>LPNX010947816.1:821181-916498 GCA_001517045.1 Pseudotsuga menziesii
GCACTAGCTCACTGTGAATACACTTCCCCAGCACCACCACTGCCGATGCAGACACGGTCTTCCAGGAAAAAGTCTACAACTGAATTTTGCACCAAGCGCAACCAAGACCGGCAGCGGCAAACAGGGCAAACCCCAGCAGCTCATCCTATGGAGCCCTCTGGTTCTGCACAGGCCCCGGCCGGGGGAAGGGAGCAGATCCCACCACCACTTCCCCCATATCTACCACCTGTTCACCCAGGTACTGCGTTACCCCGTCGGACAAAGCAATTTACATTAGCCACACCCTCGCTGCCACAGGGAGTGCAGCTGATAGGCAGTATGACAGGGAAGATTGATCGGCTTAAGTACAGCTATCACGACACCAATGACCATGGAAAGTTTCCACAGTTTGAACTAGCAGAATACTTGCACTGCATCAAGTACCCAGATCATGGGGTCACACTACTGGAAGTGCAACCATGGGCAGCGGGCCTGGACAACGCTGGCCTACTCAAGATACTTAACATTCCCCATTTCAGTCGCGGCATACACGTGACTGTAGTGGCCAAGCAGTTACTAGCACTGGTGCATGATGGCTATTTATGGATAGGGGACCAGCAAATTCCTATTGACGCCGCCCTCATCCATAGGATCACAGGTTTACCCATGGCAGGACCTGATCTGGGAACTGAATTTCCGTCCAAACATGACGATACAAAGCTCGCGCAAACCATGAAAGAGCGGTTTGGCCTGAAAAAAGGGAAACGGAGGTATCACTCTTCCGCGATTCAGGAGCAGCCCATTCGATTTGAAGCTGAACTCTTAGCCTGCAAACTCATACGGAAATGCAGACCAACTGAAGTACCTGCTCCGGTTATCCGGATTGCTATGAACTGCGCAGAAGCGTATACTTATAATTGGGCCGGATATCTTGCGAAGGAGTTTCTGGAGGATGCCCGCGATGCGCAAGAAAAAGGTAGACCTTTTCATTATTCCTGGATTTTAATCCTTATTGCATTAGTTGGGTGGAAAGAACCCACGAAAGCCCAGTTTGTAGAATTAAACCCCGGCATGCCAGGGGCAACGAGGTATGCCTCCCTATGGATATCCTCAGATAAGGAAGCTCAGCAGATGACGCACACTGTGTTCATCTTTTATGCTATGAGTATTCACTATGAGATTGTGCGAACACCTAGACTTACCAATGAAGTGTTCTCTCAATACGAGGGCGTCGCACACTTTAGTGCCGATATGCATCATGTTTTCATTCAAGCTCGTGCAGATCCACAACGGCAATGCTTNGAACACCTAGACTTACCAATGAAGTGTTCTCTCAATACGAGGGCGTCGCACACTTTAGTTCCGATATGCATCATGTTTTCATTCAAGCTCGTGCAGATCCACAACGGCAATGCTTCAAATTACCCTATGTAGTCACCGAACCAGATATCAGGTGGATAGCTCAGCTCTGGCTGGCCGAATGGTTGAAATATTTAGGGAAAAAACCCTCTATTCCGGTTCCCCCAGCTACCAATATTGGCGCAGGTACTAGTCAGGCGCAGTAGCAGAGCCCATTGGAAGATAGCGAAGACCTAAGTGATTCGCAGAGGGATGACGATGGCCAGGGTGGAGGCGGTGAACAAGATGAACAAGATGAATAGGATGAGGAGTCGGTCAAGACTATATCAGCTCCTAACCCACCAACGAAGCACACGTCATCTGAAGTAGCCAAGGTAACCAAGCCGCAGTCCCGCAAAAAGGNACAGGATGAGGAGTCGGTCAAGACTATATCAGCTCCTAACCCACCAACGAAGCACACGTCATCTGAAGTAGCCAAGGTAACCAAGCCGCAGTCCCGCAAAAAGGAAAAAGCGTCGAAGGACAAAGATATTGAGGAAGAAGCCACTGTCATGATGGATGCGCTGGAACAAGCTCTAGAACAGTCTACGACAGCGCTTACTAAAAAATGGTCAGAGTTTACGGAACTGCATCTGGCTGGGCTCTCAGGTATCGCAAACAGGGTATCGGAGCTTAAAGAGCTAGCAGCAAAATCAGCGCACAGTACTACGACAAGTAGCACTACAGCACCTGCACAGCAGGATATCAGACAATGGCCACCCAAAGATCACCCGGGACAGGTATCCAGCGCAACTCTGATACAGCCTGACACAGATTGCCGACCCCAAACGGATACAACCGCGGGGCTTGATTATACGAAGATGTCTATGTCAGAGTTGCACCTCCGCCAGCTTGTGATTATAAAGGAGATCCATGCCTGAACCCAATTGTCCCAAATCCAACTGGACGACGCCATCAAACAAAACAAAACCTTTGCAACACGTCTAGAAGAAATCGCACAACAGAAGAAAGAGGCTGAACATGCAACAACTACGTTGATGTGAGCATTGGACGAGGCATGTCAGAGTCTTTCTGACTCCGACATACAGGGAGCAAAGGAACCAGAGCAAAGAATCACTAAGCTGAGAGACTATGCCCAGCAATCTCGCAATGAGGTTGAAAGGATGAAGATAGAACACCAGCACCAGATTACAGAACTTCAACTGCGCATTCCTCCTGAGACTCCACCAGAGGTCAGAGAACAGCGCNCAGTCTCGCAATGAGGTTGAAAGGATGAAGATAGAACACCAGCACCAGATTACAGAACTTCAACTGCGCATTCCTCCTGAGACTCCACCAGAGGTCAGAGAACAGCGCCAGCAGGACATCAAGGCTTCAGCAGCAAAAATAGCAGATAATGTGGCCAGCGTCGTAAAACTAATGGAAGACAGCATAGAAGCATGGGAGAACCTACAGGACCATCCAGATGTAGGTAAGGTCCAAGAAACCATCAAGTTGCGCCAGGATGAATTAGATGCAGTCAAAATAGAAATCAAGACACTGCCACCTATGCAGAAGATGGCTAAAGTAAAGCACAGCAAGGAACTTCAGTAGGAGATCGAGTCCTGTAGGAGGAAGGTAACGCTGCTGGAGAATGCGTTACAGCCCCTGGGTGATGAAGCGTTAGAATTGAGCAATACGGCGGAAAGCCAGCTCAAACTTTTGAAGACCTATGACACTTTTGCGCAGGAAAGGGCTGATACAGACTCATCTTCAGTATTATAGGAATTGGTGGAAAAGGAGAAAGCTGCTGATGATATACTACACAACCTCACTAGTAGCTTCCAGGTCCTAGCGCAGAATATTCTCCCACCAGAGTCCTCGTAGAGTGTCCCGGGACGGGCCACTAGTGAGTCTTAGGGGCCTGTTGGGGTGCGTACCCTAAGGATTATTAGTTCGGGTAACTTCGCGGCTGTTGGTAAGCGGAGTTAGGGGTCAAAATAGTCTTAAGGGTGTCAGGGTAAGTCAAAACCCCTTTTTTTGTAATAAACCCATGGTTTAAATCCATGGTTTAGGGTTTTTGAGAGCCCATGGTTTGAAGCCATGGTTTTGTATCAGTGCGATGTATAAATAGGCATTTTTGTAATAAGAAAAGGTTAGGTTTTTGATGATGTAAGAAAGATTAAGAGGAAGCTAAGGCTTATTTTGTAAGGAAAGGTTAAGTCCCAGCTATGTGCGTGGACAACCTCTGCAGCTGTGTGCACAGAGGGATTTTGTAAGAAGGATTGAGGAAAGACCTGCAGCTGTGTGTGCAGGGGCCTGCTTCTGTGTGCGCGGCTTTTAAGAATTAAAGGGATCTGCAGCTGAGTGCGCAGATCAAGCTGTGGATTTTGTAGCAAGTTGAATAAACCACAGTTTGTGGACGTAACCCCTACACTGGGGGTGAACCACGTTACATCCGGTGTTGTGGTTCCTTGTGCTGTTTTGTTTCTGTTGTCTTTTATGCATTAATAATTGTTTAAATCTAATAATTTAGATCGCTGTTAATATTTAGCTTCGCTATGAATTCCCTGTAGTGGGTTGAGCAAGTAACGACTATTTATTTATCTGTGAAGTTGTATGTGAATGAATGGTAAAGCTTTTATAGTATTGATTTATAATATTATTAAAGGTTAAGGTACAGTAATCCCCCTCTCTGCTTGCAGAAACCTGATTCTGCGGCACCCCCATAGCTGTTTCGGGTGAGACTGCAACCTGCGTGCAGGTTGTTGCCGAAAGGGCCAACTCTGTGGGTCTTTTGTTGGTGTGACATTAAAGGATTAAACCCGGGTCTGCCCTATTGTCCAACACAGATACCTTTCCAACAGTATAGAGAAGAGGTCAAACTGAGTTACAAAGCTCCACATATGGATCCTTCAGTTTAGGTGTTTTTTCATTGACTTTCATGAAGTGTCATCATGGAAGTATCGACATGCAACGAAATCATGGGAAAATGGTCATAGGAAGAGATGTGTAATTTTGGGCTATAACACTCTCTCTCCCTATAAAACCCTAACCTATAATATCGTTCTTTCTCTCTCTCTAAACCCCTAACAACAAATCAATCTCCATCTTTAACCTCTCTCTCTCTCTATAAATGCCTAACTCCCAATATCTCTCTAGACACCTAACCCTGAATATATATATTTATATCTCTCTCTCTAAACCCCTAACCTATAATACTTCTCTCTATGTCTCCCAACATAACTAAGCATCCATAATTCTCCCGTGATATCTCTCTCTAATATTTATCTCTCTTTCCCCCCTCTCTCTCTAATAACTACCAATCCCTCACTCTCTATATCTATAAAATCCCAAACTCCAATACTTCTCTCCAAACCTATGGCATCCCCGACCCTCCGACCGGTGAAGAGGATGCTACCATACAACTAAACATCTGGGAAACTAGCCCCATGAACATGTACATACATATAAACTGAAGAAAAAAGCTTGGAAGTAAAAACATGCAGATATGCATAATTGTTTAACATACAGTGAAAACAAAACCATACATTCCAGCATTTAACACATTCATCATCATTCATTAAACATCAAATATGATTGCAGAAGTAAAATAGACAAGAATACTTATCTTGTAAAGAACTCGTTCCACAACTAGCTACATCGCTGCAACGTTCCACCCAATCATAGGCCAACGTGATCCTTAATCTCTCAAAAACACTGCCACCCTCAAGCTGGGCATGATTTCCCCAAGGAATAGGGAGCAAGCAGGCTTACACATAGCCAAGGATACACAAATCAGCCAAGCCAACATAGTTGGGTTTATCAGGCCATCAATAAGATATCCAAGCCAACGTAGTTGGCTTTATCAGGCCATCAAGGAGTTGGGAAAAGCTAAATTCTAAGCTGGTGAGCTCATTAAAGAGATAAGGACACCTACACCAGAACTAGCCTGACTCCTAGGACACCCACACAGACCCAACACAAGGAAATCAGTCCCTTCTCTGCTACATAGTACCCTAGGCCCCGACCTCCCTTCCAGTGCTATTCAGGGGTTGTGGAGAAGAAATCCATCCCTCTAGCTCTGTTTGTGTGGCTCCCCAAGCACACCAGGTTTATCAAGAAAGCCAAGCTCTCATTCCCACTCTAACATAGTCCACAGACTGACCACTACATACACGCAACAAAACAAGTGATTTATAGCTTAGATAGGGAAAGTCGATCCCTGAGTTGTTCTTGGCCCTATCATGGCCAAAACGACTCACTCATAACCCATAGCAGCCCAAAGTGTAGGTGAAACCATAGCAACAAAACGTGGGGAAAGCAATCGCCCCGATATTCAATACCAAAACAATGGGAGGACACATGGTCCGAAAATGGAAAAGAAGATCTGATTCTCATCCTAGACAGGGGAAAACATAATGCACCGAACTACAAGTCGGTGAGGGAAACACACATACACACAGCCTTGAGCATGAATGACTCATGCACCGGAAAATCGTGGGTGATAGTAATGGTTTTTCCAGCTCCCTGCAAGAGGAAAATGATGAAGAATCCTATGTGTGAGAAGGTGAAGAGAGAACGTCTTTACATGAGAATGGGCAATCCCCCAGCCTATGCGTGAGGATTAGAAAAACCATGGATAGTGGGAGAGTGGAAGAGTCCCCTGGTGTTTTCCCTTCCCACATAAAAGAATGAGCCTGCTGGTGGAGTATGCATGTGGGAAAAGACTGGAGTCCTTCCACCCACCATTTCCTAGCCATAACTACCCCTAAATAACAACAGAAGTTTTAAATGGGTAGTTGACACAATGCCTTTTTTCCCATTGGTTCAAGGTTAAATAATTCCCCCTCCCTATCCTTAGTAAAATCATGCCCTTTTGAATATGGTTGCATTGACATAGCTGGTTGGGGTTTATTTTAATTAAAGTGCATATTTACATGATGCCAAAACTATGATGTGTCGTATATCATGATATACCATTGGCAACGATTTTAATCACCGAAACATAACACAACCAAATTGATGGTGGGGATTTTTCCTTTAGCTCAACACCGCGATTAATTACAATATATACATCATATACATTTAATGCAAATGGGGTCAAAACTAGGGTGTTACATTCCCCTCCCCCTTCAATAGCATTGTCCTCAGTGCTTTACAAAATTTGAACAAAATGCTACACTAGTACGACCTTAGTGTTCCACAGAATTGAACAAAATGGATGTGCCAACCACATGGCATCCTCCAGCTCTCATGTAGCCTCTTCAGGTCTGTAGTGCTCCCATTGCACCTTTACCAGCCCTATGGCTCAGTTCCAAAGCATTGTGACCTTCCTGTCGAGGATGTGCATTGGCTCAACTTGGAACTCTCCTTTGGGTTCAACCTGAATCACATCCCAATTTATCACATGGTTAGGATCATGTACATATTTCTTAAGCAAAGAAACATGAAAAAAATTATGAGCTCTAGTGCTAGTAGGAAATTCAAGTCTATATGAAACTGGCCCTATTATTTAAAGCACTTCAAACGGACCACAATATCTTGGTGACAACTTGGCACAACTTCCAAGCTTCAAGGAACTCTTCTTTGCCTTCACTCTGAGATAAACATGATCCCCAACACTGAACTCCCTATTCACCCTATGCTTATCTGCATAGCTTTTCTATCTGTCCTGTGCTGCTTTCAGATTTTATCTAATCTTTACAACCTCCTGGTCCATCTCCTTGAGCAATTCTGGACCAAGCACAACCCTATTCATTGGATTATCGTAAGTCACTGGTGTCCTACACCTTGTTTTATACAAATATTCATATAGACTCATCCCCAAGGATGCCTGTTGTCCATTGTTATAAGCAAATTCTTTCAAGTGTAAGTATTCTTCCCACTTGGTTGGTTTGTCCATCACGTACATGCGAAGCATGTCTTCTAGTACTTGATTAACTCTCTTTGTCTGACCATCAGTTTGAGGATGGTATGAAGTGCTGAAGTTTAGATTTGTACCCAAATCTGCAAACAACCCCTTCCAAAAATTGGAAGTGAACTAGACATCTCTATCAGAGACTATTTTTTTCGGCAATCCATGCAATTTGAAAATCTCCTTCATGAAGATCTTTGTAATGTCATTAGTCTTATGCGTAGACTTCACCGGTATAAAATGTACTACCTTATTCAACTTGTCCACCACAACCATGATGGATTCATGTTGTCTCCAAGTCATTGGCAATCCTGTAATAAAATCCATGAAAATAACCTCCCATTTCCATTCTGAAACTGGCAAAGGCTGCAACAAACCTGCAGGGTGTTGATGCTCAACCTTTATCTGATGACATTTCATGCACCTTGAAATGTATTCAGCCATTTCCTTTTTCATTCTTGGCCAAAAGTACTTTTTTTCTGGAAGTAGCAATCGTCTTCTGATATCCTGGGTGACCAGAATACGGAGTTTGATGGATTTCCTCCATAACAACTCTCCTCAAATCTGCTACATTTGGAATATAAAGTCTACCTTTATAAGTAAGAAGTCCATCTTCTTCCAATTTATATCCCTTATACCTCTTCTCAATACTTTGTTGCTGCAATTTGTCTATCACTAGATCATACCATTCATCTCCAGCAACATGATTAACAATCTACTGCCTCAGTTCTGATTGGAAAATACTAAGAGATGCCACATGCATTTCCTGCACCTTCCTGCTGAGTGCATCAGCTACCTTATTCTCTTTCCCCTTTATGTGCTTGATTTCAAAATCAAACTCAAATAAAAACTCCAGCCATCTTGCTTTCCTAGCATTCAGAGTAGGCTGATCAAATAGGTACTTCAGACCACAATGGTATGTCCTTAGTTCAAATCTTCTACCCATCAAGTAATGCTTCCACATCTTGAGGGAATGTACTATGGCTGCAAGATCTAGATCATGAGTGGCATAGTTCTTCTCATGCTCCTTCGTCTTTCTCGACTCATAACATATCACGTGGTTGTCTTGCATAAGGACTCCTCCAAGCCCTTGTCCACATGCATCGATACACACCACAAAATATTTCTCTGGATCTGAAACTTTCAATAATGGTGCACTGGTGAGAATATTCTTCAACTACTGGAATCTTTCTTCACACCTCGATGTCCATTCAATCTTTATCCCCTTCTTTTTCAAAGAAGTGATGGCATGTGCAACTTTGGAGAATCCCTTAATGAAACTCCTGTAGTATCCTGCAAGTCCCATAAAAGATCTTACATCTGTCACTTTTCTTGGAGTAAGCCAATTCATAATTGTTTCAATATTTTCAGGGTCCACATATATACTCTCTTCTGAGATAGTGTGACCCAAATACTTAATTCTATCTCTATAGAAGTCACACTTGCTTAGCTTCGCATACAACTGATGCTCCCTGAGAAATTGCAATGTCAATCTCAAATGCTCTTCATACTCTTCCTCATTCTTAAAAGAAATAAGAATGTCATCAAGGAAAACAAGAACAAACTTGTCCAAATACCTGCTAAAGACACTATTCATAAGGCACATAAATGTAGCTGGTCCATTTGTGATACCAAATGGTACCACTACAAACTCATAATGTCCATATGTTGTTCTGAAGGCTGTCTTATGAATGTCTTCATCCTTGATTCTCACCTGATGGTAACCAAACCTCAAGTCAATCTTGGAAAATACCTTTGCTCCTCTCTTTTTATCAAAGAGGTCATCAATCCTAGGAAAATGATATTTATTCTTCACAGTAACCTTGTTCAATTGTCTATAATCAATATAAAAACTAAGTGTACCATCTTTCTTCTTTACAAACAGAACCGGTGCTCCCCAAGGAGACACACTTGGCTTGATATACTTCCTTTCCAACAACTCTTGTAGTTGCATCTTCAGTTCTAGCATCTATGGTGTACTCATCCTGTAGGGTGTCTTGAACACTGGTGCTGCTCCTGGCACAAGTTCAATTGTGAAATCAATGTCCCTCTTTGGAGGAATCCCCAAAATCTCATCAGGAAACACATCCTTGAATTCCTGTAACACCTGATAGTCCTCCAACCTAGGAGTTTCATCCCCTATTGCCTCCAAAATATGAGCTGCATACAACTGGCAACCTTTCCTACATAACTTCTTCAACTGCATTGTTGAAACCTTCCTTACGGAAACCACCTTTGGAATACCTTTCACAACTACTGGGTTCCCTTCTTCATCCATGCATTTGAAAATCTTATTGTAACAGTCAAGCTTTACTCTGTGATCTTCTAACCAATCCATTCCAATGAGAACATCATAGGAACCAAGTGGTAGAACATTCAGATCTACACAAGTGACCAACCCATTCATTACCAAAGGACATTTCTCTAACAATTCATTGACCTTTCTCTTAGTTCCATTGGTTAGCTGAACTAACCAAGATTTCCTATGCTTTATTTTCTTAAAAGCACAAATCTCCACTACTCTAGGAGTAATGTAACTGTGAGTAGAACCAGAGTCAATCAAAATAGAAAGAAATTGCTCAACAATCTTACCTGCAACTTCATGGCACAGTTGACTGGTGATCTGCCTGGCAGTCCTCCAGTGCTACATAAATCCTAGGGACTGCCCTTGCTACTTGACCCACTGTTTCGGCTTCTTGAATGTTGTAGGCTGGCCTTGCACTCTCATTCTCGAGTGGACAATTTCTATGCATGTGGGGTCCTCCACATTTCCAACATCGAAGTGGTTCTCTATTCTATTGTGGATCTTTAGGATTTTCTCCTATCACTCCAACTGGCTTACTTGCAGCTTGGGATGGCTACTTCTGCAGGTTCCTGAAGTTAGAAGGTTTGAAAACTTTCTTTCTTTGGTCAAACTTCTCATTCTTCTTGTCCTTCCATGCCTTATGGTGATCAGGTTTACCTTTTCTTTGCTCATAGCAATACTTAGCCTTTCTTATTGCTTCTTCAAGAGTTCTAGGTTCATAAAACTCAATTCTGTCTTTGTAATATTGAGGTAGTCCACTCAAAAAACGTTGGACCTTCACATTCTCATCTTTGATGTACCTAACATACCTCAGCAATTCAGAGAACTTATTTGTATATTCTTCCATGTTCTGTTGTCCCAATCTCAGCTCATGGAACTCCTTAATCTTGTCATCATAATACCTGTCAGAGAGGTATTTCTGCTTGAAATACTTCTTGAACTGTTTCCACTTAAGTCTCCTTTCACTGATCCTCTTTACTTGCTTGAAGTGTTCCCACCAAATGGATGCTCTTCCATTCAAATTGAATATGGAAACTCTTTCCTTCATGTTTCCCGAATAATCTTGAACTTGGAAGTACTTCTTTACCCCAAGAAGCTAAGATTCAGCCTCTTGTCTAGTCTTTACCTCACTGTCAAATGTAGGAGGTTTAGCCTTCTTAAATTCATCCCGAGAGCGACCCCTATGGTACCTCTTTCTCTTTCCCTTACGAGAAGAAGAGATTGAATCCCCACTGGATTCTTCTGAGTTAGATGATCTACTAGAAGTCCTTATTCTTCTCCTCGTACTGCTCTTACTGCCTTCTGGTTTTACTGTACCCTGTACAGAGTCTATCTTTCTTTGCAATTCTGTCAAACTCTGCAACATAGCATCATTCAACTGATGCTGCTCTTCCTAGGATTTAATCAAGCTTCTCATGGTGGCCGCAATATCTAGCGGTGTCTCTTGGAATCTCCTTCCATTAGACTCTATGTCATCATCTCCATTATAAAAATTTTCTCCCATGGCATCTCTCGCATGCTCGTAGGAATCCAGAGCATCATATCCATCACAGGTTCTCATGGCTGAGTCACCACTTACTTACCAAACTGCACGATCTGGAATATTGTCCTTGAAGGTGTCTATGATTCTGCAAACCTTGTAGTAACACAATTGTTAGATGCATAACATTGATATAAATCAGAATTACTTACCTTCTCCTAGAAAAATCACAAAATAACAATTTTTCCCAAACAAAAAATTTTCTTCCTTTTCAACCTTGAAAATCTAATGAAAAACTGCTGAAAATCTCACTGAAGAACTGCTGAAATTCGCTAAAAAAATCCCACTTGAAAATCCAAAATTTTCCCTTGTTAAATCGGGTCTCTTCCCAACTAATCTTCTGACATATCGGGTCGCTAGTTGTCTAAGCTTCCGACACCTCAGCGGTCTGATCTTCTAAATTCTTCCAACGTTCATCGGCGTTCCAATCCACTAAGTTTTTTCGACGTGTCGGCGGTCCAATCAACTAAATGTTTTTCGACGTATCGGCGGACCCATCAACTAATTTTCTCCAACGCTTCGGGTCGATCTTCCTCTGGCTCCTGACATGTCAGCGGACCGATCATCTAAAGCTTTCTAATGTGTCGGCGGTCTGATCTTCTAAAATTTTCCGATGTTTTCTGTACTTAGAAAAAAATTTTTCAGAAAAAATTCCCTTTGTCTTCTGCCGCCGCATTGGCTCCTCTGTCAACTAAATCCTCTCAACATTTCGGCTTCCTTCATGTTTTCTCCTCCACGTCAATGCTCTCATTCTCTTCCTCCCACCGCCGTTGTGGCACCTACTTTCTCTTCCAGCCGCTTCGTCGACTCTCTCTTCCTATAACTCTCGCCATCCCCAATGGTCTGTATCGGATGGTCCTTTGACTAAATGAGCCAACGTTTCAGCGGTTTCATCCACTAATTTTTGCCACCACCAAGTCTGTATCGGAGGTTTTCCGACTAAGATATCTGCTGCATTGGAGGAGCTTCAGACTAAGTCCTCCGACAATCTGACGATCTCAACACTTCGAAAAATTTTCAAAAATTCTTTTTATCTTCTTCCTGCCACTGCCATGTCAGCTATTCCATCAACTAATTTTTGCCGACGTTTTGGCGTTCTTCATCTGAAGGCTTCCAAAACATCCCAACACTTAGAAAAAATTTCAAAAATTCTTTCACCCACGTCGACTCCATATTCCTTTTCTTGCCAACGTATCAGGGTCTTATTCACCTTTCCTCTACCGCCATTACGACTCAAACCTGTCGAACCAGTCAACGTATCGACTCAGACTTCCTCTATTTTTCAAACAAAAATTCTTTCCGACTATCCCTCGTTGGGTGGGCTTCCGCTTAGGTGATCCGATGCATCAGAGGAGCTTCAGACTAAGTCCTCCAACGTATCGGATGGGATTCATCCTAAGCCTTCCGATGTTTTCACACATAGAAAATTTCATGGAAGTTTTATGTCAAGTTTTCTGTCATAATTTCTGATCTCTGCTGGGTAGAGGGAAACCTGCCTATGCTAGCCGATTCTTCATGGCCCATTCAGGCCCATGTTGCAACATGAGCTCTGATACCAATCTGTGGTGTCCCCGACCCTCTGACTACTGAAGAGGATGCTACCATACCACTAAACATCTGGGCAACTAGCCCCATGAACATGTACATACATATAAACTGAAGAAAAAAGATTGGAAGTAAAAACATGCAGAGATGCATAATTTTTTAACATACAACGGAAACAAAACCATACATTCCAACATTTAACATGTTCATCATCATTCATTAAACATCAAATATGATTGCAGAAGTAAAATAGATAGGAATACTTATCTTGTAAAGAACTCGTTCCGCAACTAGATATGTCGCTGCAACGTTCCACCCAACCATAGGCCAGCGTGCTCCTTAATCCCTCAGTAACGCTGCCACCCCCGAGCTGGGCATGATTTCCCCAAGGAATAAGGAATAAGAAGGCTTACACATAGCCAAGGATACACAAATCAGCCAAGCCAACACATTTGGGTTTATCAGGCCATCAACAAGATAGCCAAGCCAACGCGGTTGGGTTTATCAGGCCATCAAGGAGCTGGGAAAAGTTGAATGCTAAGTTGGTGAGCTCATTGAAGAGCTAAGGACACCTGCACTAGAACTAGCCTGAATCCTAGGACACCCGCACACACTCAACACAAGGAAATCAGTCTCTTCTCTGCTACACAGTCCCTCAGGCCCTGAACTCCCTTCCAGTGCTATTCAAGGGTTGTGAAGAAGAAAGCCAACCCTCTAGCTCTGTCTGTGTGGCTCCCCAAACACACCAGGTTTATCAATCAAACCAAGCTCTCATTCCCACTCCAACACAGTTCGTAGACCGACCACTACATACACACAGCAAAACAAGCAATTTACAGCTTGGACAGGGAGAGTTGACCCCTGAGTCGTTCTTGGCCCTATCGTGGCAAAAACGACTCACTCATAACCCACAACAGCCCAAAGCGTAGGTAAAACCACAACAACAAAACTTGGGGAAAGAAACCACCCTGATCTTCAATACTGAAACAATGGGAAGAAACACGGTCTAAAAATGGAAAAGAAGATTTGATTCTCAGCCTAGACAGGGGAAAACATAATGCACCAAACCACAGTTCGATGAGGGAAACACACATACACACAACCCCGAGCGTGAATGGCTCATGCACCAGAAAATCGTGGGTGATAGTAATGGTTTTTCCAACTCCCTGCATGAGGAAAATGATGAAGAATCATGTGCGTGAGAAGGTGAAGAGAGAACATCTTTGCGTGAGAATGCGAAATCCCCCAGCCTGTGCGTGAGGATTAGCAAAATCATGGAGAGTGGGAGAGTGGAAGAGTCCCCTGGTGTTTTCCCTTCCCATGTAAAAGAATGAGCTCGCTAGTGGAGTGTGTGTGTGGGAAAGGACTGACAATCCTGCCACCCACCACTTCCTAGCCATAACTACCCCCAACTAACAACAGAAGTTTTAAATGGGTAGTTGACCCATGGCCTTTTCCCCATTGGTTCAAGGTTCAATAATTCCCCCTCCCTATCCTTAGGAAAATCATGCCCTTTTTAATATGGTTGCATTGACATAGCTGGTTGGGGTTTATTTTAATTAAAGTGCATATTTACATTATGCCAAAACTGTGATGTGCCGTATATCATGAGATACCATCGGCAACAATTTTAATCACCGAAACATAACACAACCAAATCGATGGTGGGGATTTTGTCTTTAGCTCCACACCACGATTAATTACAATATATACATCATATACATTTAATGCAAACGGGGTCAAAATCGGGGTGTTACAAAACCACTAACCCCTAATCTCTCTCTCTTTAAACCCAAAATCCCCAATCTCTCTCTCTCTCTCTCTTTAAACCCAAAACCACCAATATCTCTCTCTTCTTCTCTCTAAAAAACCCAAACCCAAAATCTCCATCTCTTCCTCTCTTTCAAAACCCTAAACCACAATCTCTCTCTCTCTAACGCCCAATTTCTCTCTCTCTCTCTCTCTCTCTCTCTCTCTCTCTAGCTAAACCATTAACCGACAATATATCTCTCTCTCTGAGCCACTAACCTCCAATCTCTCTCTCTATGCCTCTCTCTCTCTCTCTCTCTCTCTCTCTCTCTAAACCTCTATCTCTCTATCCATTTGTTTAAACCTTTAGTGCTAAATATCTCCCACTATCTCTCTTTCTCTCTAATCCCCTAACCCACTACCTCTCTCTCCCTCTCTCTCTCTCTCTCATATATATATATGTGTGTGTGTGTGTGTGTACAAATCCTTAATACCCAGTTTTTATCTCCCTCGCTCTCTCTCTCTAAACCACTAACCTCTTATCTCTCTTTCTCTTTCTCTATCTATCTATCTATATTTTTCTCTAAACTCCTAACCCAAATTCTCTCTCGCTCTCCTCCCAAAGCTTGACATCTCAACAACCTTCCCCTCATTCCCTCTACATGTTCTTCTCCCTCTAACCACAATCCATCCATACTCCTCTAGTGATGTCCTTTTATCTCTAAATCCCTATTAACCCCCAATTGCTCTCTATAAGCCCCCAATCTCTCTCTCTCTCTCTCTCTAAGATCCTAACTTGCAATATTGTTGTTTTTTCTATTATTAGAACTCATATTTTCCTTGGGTTGTATCAAGGAATCCCCAAGGTAACCACAAAATCAACTTTAGATTGTATTCTGACCTTATACAATCAGACAGGGATCTCTCAAGAATCCTAAAGCTTTCACACTCAAAATATTCAACCATCATAATCAGAAGGTCAAATTTCTGATATGAACAAGTTTTTTTAATGATTTTTGGTAAGACATTCTTGAAAAGAGACCATTGGGTAATGGAGTCAATAAACAGATAATGGTTTGAGCTATAAGATATAGCAGTTTGAAAAGAACAATGCCAGAGGCATGGTAGACACAATTTTCTCAGACTTTAGGAATTGCAAGGTGGTGGTAGACAAAGGAAAACAATCGATTAAAACAGATCATCTAACAAGGATGAATTATGTAATAAGTTTGGAAGAAAAGATTTAAAATGTTTGAATACGATTAACTGGAGCATAAAAGAATGAATTTTGGTTCACATAAACTTTACTCAAACATGAAAGAAAGATACAGAATGAGGTTGAAACTGGAAAAATAGTCACATAAGAAGGTTACTTACTGAGAAAACACTGACACAAGAATCTATGTCTTGAAGAATTTCCAACTTTACTCTCTGCAACTTTATTTACATTCAGAAAATGAAAACAATACGCAACTGTTACAAACAAAGAGCCTCTCTCCTATGAGAGTCGAACCCTTTTTCTGTCTATTACATCTACTTTTATAGAAGAATTTATATTTTCCCAGCCTCCCAAGAAGGTTCGAGTCATCTTAACTTTTACTTTCTAAAAATAAGAACTAATATTCAAATTATGATAGGTATACAACTAACTGTAACATTCTAAGAATCAGTTTAACAATAATTAATTAAAAAGCTGGAACTGTTGCTTCGATGGGTTTTGAATGCTCAAATGATCTTGATGCTCCTAGTTACTCTGTAGTTAAAAAAAATGCCTGAAAATGTGAGATTTGAATACTAAAATTATAACTGCTGAAGATGATTTTGATGTTGAATCCACCACCTATATTTTTTTTAATACTTTAACTACCGAGTCTTAAATGCCTTCCGTCACACAGTTCAAATCCCTTTGAATCAATTTGTTAAATAAGATTTTTTCATGCCCAATGATAAACAAAAGGTTGTTCCAGTATTTCAAATGGAAACTTAGATTGCTAAGAATCATCATCCCATCTTTCATCTTTATCGTGTTCAAGACTGTCAGTGTACTCATCTTTAATACCCTGCTGCACTGATGTTGTCTTTATCTTCTAGGATGCTTCAGGAAACTGTGCCTCTTTTCAACTTTCGAATTCTTTCTATGTGCTCCTTTTCCAAGTTGGATCTACTCAATTATGCTTCCTCCCATATATCAGCCAGCCAAGAACAACAATAAACAAACACATAATATTGAGAATTCTGCGATAATATTATAGTAAATAATTTTAATAATCCAAGTTAAAACACCTCTTCTTCTTCGAAAATCTCATTTTATTTGCTCTCATTGTCATCAACACCATCCAGATTCTTCACAGTTTTACTACAATCTTCATCAGATTCGTCCTCCCCTGAACTTTCATCCTAAATATTAAACTCAGGAAAATGTGGGGTTACTGGTTTTTTTGAACTCATGGAACTTGGAACACTCTGAACATCCACCGCAAACGAGCAACAATGAAAATTCCTTTTCCATCAGAAATAATCACTTTATAAACTCATTTTTCATCTTACACATGGCCTCATGTTCTCCAGGATTCTCCCTTTGACCCAACATACTCTCAACCTTGTCAACCTTGTCAACAAATATCACACTTGGGGAAATTTTACTTGCTAATGAAAATACAACTTTGACATATTTTTCACCTTCACCAAACCACTTTGGTGTAATGCTTGACATTGAAATATTTATAAAATTTTCACCAGCTTCTATTGCAACTGCTTTTGCTAGCATTGTTTTCCCAGTTCCAGGAGTGCCAAAGCTCCAATATATTCAAAGGTCACTCCAATCTCACTTGGTGGAATCACGTCAGCCAAAGTCTATTTTCAAACTCATTCTTAGTAACAACATCCTTGAATGAATTTTTGGAACCATGTGATTCATTTTGAATACCCTGTAATATGCTCATCCCATAACGAACATTGTCACTAGAGATTGCAAGCTTTCCATCTCTGGCACATGAGTTAGAATTAACCATAAGGTGGTGGTTCAAAGACCATCCAACAATTTTCTTTGCACCTTCATTAGTAAGAGCTCAATCCTTGATACAAATTGCATCAATCCCTTCACATTCCAAATTATTACGAGATAGAACCGTGCGAATATAAAGAAGATTAGATTTTGCTTTAAGTGTTTCAACATCGCGCTCTAACTAATGTTTCCAGTCAACGAGAAGGGATTCATCCTGTTGCAACTGCATGGTCACTTTGTTTGGAAAGAGTTTAGATAAAAGATTCATTACCTTACATCAAATAACCTATGTTACCAGAAACGTGACGGGGTTGGCGGTTTTGTGAAGAAACGAAGTAGAAACGAGGACGGAACGAAAACGGCCGTTTTTTTAAGCTCGTTTCCGTTTCTAAAACAAAGAAACCGTTTCTTACTAAACGAATCGTTTCGGGCAGCGATTTTGGCAGAAACGATTTTCGTTTCTCAAGGAGCGTGATCGGTTTTTGATCGTTTCTTAAGGATTTTGGTTGGTGGCAAGTCACATATTAATGTAAATACGAAATTAATACAGGATGAGTGTTGAACAAGAATTCCAGCTGCCTGCCACGGCTCGGACTACCTCGGGTGTAGTGCATTGAAAGCTCAAACTGTGTCTGAACTCTAAATGCTTTCGCCTTCAGCTAAGTATGATTTGGGTGATAGGGCGAATAGAGTGATGTCTCATGAAATATCAGAAGGTGTCCGAATAGAGATGTAAATCTGTAGGGCTAATAGAGTGATGTCTCATGAAATATCAGAAGGTGTCCGAATAGAGATGTAAATATGTAATAGCGGCCATCAAAGACAACAAGGGAAATGGAGAACCACCGATCCTGTTGTTTCTGTATCCCTGTCCTCAAGAAACCACTTTATAAACCCCGTATCAGCTTCTTACCCTACTGATACTGGTGCTGATAGGATACTCGGTAAACTGAGGTGCTGCTGAAACAACTGAAGATTCATTGGGTGCTGCGTAAGCTACTTCGGTTGATATCCTGTCAAAGCGAAAAACAGAAGAGAGCCGATAATAGTGCTGGAGTAGTGAAAGTGAAGACTATTTTGAAGAATCGAGACAACTAGTTTGCAAATTATTAGTCAGGCATGCACAAGACTTTACTGTTTGGGAATTTGGTATCTATATTCCTACAAGAAAGAACTGGTATGCCTGGACAGAAAAGTTAAACAACTCTTGAATTCCATATCATTTTTAAGACTTTGTTAATTAGCAAACATTCACCCATCATTTTTGTTTGGAAAATGCAATTTCATTAGGTCTTCTTATAAACGTACATCAAGACTGATATACCATGGAACCATAAGGTGGTCACACAAGGTTCCCCACTCTGCATAAACAAAACAAGGAAAGCTAGGACGTTTGCTTTTGCTCCGACCTCAAGAGTGTTACGTCTTTCCTAAATATGTCCTTCACTTTGGTTTAGATCTGGATAAACTGTTAGGATTTAAAAGTTAAAACTTCTCCCAAGTTGAATGGATTATTTTCTTCATCAAAGGTTACTGGCCACCATACTTTCCATTAAAAGGATATGTGGCCAGTTGTATCATATACCAAACACTACTGTTTATGAAAGTCCCTCACTTCGAGTTTTATGCTTTTCCATATTTTTAGGAGTGAATAAATATCTCTGTAATCTTTTATATCTTGTGCATGTTACTGGTTATGCACTTCAACGTGTGGAAGTTTCATAAACGTTTCAACATTTATACTGTAAATAATGGTTTTAATTAATTTTTTTTTATGTTATTGTTGTATTCTTGCTGAAATAGTAGGCAAGAATTGTCAAATTTGTATTCACATTATATTTTATTTTTTATTTTGTTCATTTGAAGTGCGATTGAAGGTTTTTTTAGGTTAAAATACATTCTTTCTTCCAGATCTCTCTGCTTGTAGCTGTCTTTTTGTTTTTTTGGGGTTTGGAGATTAAAATTAACCTGAGTAATAAAAAATTCTAAACAGGGGTATATGGTATTTGGCAAAATCATTGTCTTAAACCCAAATATGAAAACAGGGATATATGGAAAAATAGTTTTGTTCATGAGAATTCTAGGAACTTTCAGTACTATTGTTTTTCTCTCTCCTCGTTTCTTATATGCGAAACCTGTGAACTCCGTTTCTCGTACCGTTCTCGTTTCTGGTTCCGTTTCCCGTTTCTCGTTTCTGGTAACATAGCAAATAACACCTTTTATGTCGCACAATCAGTATTTCTTCTAAAATCAAGTGTGCCATTGAAGAAAGCGATGCCATACAATCACTAGATACTTTGTTATATCTGACAGAAGCTAGAATCATGCAAATCTACAGCACAGACATTATAATCCCAACACAAGAGTTGGTCAACAAATGTTCAAAATACATGAATATAGGAGTAAAGCTCTATTTGACCCTTTCCACTGCTCATATAAAGAACCAATATCTTCTTCGAACCCCTCTGTTTCCCATTTTCAACAAGAGGCCTTGTTTTTCCTATCTTATGACAACAGTCTTCTTTGATATTTCAGCGTTTATGATTACCTGTGTGGTAAGATTTAGTTGTCATGTGGAAAAATGACACACACTCCCATCTTATTTGACTTGTTGGATATGCTGGTGAACGCTTATCCCGAAGGTTCGCAAATCGACAGAGTCATAACTCTAAGTAAAATCAAATTCTACTTATCCTTTTCAATATTAAGCTACCTTCACTTCTGCCAGCGGAATAGTTTTATACCATTGATCTATTTGACAAAATAAGGATGCATCAACACCTGTCTAGAATTACTCGTTGGCATATAATTCCTTTGAGGCCTTTGAACACAAACCTCTCACCATCTTTTCCAGCAGAAATGTTTTAAACCGTTGGATACTACATGACTTTAACCTGAACCGTCGTTACAAACCCCAACAGAACAATGTTGTTTTGACCAAAATAAGAGAATAATTCATGGTAAATATACGAGACATTATATTCTACATTGATTTGCTCATTCAAAGCAGCTTCACAAGCATCCTCGAACCTATGGCATGCAAAAAATTGAATATAATTTTTTGAAACTTGGACAAGCTCATTTCGTACTTCAGTGAAGGGCTCAAAGACTACACCTGTTAGAGTCTTACTGTTGGTTTCTCTGGTTATCGCACAAAAAATTCACAAACCTTTTCTCTCTTTGTTTTAACTAGTTCCATAGTCAAAATATGGTTATCTGCAACAAGTTTGCTTGATAATTTTCACTTCAAACCTTCAATTTCGTTTTCACCAGGATTTAAGCACCCTCTAGGCAACTTACAAAAGGTTTTTCCAACTTGCAATAACAGTATATGGGGATGGTTTTGCTCCTACACTAGAAGGATAGCTTCCACACTTGTCTACATGCCTTCTTTTATATAATTGGCTTTCATTCTAGCAAGCTTTTCTGCAACAGAGGTGTCCTTCTCCATATTGGTTTTTTTGGTTCCAATTGTGTAGATTGATAGAGGGTAGGAATTTACATCCGGTCCCGACACATCTTCTCTTGCGGATTTCTACTCCTGATATGGATAATTATACGAGAAGAGTTGTCTTTCCAAATCAAGGAAACCAATTACAACAATGGCAAGAACGCGAGGGTCAAATTTGCATTGTGTTTTTATATATTTTGGAAATGGAACGTTATCCCATATGCGTTGGGTAAATAAATTTCCAAGGGTTTATATTCTCTGTTGGTTGCAGCCCTCATGTTGTGTAGTGCACTATATATCTTAGGATTTGTTGGGGAACTTTGTTTGTTTGTTGATGTGGCAGGTGCTTTGTTGACATGATGCAAATTAAAGGTTTAGACAATAATTTTATTAAATAAACCTTTAATCTATAATGCAACAACTTAATTTTTTTTAATAAAATAGAAATTTTGGATTATGATTTTAATAAAATAAATTTTTGACCAAAAATAGATAGGCACTTAGGCTCCGAAATAATCCCAACCACTCATCATTGGATTAAAATTAGCCAAATTATAAAAATCTCTTTTAATTTTACCCAAAGAACCTTTAAAAGTCCTTTTCTTGCCAAATATGGAAAACCTTCCATGATTTATCAAACGAACAAACCCTCGGAGCTATCAAACAATCAATGAAATATTGAAATTTAAAAGACGATAACACCAACTCCCGCAAGAATAAAATAGTGCTAACAACTGCCTCAAATTGGGGATTCTATCCTCCCTGCAAGGTAGTAAACAACCTGTAAACTTGTTCCTGATCCATTGGGATGCTCCGAAGGATTTCTTGAAACTTTCAACCTAATATGACCTGTGACCATCAGAACCCATACTGCAATCAATCCCATTCCACCAGTAGAAAACAAACTGATACTGACTGCAACTTGTAACCTAAACTTCAAACTTCAAACTAACAACTGAAATTCATAGTGAAACCCAATTGCAAAATTGCTAAAAGAAATGCTCTCCATGTTGAGCTTATTCAAATGCTCCTACCTACCCTAATATGTCAAAATTGGTTCCTAATCAATTAATGAAAAAGTTCCAATGAAGCCAATCCAACAGTCGATCCAATAAACGAACTTCCTCATCATGTTTAATCAAAATCAGAACTAAAGAACATAATGGTAAAAAGATCTAATAGTACATTTGACCTTTATTGCAAACACATAATCCACTATCCCCACTGAAATTGTTTTCCATATAGTCAACCACCAGGTCATAAAAAACAGGATAATCCTCAAAATATTATGTTATTTGCTTGCTATGAAGAAGCTGCTCAAATTGTAATTTCACTCGCAAACTGTTGAACTAATTTTCAGATGAACCATGAAAGGAATGCTCATGAAATTTTTTAAATGGAACATCGACAACCTCATTTAAAATTTCATAATTTAAAACTTGAATCTATTCATGTGTTTCAAAAGAATTAATATTTTGTTCTTCAAAAGAATCAAGTGAAATAAATCTTTCTTGACACAAGGATTCTAAACTTGAAAGACATGAAGAAACACTCGATTGAGAACCCTGATCTTCTTCTTGGTGATTTAATCCCTTATTGCATACTGCTGGTTTTTTCATATGTTGGGATTAATCATATTGCTTCTCATCTTTCTCATCATCCATTTCTAAAAATGCTATGAAATTATCCATTATATCATATTCCTTTGTTTGATTAGTGACTCTATTTTTCTTTCTCACCAACTCAAATGAAGAAAAACACAAAGGTAAATGACTATCTTCAACATGCTTAATATTTACCTTCTTTTCAAAATTATGATCATGAATTGTAATATGCTTTTCTCTAGTAAATGACCAAGAACTTGCGAGATCTTCAGCTGGTTGTTTAGGTAAACTGTCCAAATAGTCATCCTCATATTCATCATATATGGGTAAACTGAAATCTTTTTTAAAGCCATCAAAAACAGAACTTGTAATAACATTTTAATTATTGTAATCTTCGGAAAACAAATTATTATAAAATTTCCCTTGCACATCATTGGGTTGATCAACTTCTTGCTCACAATAAGAAGGTCTAAAATACAGCGCAAATTCTTCTTGTTCATGTTGTTTTTCCATCTATAATTATTTTTCAATTTTATCACCACTATCTTGATCTGAATATTTTTTTAGACATTCTAATATTATCCTCAACGTTTAGGGAATCAATTAACATTTGCCGCAAAATGACTGATTTTGTTTCCAAAAGAAGCAAGGGTAGTTATGGAGGGAAAGTTGATGCATAATATAGTTTAGCATCATTTTCAAGTGGTTGGATCTCTTTAGGCATGTGTTAGCACCATTTCTAGTTAGTAGTTGGAAAAAGGGGTAGGCCTGATAAGATATAAGAGCTAAACATTTCACAATATGATGTGGAGGTATGTGGAAAGGGGATTAAAATAATGGAAGGGGATTATTTCTAAGTTTAAGAATTATACATTTGAAAGAAAATCATAGCTTAAGCTTTGGAAATAGGTTTGAAATAAAAAAATCCACATGTTGTTATCTTGTGGTAAGGTTTGATGGTGTAGATATGCAGCGGAGATGATCTACGACTGTGGATAATTCCTCTAGGAAAAGTTGCAAGGCAGAAATAAGTTTGGTCATGAACGAAATGAATTAAAATGCAATAGAGATCTATAGTTAGATGAAAAAGGAGAGGCATATCTATGGTTGGGAAGGATTCTGCGAATGGAACTAACGTGTAGGGATGAACTTTCCAAATCAGTGGAAAAAGTTACATCTGACACAAATCAACGATGGTGATGAAATTATGAAAATGATCAACAGTCATGAGGTATCCCACTGGTCGAACATTCACAGAGAAAAGAAATATTGAAATCAGTGGAAAGTGGTATAGGATGCATATTTTAACAGCTGATATTGAGGCCTAATCGAAATAAATGGCTTATATTCATTCCATTGATTGGAGATGAATGTGTAAAGAAAGTTTGAAAATAAACGGAATTAGTTAAGGCACCCACATGATCAAGGGTGCAGGTTTGATGGGAGAGAGATATACATTCCAAGATCATTCCGTTGAATAAACATGTACAAAAAAAATCACAGGGAGCCCCACAAAAATTGGTTAAAGAGTAAAGCAAATCAAAGGCTGAGGTCGATGTCAGTCCAGATCTACAACATAGAATAAATCCGCTGGGAAAAGTTGCACACTCTTTGTAAATCCAAATCTCAACGGAATGTTAAGAATACAAATTGATCAATGGTGTGGATTTGTAAAGAATGAGACCGATGGTCAATTGCGAATTTGCTGAGGTGAGGTGTAGTTCCGTTATGATATGAACATGTGATGTTAAAATAAGAAAAATATCTACGGTGTGTTATAGCCTGTTTTTGTTTTCTATTTTGGAACCATTTTCTTGTCTTAAAAATATGATTTTTCTTATTGTTTTAAAGTTTTGACCTTGGTATTCTTTAAAATATTTTGATTTTAGCCTTATGTCTATAGTTGATTTAACAAGTTTTCTTTTTAATTTTTTCTTGACTTAATTAATTTCATGGTTTTTATGGGCTTATAGGATGCATATATTTCTAAAAGGTTCTAAAGAAATATCATAAGACCTTACTTAAAGTTATTTACCAAAAAACAACACTTTGTTTGGAGTTTTGCTTAAAAAATCATAAAACAGGGATTCCTGTAGTGCTAGCCAGAAAAAGTTACACAGGAGCGCTACAAGAAAGTCGTGAATGCCAAAATCATTATTTTTTAGTCTGGTTTTTTCTGGGAGTTTTGTCCCTGAGGTGTTAACCACATCAATTATCACATTTGATACATGTCTTGCCAAGTTTATCATTGAAACAGGTGTATGGTCATCATATGAGGGAGATCGTGGCTATTGCATGCAGTTCATGGCGAATGATGACAGTGAGTGGAACAAGGTAGGAGTTTTGGGAATATGTTCTTAAGATGAAGAATACGAAGGTATTGAAAGTCATGGTGGGAACATATTGCTGAGAAATCGGAGTTTTTACAATTGAATCAAGAATTAGGGCTTTCCAGCAGTGACAGTTTGAAGTGAGCTGGACAGTTGAAGATAGCTGGAACATGAAATTCAACACCTAATCTTTGAAGAGATCGACTTCCAATGCTTGTATTAAGCTTTTGAGCAAGTACCCCATGTGGCATTTGATAGGGTTTGTTTAATTGGGGGTTTTCTGTTAAAGTCCATAATGTCAAAATTCTAAGGAAGGATATGAATTTGCTCACTCAATAGACTATGAATGATGAAATATTAATCACTCTATCCAAGTATTCATTATTTGAAATAATAAACTTTAGAGCAGAACTATTGGAGGTCCTTGAATTTTGTGATTAGGTCAAATTGTTGCAAAAATTGGTACAGAAGAGTTCCTGAACTGTGTGATAGGACAGACTATGAGAATTTGAAGATAAATAGACTGTGAGATTACTGACAAGTGCTATAAACCATATTGAAAATGAAGAAAAGTGAAAAAACTAATAGAGTTGATCCCACTGATCTCAGTTGGTTACATAAATTTCCAGAATGTACAGAGCTCTTTGAAAATGTAGGATGGTTGACCTTTTTCAAGAAGATTGATGGATACAATGCAAAGGTCTCCCATAAGTTTACTCAGTGCTATGACAAAGACATTGTATCTTTTGATACTTTGCAATTCAAATTGACCAAAGAGTTGGCAGCTGAAATGGTAGGAGAAAGAGGTGATGAAATGGGAGAAATGAACAATATTCCTCTTTTAATGGGAATGGAAGCTCAGACTCATAGCAGCCATAGTACAATGATGATTTCGATCTTTGTAGACACTAATATGGACACCCATCTAGCCCTCTCAACATCTCCCTCAAATACTATTGATGATCTCAAAGCAAAAATCAGGAAAGGACATTTGTCATGCTTCCCTCATCTTGGAGAAATTGATGTTGGTGCTTTGATGGTCAAATGTAAATCCTTGTTCTATAATCTTGTTGATTCAATGCTTGTTGGAAGTGCTTTTCATGGGTTAAAAGGGACCAGGTTTCTTTTAGTTGAAATTTCTTAGCCAGATTTACATATTGATCAAGGAGGCCCTAGAGCAAACATAGCAAATTTTGAGAATAATAGTCTGTTGAAGAAGTATCATTCAAATGAACTGCATGCTGATGACAAAAGGTTGCCAAATAATGGTTCAGTAAAGACAGTCGCCAAGAGCATGTCAGATTATATGATTTTCTAGAAGCCTTCTTTACTTGTATGTGGAATGGATGCAGCTCAGGATTCTATGATGGGTTTGCACCATGGAAAACTTTTAACGGTGGATGATTATGAGGACTGCATCATGGAAAATCATAATCCACAGCTATTTCTGAATCCAGAACTTCCAGTGGGAGCTGGTGAAAAGATCGAGAAAACAAATTCACCTCCTTTATTGTTAAATGGCACTGATGGGGAAACTAGAATTCCAAATGCCTCTCAAAGTTGGAATGTTCAAAGGCATTCTAATGAGCAATCTAATCAGACCATGCCTGATTTACAAAATTGGAGATCAGTAAAACAGAAAAAGAGTAAATCAGTTTTTCAGGGTAGTCAAGTCCTAGAATATTGTGGTCAACTAAGCAAGAGCACACAATTGCTGGATGAAAATAAGGAGAGGAATGGCACCTATAATCACTAAGGAGGCTTATGGTGACAGTGATATTGGAACAAAGAATATAAATAATGAGAAATGTGACAGTGGGAAGAAGAAGGTCAAACTGTCAAAAATAAGTTCGTTAAAAGAGAGCCAAGAAAGGTGCGTGGGCATTAACAATAGATTGATAGATGTAGTAGTTGCAAAAAAGTGGTAAATCAAGCCAACACACAAAGTATGAAGTGAAGAAACCAAAGGACACTCATGTTTCTTCATCAGACAAAAAGCAAGAAATTGACAGTGAGAGCCTAAGATGTCAAGCCACAGCTGAAAAATCTCTTCACAAATCAACACACTTAACACAATTGGACATTAATGACATGTCTTATACAAGGAAAGGTTCAAAAGAACACCAATGCATTCTTAATTCAACTGAAAAGATTCATTCTGGAAATCAAAAGGTTGCCTCTGAAAAAAACATTGTTGAAAATTCATGTCATAAGTTAAAGCAGGCTAAGAGGTCTGCTACTGTAGATGGTTTCGATAGAATTCAATCTTCAAAAGAGAAGCAAGATGATGGTTTTCAAACTAAGGAGATCGAGCCTATTGAAAATGATGTACCAGCAAATATTATTGTTGCTGAAAATATTGCACCTGTAGAGACAATTTCAGATGAAAAAGAGGATATTGAAATGCAAAGATTATTGAGAATTATGCTTTGTTTTTCCTGTTTTGGGTTATTGAAATTGAATGCAGACCACGAGCTGATGGAGATGAATTTTATAAAACAAAAAGAGGTTGTTGTTCATAAGATAACCATTCACAAAAACCTCTCTCCATTGTACAACCACTATCAAGTTTTGAAAGATTCAGTTTAATCTTTATAGCCTATTTTTCAGGGTTTTAAAAATATTTAATAATTTCCTGTTTTAGTGTTCATCTTGAGGGGAATATTCTGATTTATTGGAGATTAATTTTTAAAAACCAAGAGAGGTTTTTTTCCATCACGGACCCATACACAAAAACCTCTCTCCGGTTTTACATAGGTGTCATGGATCGAGAGATATGGAATATTCTTCGACACCTATTTTTCATAAATTCGCCATATTTACCAGGAATCCGGTTTTGCTATTTTTAGTCAATTAGTTGAAAGTTAGTTAATGTAACTGTTGGGTAGTTTAAATTTTGACCTAATGAAGGGAATATAGAAATAATTCTTTGTAATTAAAAAAGAGGGACAAGGGTACAGGAAAGGGTTCTAGTTTTTGGCTGTCTAGAGGACGTCTCCGGACTTGTTCATAAGCTAAGTAAATGACTCTTATGTGTATTTGAAGAACTGGTTATCAAATATATGCTGCATTTTACCCTTCAGTTTGTTCTCTGGCTTCATTTATAGCTTTTTTTAGCTACACAGTTGGTAATTTAATTGCTGGTTTAAAGTTTTTATGCTTGTAGTGCTTGCCATTTGTGGATGAACTTCAGTGCTATTTTCTGTTAGATACATGGTTATTATGTTATGCATCTCAGTTTTTCTATGCTTGTGATTTAGTTCTTATTTGGGCTATGAACGTATTCCCTCTTGTCACCAAACTTCATAACCAAAAAACCTTAAAAAACCCTAAAAACCTAGTTTTGTTTGATTGAAATATTTGAGATTATGTTGGCTTGTTTTCTTATAGTCTGGAAACAATTTCTGGCATAAACATCTTTGGCGCCATTGCAAAGGAACAAAGTTGAAAACATATTTTTCCTTGGGATACTTACCATTTCACTGGTTTTAATAGGTGAACTTAAACCAGCAAATCTTAAAGACTACTTTTCACCAATTTGTCACAGTGGCTACTAGGGGAATTGGAACTAGAAACAGACCTATTTCACCTTGCAATTGGGTGTTTCAGACCCATAACAGATATTGAAAACGACAAGGAATATTAGAAGGTCTCAGTCATCCCCAGCTTTATGAAACCCTAATTAATTTGACCTACTGTCACCCCTTCCTCTTTCTAAGGAGAAAAACAAAAATCTATCTTGACAAATTGATTGACGACTCCACTATTTCAAGATGCAGAGACTGAAGTCCATGGAAGCCATTCTGGCTCAAAGGTTTGCACCTTTCAATTTTTCCAATGTTCCAGGTTTTCCAAATCCAGTACCTACTATGGATGTTTGGGGAGATTGTCTTCCACGGTTTAGAGAAAGCAAAGAGGATAATCCTTCAGATCACCTCATCAAATTTCATTAATATATGGTTCAGTTAAATATACAGCATGAAGATGTGCTCATGAAGATGTTCATGTATTCACTTGAGCAAGATGCAAAAGAATGGTATTTTTCTCTTCACGTTGCTAGCATTTCCTCACTGAAAGAATTCCACACATCTTTTCGAAAACATTGTAAGTATGTGTTCTCCATTGAATTCTTTTTTAAAGATTGTTGTGAGCAGGCTGATTTTTATAATACAATTTCTGATTCAAAAAATCATGATGATAAGTATATTCAAGGATTGAAAACATATCATGAAGAAGTTGTAGTTTCATGAGTTGTTGAAGATGAAGAGGTAACATTTTCAGATACTGCTGTCAAGGAAGAATTCCATGATCATTACGATAATCAAGTTGTTTTTTTAGGTCAGGTTGAAGATTATTCAAGTGATGAGATAAGTAGAGATAGTTTGGAATATTCTCATAATGATTTCAACAGTCTTAATAATCATTTGAATGCTAATCCTTTTGAAGATCAATCTCTTGTTCAACAAACTATTGGAAATCATTGTTGTGTTAAAGATCGGCTTTGTATTGAAGAAAAATACGAACCTTTAGCATCATCATTCAAAATTTCTTAGAATGCTCCTTGTTATGATGAAGAGATTACGGTTCCTAGACAAGAATTCTGTGATGAATTAGATTCCATTCCTCTTTGTTTTGATACTAAAATCAATGAAGGCCAGGTTGTTCGCATTTTTTCAGAAGTTGCTTATATTCATGGTTATGATAAATCTACTATTCAAAATCATTATGAAGATGCTCTAATTTTTAATAAATATGATGATGAAATTGAAAAGAAAGACCCAGAAATGCGTGAGGTGTGTGATATGGCACAATCTAATCAGCAGATTCAGGAATGCATTCAGTCTATTATCCTTGAACAGCCAAAGCCAATGCATGATAGTTATCCATTTGAAGACAGTGTGGAAAAGGAGGTTCAGATTGTTGACATTATTGATGATACTATCCAAACAATTTCAGAGAAAATTCAGGCTGATCCTGATGTCTTTTTTTGCCAATGCCTGCTTGATATTCATGGAACAAAATATTCTTATGGACAACTTATATTTTTCATAGAACAGGAAGAGGTAACTTTTGGAAATTTTTATGATCCAGTGGCAGATTATTTAGAGTCAATACTAAGTTATAAATATGTTCTTTTAGAGACACCATTTAATGAAAGTAAGTATAAGTTGTTAGATCTTTGCTCTTCATATTTTCCAATATTTCTGATTATATATATATTCGGAGTTGGAAACAAGTTTTGGTGGGTTGATGAAAATTTTTTCCTGGTTACATTGGAAATGGGATTAAAATTTGATTCAGTAAATGGAAGGTTCCTCAATGAAAGAGATTTGATTTTCATTGTATATATCAGTCTGTGAAGGATTGGATAAAGACTCCATAGCCCAATGGATGTTTTGCAGAAAAGTAGGCAGTTTTGCTTACAGAAGGCACTAGTCTCCAGGTTATTGAAGCCTCACAGGAAGGACTTCATCCCGCAGCAGGAGCCAGATGTTATAGCATGTTTTTGTTTTCTATTTTCGAACCATTTGCTTGTCTTAAAAATATGATTTTTCTTATTGTTTTAAAGTTTCAACCTTGGTATTCTTTAAAATATTTTGATTTTAGCCTTATGTTTATAGTTGATTTAACAAGTTTTCTTTTTAATTTTTGCTTGACTTAATTAATTTCATGGTTTTTATGGGCTTATAGGATGCATATATTTCTAAAAGGTTCTAAAGAAATATCATAAGACCTTACTTAAAGTTATTTACCAAAAAACAGCACTTTGTTTGGAGTTTTGGTAAAAAAATCATAAAAGAAGGATTCCTGTAGCGCTAGCTAGAAAAAGTTACACAGGAGTGCTACAAGAAAGTCATGAATGCCAAAATCGTTATTTTTCAGTCCGATTTTTTCGGGGGGGTTTGTCCCTGAGGTGTTAGCCACATCAATTATCACATTTGATACGTGTCTTGCCAAGTTTATCATTGAAACAGGTGTATGGTCATCGTATGAGGGAGATCATGGCTATTGCATGTAGTTCACGGTGAATGATGACAATGAGTGGAATGAGGTAGTATTTCCAGGAATATGTTCTTAAGCTGAAGAATATGAAGGTATTGAAAGTCGTGGTGGGAACATATTGCTGAGAAATCAGAGTTTTTACAGTTGAATGAAGAATTAGGGCTTTCCAGCAGTGACAGTTTGAAGTGAGCTGGACAGTTGAAGACAGCGAGAACATGAAATTCGACACCTAATATTTGAAGAGATCGACTTCTAGCGCTTGTATTAAGATTTTGAGCAGGTACCTCGCGTGGCATTTGATAGGGTTTGTTCAATCGGGGGTTTTCTGTTAAAGTCCATAATGCCAAAATTCTAAGGAAGGATATGAATTTGCTCACTCAATAGACTATGAATGATGAAATATTAATCAATATATCCAAGCATTCATCGTTTGAAACAATAAACTTCAGAGAAGAACTATTGGAGGTCCTTGAATTTTGTGATTAGGTCAAATTGTTGCAAAATTTGGTACAGGAGAGTTCCTGAACTGTGTGATAGGGAAGACTATGAGAATTCAAAGATAAATAGACTGTGAGATTATTGACAGGTGTTGTAAACCATATTGGAAATGAAGAAAAGTGAAAAAACTAATAGCGTTGAGCCCACTGATCTCAGCTGGATAGATAAATTTCCAGAATGTAAAGAGCTATTTGAAAATGCAGGATGGTTGACCTTTTTCAAGAAGACTGATGGATACAATGCAAAGGTATCCCATAATTTTGCTCAGTGCTATGACAAATACATTGTATCTTTTGATACTTTGCAATTCAAATTGACCAAAGAGTTGGCAGCTGAAAATGGTAGGAGAAAGAGGTGATGAAATGGGAGAAATGAACAATATTCCTATTTTAATGGGAATGGAAGCTCAGACTCGCAGCAGCCATAGTACACCGATGATTCTGATCTTTGTAGACACTAATATGGACACCCATCTGGCCCTCTCAGCATCTCCCTTGGAGACTATTAATAGTCTCAGAGCAAAAATCAGGAAAGGGCATTTGTCATGCTTCCCTCATCTTGGAGAAATTGATGTTGGTGCTTTAATGGTCAAACATAAATCCTTGTTCTATCATCTTGTTGATTCAATGCTTGTTGGAAGTGCTTTTCATGGGTTAAAAGGGACCAGGTTTCTTTTAGTTGAAATTTCTTAGCCAGATTTACATATTGATCAAGGAGGCCCCAGAGCAAACATAGCAAATTTTGAGAATAATAGTCTGTTGAAGAAGTATCATTCAAATGAACTGCAAGATGATGACAAAAGGTTTCCAAATAATGTTTCAGTAAAGACAGTCACCAAGAGCATGTCAGATTATACGATTTGCCAGAAGCCTTCTTTACTTGCAGGTGGAATGGATGCAGCTCAGGCTTCTATGATGGGTTTGCACCATGGAAAACTTCTAATGGTGGATGATTATGAGGACTGCATCATGGAAAATCATAATCCACATCTATTTCTGAATCCAGAACTTCCAGTGGGAGCTGGTGAAAAGACCGAGACAACAAATTCACCTCCTTTATTGTTAAATGGCACTGATGGGAAAACTGGAATTCCAAATGCCTCTCAAAGTTGGAATGTTCAAAGGAATTCTAATGAGCAATCTAATTAGACCGTGCCTAATTTACAAAATTGGAGATCAGTAAAACAGAAAAAGAGTAAATCAATTTTTTAAGGTAGTCAAGTCTTGGAAGATTGTGGTCAGCTAAGCAAGAGCACACAATTGCTGGATGAAAATAAGGAGAGGAATGGAACCTATAATCACTAAGGAGGATTATGGTGATAGTTATATTGGAACAAAGAATATAAATAATGAGAAATGTGATAGTGGGAAGAAGAAGGTCAAACTGTCAAAAATAAGTCCGTCAAAAGAGAGCCAAGAAAGGTGTGTGGGCATTAACAATAGACTGATAGATGCAATAGTTGCAAAAAAGTGGTAAATAAAGCCAACACGTAAAGGATGAAGTGAAGAAACCAAAGGACACTCATGTTTCTTCATCAGACAAAAAACAAGAAATTGACAGTGAGAGCCTAAGATGTCAAGCCATAGCTGAAAAATCTCCTCACAAATCAACACACATAACACAATTGGACATTAATGACATGTCTTATACAAGTAAAGGTTCAAAAGAACGCCAATGCATTGTTAATTCAACTGAAAAGATTCATTCTGGAAATCGAAAGGTTGCCTCTGAAAGAAACATTGTTGAAAATTCATGTCATAAGTTAAAACAGGCTAAGAGGTCTGCTACTGTAGATGGTTTTGATAGAATTCAATCTTCAAAAGAGAAACAAGATGATGGTTTTCAAACTAAGGAGACCTATCCTATTGAAAATGATGTACCAGCAAATATTATTGTTGCTGAAAATATTGCACCTGCAGAGACAATTTCAGATGAAAAAGAGGATTTTGAAATGCAAAGATTATTGAGAATTATGCTATGTTTTTCCTGTTTTGGGTTATTGAAATTGAATGCAGACCACGAGCTGATGGAGATGAAATTTAGAAAAAAAAAAGAGTTTTTTGATAAGATACCCATTCACAAAAATCTCTCTCAGTTTTGTAAGCTATGTCAAGGTTTGAAAGATTCAGTTTAATCTTTACAGCCTATTTTTCAGGGTTTTAAAAATATTTAATAATTTTCTATTTTAGTGTGCATCTTGCGGGGAATATTATGATTTATTTGAGATGAAATTTTAAAAAACAAGAGAGGTTTTTGTCCACCATGGACGCTTTCACAAAAACCGATCTCAAGTTTTATAGAAGTGTCAGGGATTGAGAGATATGGAAGCTTCTTTGACACCTATTTTTCAGAAATTCGCCATATTTACTAGGAATCCGATTTTGCTATTTTTAGTCAATTAGTTGAAAGTTAGTTAATGTAACTGCTAGGTAGTTTAAATTTCGACCTAATGAAGGGAAGATAGAACTACTTCTTTTTTAATTATAAAAGAGGGACAAGGGTACAGGAAAGGGTTCGACTTTTTGGCTAGCTAGAGGAGGTCTCCAAACTTGTTCATAAGCTAAGTAAATGACTCTTATGTGTATTTGAAGAACTGATTATGAAATATATGCTCCATTTTACCTTTTAGTTTGTTCTCTGGCTTCATTTATAGCTTGTTTTAGCTACACAGTTGGTAGTTTCATTGCTGGTTTAAAGTTTTTATGCTTGTAGTGATTTCCATTTGTGGATGAACTTCAATGCTATTTTCTGTTGGATACATGGTTATTATGTTATGCATATCACTTTTTCTATGCTTGTGATTTAGTTCTTATTTGGGTCATGAACATATTCCCTCTTTTCACCAAACTTCACAACCAGAAAACCTTAAAAAAACCCTAAAAACCTTGTTTTGTTTGATTGAAATATTTGAGATTATGTTGGCTTGTTTTCTTGTAGTCTGGAAACAATTTCTGACATAAACATGGTGGAAAGTGAATGAAGAGTAGATCTATGGTTGAGATGAGTTCCACTCCTAGGATTTACAGGAGGGATAAGGATAAATAATATAGCGAGAATGAAGATGTAGTTTTAAACAGTGAGCATGATCAATGGATTAGAATTGAAGACACCATATCTACAGATAGAGAAATATTTAACTGAATAGGATGCATGAGAGATAGTGGAATAAAATAATATAAAAGAAAAGCATTTGGATAAGGACCATTTTTTCTATTTGTGCATTGGAAATCGAGAGCTCAAGACTGTGCACAAGAATCCAACTAAGACAAATTTATTTTCCACTTGTTAAGTGACCAGGTAGATCATTTTTCTCCCACCAGAGACTATTTAAAATGGACAGTGTAGAGGGAGTAGAATCTCAGGACTTAAAGTACCAGAAGATAGAAGAAGTTTTTGAGGATAAAGATTATGATTATTTTGACACAATACTGTGAGTTGGTTCAGTAGACCGGCTAAAAAACAAACTAAAAGTCCTTAAATACCAAGGAAAAAATGTCCATGGTGTTTTCAAGTCATATTTTCAGTTTTTATGTACCAAACAACCCCTAATCTTTCCCAAATTTATTGATTGGTGTGCCTCTAATTATTGCTCTTCCAAGAGGGTAATTATGGATGTGGATAAGTCCAAAATCCTTTTTCCTATCATTGCATTGATTGTTCGAGCCACATTTGTTGTTCTTTCTACTTTCACCCAGTTCTGTGAAGAGTTTAATGAAGAGAGTCTGATTCAATTATTCAGAGAAGCTACTGTTGAGAAAAAACATGCCTTCTTTAACACCCATTTCAAAGCTGATGTATCCTTACAAAACCAAGCTTTCCCTGTATATACGATTCAGTTCAGTGATGAAACTCACTCAATTATTTCCCTTATGAGTTAGTTTCTAGGTATAGACATTGACAGATATGTCATTGAGTCACTAATGACTCTATTATTCAAAGTCAGTACTGGTCAAGTTGAGTCAAGTTAGTCGAGTAAGTCTAGTTTCCTTAAATTTGATGATTTCCTAGCTGAGAGCATCCAATCATAGCCACTGAACTTCCACAACACAAGATTATTCAAGTTCCAGTCTTATTTGGTGAAGATGTTCCTATTTTTCAATGAGGAGAACCTACAGTTTCCAAAAATGGTTCTCACTGATGAGATTAGCAAAAGTTTTGTTAAATACATGAATTTTCTTATGTCTAAAGTGTACAAGGTATTTTCCAACAAATGTTTCCCATAGTGCTACCTCTCATGAAAGAACTGTTACAATTTACACTTGAGAAAAGAATTGGAGATTGGTTTCCATGGGTAGTTGGCCCTTTCATTATAAATAGTAAAGTTGTTTTTCCTGTAATGGAAAGTTTATTGAAAGAGATGAAGTTTCAAACTGTTGCAGCTGTCAACTATGATCCTCACCATGCCATCTCAATAAGGATATGGGTCAATAAAAACAAACCATTCGAACATCAAGAAGTTAAAGGCATGGCTGAGAGTGCTAATTGGTTAGATTATCCTCAGGTGGCATGTAATGAGGAGGATATACAGGAGGGCTCTATTTCCCTAGTAAAAGATGTTAGTCACACAAATTGATCATTTGGGTGTTATACCAATGGCTGAAAGGATATCTCCCACTTCTAGTCATTCAGAGAGGACTAACAAGGAAACATTGTTTGATGTCATGGAAACAGAAGAAGAAGATAGTGACCAAAATTAAAAGAAGCATAAAGCTGAAGAGGAAGGCCAAATGATACAGGTAAGAGAAACCAAATGAAAGAAAATGTAGATGAAATTCAAAGGACCAGCCTTTGAAATTAAAGAATATGCTTTCTCATAGAAATCCAAGGATTCTACATCTCAATTCAAAACTAGGGTTGAATTATTTGAAAAATACAGGGATGACAAATATGTATCTACAAATGATCCTTGAAACTATATGCTGATGTCAAGAAAATTTCTAGAAAAAGATGTTTCCTTAGTCACTGTTAGAGATCATGTTGAGAACACAATGAACCTAGCAGTAGCAACTAAGAACAAGGTAGCTGAGATGAGAATGAATCTATAAAATATTCCTATGCCTGATATGATCCATCTCCACAAACAAACTAGAGAGATGATATATAGTGACCTGCTCAAAGCCACTCTCAAAGTATCTAGATTGCAATAAGATAAAAGTGAAGTTGAAAATCAGCTAAGGCATGAAAGAGTTGAGAACAAGGATCATCAAGAGAAAAATAAAAAGATTCAAGGATATTTGCCAACCGTTGATAATGAAGCTAATAAAGGAGAAACAACTCATAAGTTGCTAAATGAAAAAGAGAACACTATTCAGTTGTTAAAAAATAAATTGAAGATCCCATCTACCCAGCTCATACAAGCTACAGATATTACATATCTAGAGAAAAAAAAGAAACATTAAATGATGAAATGAATGAATGCAAAAAAAAGCTTCTAAAGTTTGCTGAAGAGAAGAATAAATGAGAAAAAGACCAAATTATTTTAATTGAAAATGAGAAGGCTCTAAAGGAAAATCTAGAAAAATTGGAGAAATAATTAAATGAAAAGGAAAAAAATCCTGAAGTACAAATTGTTCCACCTCCTACACAAACAAGTGCATATTCTATTATGCAGGCTATGTCTCAGGTTATCCTTAGAGATTTGAAAATTGTTGGTTTAAAAAATAAGAATAATAACCTTGAAAATGATACTTTAAAGAAGGAAGAGGAAAGAAAAGCTTGGGAAAATAAATGAAAATATCTTTCAGATTAAAATCACAAGCTGATGAAACAAGTAACTAGACAGTTTCCTATGCAGGCAGCTAAAAATATATTTTGGGATATGATCATAGCTGAAGCAACAAAACTCAGACCGTACCTAGATTATGTTTTGGATAAGGAGATTGTAATCCAGGATTCCAGCCAGAGTGCTGTAGTAGTCAAAGTGTTGATGTAATTGTAACTTCGGAATGTATTTCTTATCTATTGTAACCCGATGTTTATTTTAGGATGTACTTGAGTCATGTCATGCCCCGATGTTCTGATTGAGAAGTTTCTATAATGTGAAAGTCATGTCAAGTCATTGTGGGTAACCCTCCTATTGGTAAAGGGTTAAAGTCCCCATAGTTGTGGGGCCCTAGGGTTATTAGACTATCCTAGTGAATTTGACCCTAGATGAGTCATTGTAAGTCGGAGAAATAGTCCCCACCATTGTGCTAAGGATAAACCTCCTTGTTGGTCGGAGGAGGCAAAGTCCCCACAAGTTATGCGGCACTAGGGTTATTAGAAACTCCTATAGATGTCAGCTCTAGTAAGTAATTGTTAAGTGAGGCTGAAATGATGGAGTGGGTTCCAAGTGAATGGAAGAATATAAATAGAGAGTGAGCCTCTCTATTTAGGACACACACAGACACTTATTGGGGTGCATGAGTGAGAGCAGAAGTTACTGGGACAAGAGAGAGACTACTGCTGTCAGGAGATCATCTTTATGTTTTCGGGTTTTACCTTTGGTGCTGATTCTATCTCTGAGGAAGTTACGGGGTTTTTTCCTTTATGGTTTCCTAGAGGAAAATTCTTTGTGTCGCTTATCTCTTGTCTTGTGCTTGTGTTTTATTGTTGTGCATATTATTCTCTCAGTTAAAGATCCTAAGATCATAATGGTAGCTTGATTGATAAAAATATAACATGGTATCAGAGCTAACCTGAGAAGAAGACATTGTGTATCTGTAGAAGCTAGGGATTCTTAATTTTTGGGTATCTCTCCACAATCCATCAGAAAAATTATGCTAGGCTAACTCTCCATTGAAGGGCGCATCTTTTTGTCGAAGCAGAATTCGATTCCGAGCATTTTCAGTTTTTGGTGCGGAAATTAGGACTTCTTACAAAAGAGAAATTTTTGAGTGAGCCTAGAATATGATTTATCTCCTCATCAAAATCGAATTTTAGAGACCTAGATCAAGATTTTTGGTTGGGCGAAACTTTAGGAAAGTCAAACCCTAGTTTGACCCCGAGCTAGAAAAACCCTAAATACTAAAACTGCTAAGTTTTGGTACATTTGCTATATCCCGAGATTGGAAAATTACTAGGAGCTGAAAATTGCAAAGGGAAAATATAAAATATTGATTTACATTGTGTCCAAAATTACACCTCATATTTGCTATATTCTAGGAGATATGATCCCTTCAAGTTAGGGTTCCAGCCTCTTCCAAGATTCATCCCTAAACAGGATACCTGGGGAGAATTGCTATATCTTGGGATACACATATCCAAATGAGATTTATGAAGATGTTCCAGAAAGGGTATGGACTTTAATTTCTGTGGTCTGAATTTCAGACTCAGAATATGAACCAGTGACACGTGGAAATCCATACAACTTCACTATTCTGAAAAGTGTTGTAACAGGTCACCTTGGGAAAATGACCGTAAGTCCCAATTGGTGAAACAAATTCTGATGAAACATGTGGTGTTGGATCAGTAACATGCGAGGATACCTCAGTGCAAAGTTTCAGACTCATAGGAGCATAAAGTTCAGAGATACCACAGAAACAGTAACAGGAATTTCTACATAAGAAATTGGAAAACTAGGGCTTCCTTTTCCAAGAGCTTCCCTCCACTGTTTTCAGAAAAGGAGTACATTGGAAAGCTCAAATTGAAGAGATATATCTTTCTATCCAATCAGATCTGAAATATTCCAAGTTTTGAAAATTAGGGTTTCTCTGACAAACCCTAGATCATCCAGCTCTGGAACCAGGGCGAACACCTCAAATCGGTAAGATCTAATCTTTTGATATTTCCACTTGAGGTTCACATTTCAAAGTGATCTATCACATTCGATTGATGATAAGCTTGGTGAATTTGACAACTTCCAAGCATGGAAGTATTTGATCTCTCTGAAGAAAATGAATTGGACACCTACATGAGTACAGAGGTTCCAGTTCCAGAGGGAGATGAGGCTCAAAGTCTTACACAAGAAGAACTTGGTCAAGGCCAAGAAGATCATTATTTATTCAATCATGGATCAACTTGAACCACAAGTGTCTTCCCTAAAGACACCGAAGATGTTTGATTCCTTAAATAGGCTATTTGAAGGAAAGAGCATACATCGGAAGATGACCTTAAGAAACCAGTTGAAGAATGTAAAGATCCAGAATGCAGAAACAATACAATCATACTTTACAAGGGTCTCTCAAATCAAGGAACAACTTGAAGCGGTAAAAGAAGAAGTGAAGAATGCGGAAGTGGTGATAGCCGCCTTGAATGGTCTCCCAAGATCATGGGATTCATTCATTCGAGGAATGTGTACCAGAAGGAAGCGATTACTTTAAGAAAACTCTAGGCACAAGAAGAAGAAGTTCAACTCATAATAAGAGAAGAGAAGATGGGAGCAACTGAAGATCAAGCTCTCACCATCCGAAGAAGATCCCTCAAGCGATGAGGAATATGAAGAACTCAACTCTTGAAGAACCTCTTATCCACCTTAGAATTTGGAAAAGAAACGATGTTATTATGAATATAGAAGATGATGAAGCTGAAGGCTCAAGAAGGAGTCTAACCACGAAATAAATAAAGATAAGTATTCAATTGTCATTTCATGAAATTGTTTTGTTATGCATCTATTTATATTCAGTTAATGTATTATGCATGATAGAATGTTTGAATTAATGACAATATACTACTAATATGAATGTAATGGGTAAGTAGTTCTTGGTGCTATACAACTCTCCATTGCTATTTATCTAGAATGAAACCTTTTTGCTGACATATTGGATTAATGCACAATCTCAATGTTGTCCTGGTAGAGATGGAAGGAATCTAGAAAAGTTTCTGTGAGATATGGATGAATGCTGTATTGGCTAAAGTAGTTGCATGATCATATATTTATGCATAAGAATTTACTAGTATGAACATTCCTTATGAAATGTTTCTAACCATGCAAATGCATTTGACTTGTAGGAAATATCGCATACATAATTGGCTACAAGCAAAGAAGGATGAGACTTGTTCTGAAGAACAAGTGACGGCATTTTAAAATGAAAAATAATATGACGAATGCAACAACATCATTGATGCAGAACCTTCCAAGAACAAAGGGAAGATCAGTTCAAGAAGAAATATGTCTAGGATTTAGTATCGATATGTGAATGGAAATTCATAGTTCCATCATGCAGTAGATGGAAACACCATGGGATACAAGGTATAGACTACGAAGAGAAATTTGCAGCCATTGGAAGTGAAGTCACATTACATGCATAATCATGTGTGAAAATTAAAGAAGGCCTTGTATAAGCTCAAAAGACACCCATGGGATAACACATACATGAGGAGCTTGATGAATATCTGAACCTTTGCTACAAGGTTGATAAAGGATGACAAGCTCACAGATGGGTGTGAGAAGAACTTTTGAAAAAGTTCAAGATAGAGGATCTTGGTATCCAGAGTCACTCTAGTACAGAATGTTTCAGTGCATAGAGTATGGAAGACAGAGGGAGTATGATGCTTCAGAGGGAGTGACTGCAGAAGATCCTAAGGTTCGACATGGTATGACAGGATGGACAGATCACTGATGACTCTAGGATTTACTGATAGTAAAGTGGATTCCAACCTTTGCTTTAGGGTTGAAGGTGGAAGACCAGTGATGCTCTTGTCATGCGTCGATGCACTATTTTCTAGGTATGGAGGTGTGGACAAGGGAAGCATGCAGTAGAGATCCTGAAGATATTCAGAATGATGAACCGCAAGGCTATGGCCACACCTATGGCATCGAACCTGAAGCTATTGAGTGGTGCTTCATCATAGATAGTTGATGCTACGATGTATCGTCAAATGATTGGGTCCTTGATGTACCTTATGAACACAAGACTAGATATTTGCTTTGCTGTGAACACCTTGAGCCAGTTCCTGACAGATCCGAGACATGTTCACTTGATTGCTGCAAAGCATATTCTGAGGTACCTGAGGGGTACAATTGATTATGGGCTCAAGTATGAGTCAAATCAGAAGATTAACGTAGAGGGTTATGTTGATTCAAATTGGGCAGGCGGTGCCATTAATAGGAAGAGTACTTCAGGTTGTTGCTTTAGTATGGGATCCGGCGTGATTTCTTGGTTTAGTAGGAAGCAATCCTATGTGGCACTTAGTATAGCTAAAGCAGAGTATGTTGCAGCTTGTTCAGCTATTTGTGAGGCAATATGGTTGTGGAAGCTACTGTTTGATTTATTTGATCTCTAGTTGGATGCTACTTGTATAAATTGTGACAACCAGAGTTGTGTGAAGTTGTCAGAGAATCCAGTGTTCCATGACAAGTCAAAGCATATCGAGATCAAGTATCACTATATCAGGGATATGGTGTAGAGGGGAGTAGTAAAGCTCTAGTATGTTGCGATGGAGGAACATATAGCTGATGTGTTGATGAATCCATTGGCCAGGGTGAAGTTTGAGTACTTCAAGGAGAAGCTTGGTGTTCTCCAGATCGAGGTTTCCTCCAAGGAAAAATGATGAGACCCATAGCCATTATGACATGGTGAGAGGATTGGTTCCTTCCATGGTCAGATGTAAGGGAGGAGCCATTCTATCATGGTGAGGGGATTGGTTCCTTCCATGTCAGATATGAATGTTGAATCCATAAGCCATTATGACGAGTAGGTCAGATGTAAGGGCTGAGCCATTCTGTCATGGTGAGAGGATTGGTTCCTTCCATGTCAGATATGAGCACTAAGCCATTCTGATATGACTATAGGATTGGTTCCTACATGATCATATATAAGGTCTATTGCCATTCTTGGAATGGAGCTTCCTGGTGAGGTACTAGGAATACCATGTCTAGGACTGAGGGCCATTTTGATATGACTGTAGGATGTGTTCCTACATGATTAGATGTGAGCACATGGCCTTTCTGATGTGATTGAGGGATGTGTTCCCACTTGATCATATATAAGGGTTGTTGCCATTCTTGGAATGGAGCTACCTGGTGAGGTACCAGGAACCCTCAACCTGGGGTTGAGAGCCTTTCTATCATGGTTGCAGGATGTGTTCTTTCATGGGTGGATGTAAGTGCAGAGCTGTTTCATCATGGTTGCAGGATGTGTTCCTGCATGGGTGAATGTAAGTGTAGAGCCCTTTCATCATGGTTGCAGGATGTGTTCCTGCATGGGTGAATGTAAGTGCAGATCCCTTCCATCATGGTTGCAAGATGTGTTCCCGCATGGGTGGATGTAAGTGCAAAGCCCTTCCATCATGGTTGCAGGATGTGTTCCCGCATGGGTGGATGTAAGTGCAAAGCCCTTCCATCATGGTTGCAAGATGTGTTCCCGCATGGGTGGATGTAAGTGCAAAGCCCTTCCATCATGGTTGCAGGATGTGTTCCCGCATGGGTGGATGTAAGTGCAGAGCTCTTTCATCATGGTTTCAGGATGTGTTCCTACATGGGTGAAAAAGTAGAGCCTTTTTAGCATGGTTGTAGGATGTGTCCCTGCATGGCTAAATGTGAGTGCTGATCCTTTCTGATGTGATTATAGGATTGGTTCCTACATGATCCGATGTGAGTGTTGGGCATGCCTTTCTGATGAGTAGGTCACATGTAAGTGCTGGACAGGCCATTCTGACTTGGTGTCAGATATAAGTGCTGAAGAAAGACCTACATGGAGGCCAGGCCTACAACCATCATGAAAAAGGGCTGGCTCTGTAGAACTTCCTATGATGAGAAGAATCATGAGATAGCACCCGTGATGATCCAGTGATGATGATCCAACAGTGATGATCCAGATCCAGTGATGATCTAGATCCAGTGATGATGACCAGTGATGATCCAGATCCAGTGATGATGATCCAGATCCAGTGATGATTCAGATCCAGTGATGATCCAGATCCAGTGATGATCCAGATCCAAAGATGAAGATGACTTGAAGATGAATATGACTTGAAGATACATATGATGAGATGATCCAGAGAAGAAGACCAGTGATGAAAATTGTGTCGAGAGAATACCTTCCTAGTTAAGAGGAATTGTTGATGTAATTGTAACTTCGGAATGTATTTCTTATCTATTGTAACCCGATGTTTATTCTGGGATGTACTTGAGTCATGTCATGCCCCTATGTTTCGATTGGGAAGTTTCTATAATGTGAAAGTCATGTCAAGTCATTGTGGGTAACCCTCCTATTGGTCAAGGGTTAAAGTCCCCACAGTTGTGGGGCCCTAGGGTTATTAGAATATCCTAGTGAAGTCAACCCTAGATGAGTCATTGTAAGTCAGGGAAATAGTCCCCACCATTGTGTTAAGGATAAACCTTCTTGTTGGTAGGAGGAGGCAAAGTCCCCACAATTTGTGGGGCACTAGGGTTATTAGACACTCCTAGAGATGTCGGCTCTAGTAAGTAATTATTAAGTGAGGCCGACATGATGGAGTAGGTTCCAAGTGAATGGAAGAATATAAATAGAGAGCGATTCTCTCTATTTAAGACACACACACACACACTCATTTGGGTGCATGAGTGACAGGAGAAGTTACTAGGACAAGAGAGAGACTGCTGCTGTCAGCAGATCATCTTTATGTTTTTGGGTTTTACCTTTGGTGCTGATTCTATCTCTGAGGAAGCTGTGGGGTTTTCTCCTTTATGGTTTCCCTGAGGAAAATTCTTTGTGTCCCTTGTCTCTTGTGTTGTGCTTGTGTTTTATTGCTGTTCATGTTATTCTCTTAGTTAAATATCTTAAGATCATAATGGTAGCTTGAATGATAAAAATCTAACACAAATAAGTATTCAATAAAAATCCAATAGGCACTGCTAACAACACAATAAGCTTCCTAAATGGTTTGCTGAAGATGATTTGAAGACAACAAATATAAAGGACATGACTTCAGTCATTACACATGCTAGAAAAGTCGTTGGCAAGCACCAACAACTTGATATTGTAGAAGAAAAGATTGATATCATGACCCATCAAGTTAAATTGTTCATTGAATTGTTCACACCATTATTTAAAAAGGGAATACCTTTTATTATGGGAAGAAAAATGTGGAATGTTTTCCCAAACAGAATATCATGCTCACTTGGTAAGGTGTAAAATGGATCATGAAAAGTTCGAGGATATGTAGTAGTCCTTGTATGGAAAAAATATAGTGGAATAGCTGGCAGAAGATTCTGAAATGTTGTATTCCTTCAGAGCCACTTGTGCACAAATTCCTAAAATTTCATACAAAGACCACATAGAGATGAGAGTGTTGGAAAAAGAAATGTCCAAATTGGAGTTTCCAACTGTCGACCAGTGGAAGACAATTGAGAAGTATGGAAGAACAAAGTGCATGCTACATGGATGAGAATCTATTGAAGATTTGTTGAACAATGTTGAAGACCATTTTTGAAGACTAGTTAACCAGCAGTTTAGTTTATTTTCAGAACATTTATTAGCTAGGAGATCTAGATGACATATGTAAAAATGAAGTTATTACCTATTTTTAGAGTTAGCTATTCATCTCATGGAGCGATATTTTGTATTTAAATTTTTTTTGTAATAAAAAAATGGTTGGAACCCATGAGATTTTGCATTACAAGCGATACTCCATATATTAATAAAATTATAGAGTCGAAGCTGGCCTTTTCAAAGATTCATGTGTTGTCTTTATTACAATATGTACTTTCTTTCTTTTATGTGCACATGTTTCCTATTTACTATTTCCATTATTTTTTCCCTTTCATGTTTAAATGAGTTTATAATGGTTCAAAATTCATAATCATATGCTATGTTCCATTACTTTCAAACATTCAAAAAAGTTGTTCATCTAAAGTTAATGTTGGATTCATCCCAGTTAGATGCCCACATTAATGGACTATTTCTAATTTCCTCCATATCACCAAAAAAAATCATTTTGAATGTAATGAGATTGCTACCTTGCCTATCTTAAGTTTCCCATGTAGAAACACTGGTAATATTAATGTTCGACAAAACTCCATGCCCAATGTACATTTTTTTCAACCATCAACAATCTTAATTTTTTTTTCTTGTTTATATATATCTATCCTGTGAGAAAAAATACTAAGAAATCCCTCTCTGGTGAAAAAGAAGTCAACTTTCTTTCCTAAATCTTGGTTGTGTGGTTAACTTAGGGTTTATCCTTTTACAACCAGGGGTAAAATCTGAGTGATAACATCTTACTGTCGTTTTCGGGGTACAAGAGTTCAAATATGCCCTAGGAGAATGATAGAGCTTTCAAGAAGACAAAATTTATGTGGGGAAGAAGATGTTCTTGCATTGAGGTCGGTTGTACATTTTTTCTAGTGAATCCACGTTGATTTCAAGTAGATTTTCAGAAAATACATCCTTCATTTTAGGAGGACACATACAAGAATTAATCCTTCTTCTGAAATATTATACAATGAGGAAAACCAAGAAATATTGATTAGACGTAGTCCTGGTAAAGAAAGAATAAATAGTTCTCAAATTGAAGGATATTTTTCTCAAGAATTTCATAGTTTTCAATATTTTGAGTTGGAAACAAGCTTTGTAAGATCTCTATTAAGGTATACATATGAATCAGATCTTAAACAAACATAAATAAATCCTAATAGGATTCAATCATACTTTCTTGATTTCCTTTGGCATAATCTTCAAGACAATGTAAAGGTTGAAGAAAATAATCCCATTATCCAAACCTTTCAGCCTCATATTTCAATCCCTCCTCAAATTCCTTCTTGTTTTCAAATTCCTCATGTTGTCCCAAATCCTCCTAGACCCATGGAAGCTTGGTTTTCTCCTCTGGCCCTTTCTATTGTGCTGCAGTATTTTCCCCAAAACTATTCTCAAAGAATATCATTATTTGATGGGGAAGGAAAAGTTATTGCCATACAACATATGGATAGGTTTGAATATTTCATTGATTTGGAGGAGGTTGACTATGATGATGCTAAGATGAGCCTGTTTGCACAAATTTTATATGGAGAGGCAAAAGGATGGTTCAAATATTTACCTGGGAGATCCATACTTACATTTGAATTCTTCCAAACTTTGTTTCTATATAGGTGGGAAGACAAGAAAAGGCCTCTACAAGTTCTTTATCAATAGAACAATCTAAAAAAGGGAATTTTTGAGTTAGTTCATGAGTTTTTCCAATATCCCGGGGAACGAGATTTCAAATATGCCATGGGAGAATGACAAAGCTTTCAAGAAGACAAAATTTCTGTGGGCAATAAGGGGTTCTTGCATTGAGGTCGGCTGTACATTTTTCCTGGAGACTCCACATTGATTTCAAGTAGATTTTTAGAAAATACATCCTGGCTTGCAAGAGGACACATACAAGAGGTAATGTTCTTATGAAATATTATACAATCTGGAAAAATAAGAAATATTCATTAGACGTAGGTCTGGTAAAGAAAGAATAAATAGTTCTCAAATTGAAGGATATTTTTCTCAAGAATTTCATAGTTTTCAAGATTTTTAGTGGGAAACAAGATTTGGAAGATCTGTATTAAGGTCCAAATATGAATAAGATCTTAAACAAACAGAAATAAATCCTAATAGGATTTAGTCATACTTGATTCATTCCCTTTGGAATAATCATCAAGACACTATAAAGGTTGAAGAAAATAATCCCATTATCCAAACCTTTTAGCCCCATATTCCAATCCCTCCTCAAATTCCTCCTTCTGTTCAAAGTCCTCATGTTGTCCCAAATCCTCCTAGACCCATGGAATCCTGGTTTGCTCCTCTAGCCCTGCCTGTTGTGCTGTACGATTTTCCCCTAAACTATTCTCAAAGAATATCCTTATTTGATGGGGAAGGAAAAGTTACTACCAAACAACATATGGATAGGTTTGAATATTTCATTGATTTGGAGGAGGTTGACTATGATGATGCTAAGATGAGGTTGTTTTCACAAAGTTTGTCTGGAGAGGAAAAAATATGGTTCAATTATTTACCTGCGAGATGCATACTTACATTTGAATCCTTCCAAACTTTGTTTCTAGATAGGTGGGAAGATAAGAAAAGTCCTCTACAAGTTCTTTCTCAATATAAGAAACTAAAAAGGGGAAGTTTTAAGTTAGTTCATGAATTTTTCTAATATGTCGAGGAATGAGAGTTCAAATATGCCATGGGAGAATGACAAAGCTTTCAACAAGACAACATTTTTGTGGGTAAGAAGAGGTTCTTGCATTGAGGATGGTTGTACATTTTTCGTGGCGACTCCACATTGATTTCAAGTAGATTTTCAGAAAAGACATCTTGGCTTCTAGGAGGACACATGTAAGAGGTGATCCTTCTTCTAAAATATTATACAATGTGGAAAACCAAGATATATTGATTCGACGTAGGACTGGTAAATAAAGAATAAACAGTTCTCAAATTGAAGGATCTTTTTCTTAATAATTTCATAGTTTTCAATATTTTGAGTGGGAAACAAGCTTTGAAAGATCTCTATTAAGGTTCAAATCTGAATCAAAACTTAAAAAAATAGAAATAAATACTAATAGGATTCAATCATACTTGATTGATTCCCTTTGGCATAATATTCAAGACACTGTAAAGGTTGAAGAAAATAATCCCATTATCCAAACCTTTTAGCCTCATATTCCAATCCCTCCTCGAATTCCTCCTTCTGTTCAAAGTCCTCATGTTGTCCAAAATCCTCCTAGACCCAAGGAAGCCTGGTTTTCTCCTTTGGCCCTACCTGTTGTGCTGCAGGATTTTCCCCAAAACTATTCTAAAAGAATATCCTTATTTGATAGGGAAGGAAAAGTTACTGCCATACAATATATGGATAGGTTTGAATATTTAATTGATTTGGAGGAGGTTGACTATGATGATTCTACAATGACATTGTTTGCACAAAGTTTGTCTAGAGAGCCAAAAATATGTTTCAAATATTTACCTGCGAGATCAATACTTACATTTGAAGCCTTCTAAACTTTGTTTCTAGATAGGTGGAAAGATAAGAAAAGTCCTCTACAAGTTCTTTCTCAATATAACAAACTAAGAAAAGGAAGTTTTGAGTCAGTTCATGAGTTTTCCAGTACGTTTATGAGAGTGTATATTTCCATACCAGAAAATATCAAACCCTTAGTAGGCACTTCCCAACTCCATTATGCATATTATTTTGAGAGTGACTTTGCCCTGTTGTTGAGACAAAGAAAATATGCAAATCTTCATGTAATGTTTAAGGATTCGTTGGAGGTAGAAGCTAATCTGTTGGATTCTGGAAAGATGAAATAGAGAGTAGAAGTGGAATGAAGAAGAACTAGAGAAGAAAATCATCCCTCCACTTCTACTATTGTTTCTTCTTCTTCAAATGATGCAAAGTTTGAAATGATGATGAAAACTATGGAAATGTTAATGGACATGTTATATTTATACAAAAAACCACCCAATAGAGAGCAACCTAAACCTCAAGTAAGAAACCCCAATTTCAAAAGATTACCTCCTCATCCTTCCCCTCTAAACATGCAAAGAGACCCGATAAATCTTAGAAATCCTAAATATTAACAAATAAGGCCTCCATTCCTTGAAAATTATGTTGATGAGGAGGAATAAATTGATCCAATGGAAAATAAGATTCACCACTTTGATGATTTGGATACAGAAACATATCTCACTGAAGAAGAGCATAATTTTTTTCTCAAGAATATTACAATAATATTTCTGAGGTGGATTCAGAAAAATATCAGAGGGGTTACCAGAATGCCATAGATGATTTTTAGAAGAATATGAAATTGAGAAGTAGAGATGTGACTATAAATAAAGGAAGGTCTAATGCAAATCATCCTTCTAGTAGTCAAAATAATACAAAAAAAACAAAAAGAGAAAAAAAAAGAAAAAGATTTAGAGAAAATTGTAAGTAATAATGGATAAGTATCAAAAGAAGTCAAACAACCCACACCAGTTGATGTAGGTAAAGCAGTCTTCCCTTTCAATTGGCAAAACAAGCTGTCAAAAATAAAAATTTATATCCCATTCAAGGAGTTGTTGAGAAATAATGAGTACAGAGAAAAAATAACCAAGATGCTGAATAATGAAGGTGAATGTTAACCAAATACTTTGGAACTAACAGATGATACTCCCACCATAGTCCTTGGCCCTATAGTTGAAGACATGGATGAAGAAGATGCACCTCCTTTTTATGTAAGTCTAAATGTCCATGATATGATTTTGGACAATTCCATGCTTGATTCTAGTGCATCTCATAACCTAATTCTAAGTGTTGTAATGGAAAGTCTAGGATTGGAGATTACTAGGCCTTGTAAAGACCTGTATTCTTTTGATTCTAGAAATGTAAATTGCTTGGGACTGATTAAACTTATGGTGGTGACTCTTGCTCAAATTCCAGCTAAAAGTATTCTTATGGATGTGTTAGTGGAAAATATCCCTCCCAAGTTTGGTATGTTACTTTCAAGATTGTGGGATTCAAAACTGAAGGGAACATTACATATGGACATGTCATTTGCAACTATTCCTTTGTTTGGAGGTCATAGAAGACTATACAGAGAAAACAGACTAGCATATGTTGTGAGTAGCCAATATAAACCTGAAAATCACCCCATATATGATGTAGATATTTATTTGGGGTCTTCTATATTATTTAATGACTCACATGTTGATCCTGGAATACCTATAGTGGTGGAATTAAAGGAAGATAAGGAATTTGCCAAGATATAGGAGGAATTGGAAAAAAAGCATAATCAGGAAGGGCTTTGGCAAGTGTACTTTGATTGTTCAACCAGTAAAGAAGGAGCTGGTGCAGGTGTGTGGATAATTTCTTCTAATATGGAATTTAAAGTTTGTTCTTTCAAGTTAAATTTTCAATGTATCAATACTATAGCAGAGTATGAGGTTCTGTTGTTATGATTAAATTCTTTAAAATATTTGGGAGCCAAAAAATAGATGTATTTGGAGATTCTGAGTTGGTGGTCATTTAGGTGAATGATAGCTATCAAACTAAACATCCTAGGATGACAGCATACAAAAAAGAATTCTGAGATATGTTGGGTAATTTTTTCACAGAGCATAAAATTAGAGTGATTCCCAGAAGAGATAATCAAGTAGTTGATTCACTCGCCACCACTGTTGGGAATTTCAAAGTTGCCATATATTCAAAACAGAAATACAAGATAATAGTTGTAAATAAACCTTCCATCTGTGATAATTCGAAATACTAGTAGGTATTTGAGGATGATTTGCAAATAAATAGGTTTCTTGAATTATCATATCAATTGTAAATACCCAAATAGATACAAAAAATCAAAACACATAAAACTTCCATGGAAATGTACAGTTTGATGAGGAAGACGTTGAAAATAAAAAGATGAAAAATGTGATTGGAGGAAAGGACATAATACAATTAAAAAGAAATTATATCCCAAAAGTTTTGATTCCTCTTGAAAAATTGTTTGATCAGAACAATGTTTCCAAAGACCCTAAGGTTCAACCTGTTGAAAATGACATTAAATACCAAAACATAGGAATTGATGATGTACCAAGAATTGCAAAACTATCTAAAAAAATTTCTCATGGCTGAGAAGGAAAAATACATTCATCTGACAAATAATTTTGTTGATGTGTTCACATGGAGCTATGAATATTTGAAGGAATATGACACTTCCATTATACAACACACCATTATTATCAAGTCTGGAGAAAATCCATTTAGACATAAGTTGAGAATAATTAACCCTATGTTGTTTCCTTTGATAGAAAATGAAGTTAAGAAGTTGTTTAATGCAAAGATCATTGTTACTCTTAGATTCTCTAAATGGGTAGCTAATTTGGTATCGGTCATAAAGAAAAATGGTGAGATCAGACTTTGTGTTGATTTCAGGAATTTGAATAAATTACCATTGAAAGATAACTATCCTTTACCGAAGGTGGACCATATTATACAAAAAGTGGTAGGAGCAGAGAGAATTTCCACCATGGAAGGTTTCTATAGACATAACCAAATAAAATTTCTTCCAGAGGACGAAGAAAAACCTTCTTTTACTACACCTTGGGGTACTTTCATGTATGACAAGATGCCATTTGGGTTGATGAACACATATTGAGCCACTTTTAAAAGGGACATGGATATTGATTTTGCTGAAGAAAAGGATAAATTTGTAGTAATTTATATGGATGATATAACATTGTTTTCTAAATTTAACAGGAACCATGCGAAGCATCTAGAGAAAGTATTTTTGAAATGCAGAAGGTATGATATTTCCCTTAATACCAGGAAATCAATTTTTTCTTTGAAGGAGGGAAATCTATTGGGTCATATTATTTCTAAAGATGGAACCAAAATTGAACTAGATAGAGTGAATTCCATTCTGAAATTAGAAGTGCCTAGGAGTAAAAAAGAGGTGCAGTCTTTAATTGGACAGGTTAATTTTTTTAAAAGGTTTATACCAATTTTTGCCGAAATTTTGAGAAATATCACAAATATGATGAGAAATGATAATGAGATTAAGTGGAATGTAGATTCTAAAAAATATTTCAAATACATTAAGAAATCCATTACCGAATCCCTAGTTTTGGTGAGTCCTGATTTTTCAAAATATTTTTTGAGATTCTCATATGCTTATGAACAAACAATTGCTAGAGTTTTATTAAAGAGGAATAATCAGAATGCTGAGAAGCCCATTTATTTATTTAAAAAAGTATTGAGGAATGGAGAACTATAGTATGACATTATGGAGAAACAAGCCTATGCTTTGGTGAAGTCTTTGAAATATTTCAGGGTATATACTCTTCATTCTCAAATTGTAGCATATGTTTCCAGCAATGTGATAAAAAATATCCTTTCTCATCCGGATCCATAGGGAAAGAGGGATAAATGGATTGTTGTACCACTAGAATATGATTTGGAGATTAAGATTTCAAAAATGGTGAAAGGACAGGGGTTGGCTAAACATTAGAGGAAATTTGGGGTCTAAAATGGGCCTTATAAGAAAACGTGCCAAAATAAGTTTTTGTGAGTTGGAATTCAAGAACCAATAGAATTTCAATAAAATAAGTCAGCCATAATGGTTGAATTGGCATATTTGTCATTAAAAAAAACTACTTTTTTTGTTTGTATTTTCGACATATCTCATTGTGTTTTTACTCAAATTTCAATTGGGAGAGCTCGTTGGATGCGGAATTTGATTCCGCATCCAACGAGTACCCACACTGCATACTTTTGACAGACCCTGCTACCCCAAAAACAATAAATACCTGAAAAAACATGATGATGACATCATCATCACATTTTTTCAGGTATTTCTTGTTTTTGGTGTAGTGGGGTCCATCAAAAGTATGCAGTGTGGGTATTCGTTGGATGCAGAATCAAATTCCACATCCAACGAGCTCTCCCAATCGAAATTTGAGTAAAAACACAGGGAGATATGTCGAAAATACGAACACAAAAAGTAGTTTTTTTCTTTCTTCCTCCAAAATTAATTAATATTATTTTATTATTTTAACCATTATTTTATTATTTTAACTATTATTTTATTATTTTCCTTAGGATGCCCATTTTAGACCCCAAAATTCCTCTAATGATGATGACAAATTCAAACTATGAATATTTGCAATTAAATTTCTTGTCTAATCCTTATAATCATCCACATCCATAATTGCAGGTGATACCAGATTATACTTTGTCTCCATTGCATAGTGACATTATCTATCTATTGCAGAAATTGTAGGGCCCTCCTAGATTAAGCAAAACAAGAAACTGATCAGTGAAATTGAAGGCAACAAAATTTTGTGTCATGAATTAATATCTATATTGGAAGGATCCAGGTGGGATTTTTTTGAATTGTTTATTGGAGAATGATTTCCATCACACCATGAAAGAATTCCATTAGGGATTTTGTGGAGGACATCATTCTTGGAAAGTAACTTCTAACAAAATCTTGAGAGCTAGTTTTTATTGGCCTTCTATGAATCTATGTTCTCCAATGTGTATAAATAAATAACCATTATCAATGACAAATTTTTGAAGGAAAAATAAAGCTAGTGCCATTTACCTCTAAATCCTATCTCAGTGGAAGCACATTTTTAGCAGTGGGGGTTAGATTTCATTGGAGAAATCAACCCAAACTCTTATGGTCAGCACAGATGGATTCTAGCAACAATTGATTATTTTACCAAATGGATCGAAGCCATAGCAACTAGAAGAGCCACTCATGCTATCATTATGGATTTCTTGGAAAACAATATTTTGTCAAGGTTTGGGTGTCCAAAAAGGATTGTACCTGATAATGCCCTTTAATTTAAATAAAATAATATGATCATATTTTTTCATAAGTAACATATTAATTTAAAACATTCTACTGTATAATATCCTCAAGGAAATGGGCTTGCAAAATATTCCAATAAAAGTCTAGTAAAGATAATCAAGAAGTTGCTCGAAGATAATAAATGAACCTGGCATACCAAATTGAAATATGCTTTGTGGGAAGATAGAATCAGTACTAAAAGAACAATTGGAATGTCACCATTTCAGTTGGTTTATGGAGTAAAGGTAATTTTTCCAGTATATTTGGGTCTTCCTATCATGAAGATGCTACATGAACAGGAGGATTAGCCTAATCACATCTAGATAAGAATCAATCAGATAATTGAACTGACTAAAATGAGAGATAAGTCTTAAGATAAAATACAGCCACATTAGGATAAAATTAAGAAGACTTTTGACACAAAGGTGAAGGAGGAAAAATTTCAAATTGATGATTTGGTATTGAAATTGGATGCACCAAAAGAATATAAATATGGCAAGTTTGATTACATGTTGAGGGTATCGTAAATTATTGCATCTTACATGAGTGATATTTCATTTTTTTTGCAACATCAGGATGGGGTTCAGCTGAAAAGAGGCCCCGTCAATGGAATATTTCTCAAGCATGATCTGTTCTAGAGGTGGAAGGTAATTTTTTGTACCATAGTTGTATATATATATTTAATTTGAAATCAATACAAATGGAGGGATGAGCTATTTAAATCTTAGAGAGAACACCCAAATATCTTCACGGGTTGCAATTTTTCTTTATTTTTATATGCAGAAAAAGAAAAAATAATTATTGAGTTTTGAAGGAAATAAAAACAGGCACTAGTCAGTAGGTTATTTTCTACCTTGCAGGTGCCATTTGTTAGCACCATTTTTGGTTATCATTTGGAAAAAGGGGCCATGGCTAAGAAGATATAAGGTAAGAGCTTAAAAAATGTCACAATATGACCTAGAGGTATGTGGAAAGGGGCTTAAAATAATGGAAGAGGCTTATTTCTAATTTTAAGAATTATAAATTTGAAAGAAATTCATAGCTTATGCCTTAGAAATAGGTTTGAAATAAAAAATATGCATGTTGTTATCTTGTGGTAAGGTTTGATTGCATAGATCTGCAGCGAAGAGGATCTAGGATTGTGGATAAGTCTGCTAGGAAACGTCGCAAGGAAGAAACAAGTTTGGTCTCCAACAGAATGAATGAAAAGGAAGCAGAGATCTTCGATCAGATGAAAAATGAGAGCAAGATCTACGGCCGGGAAGGATTCCTCCATTGGAACTAGCACGGAGGGATGAACTTTCCAAATCAGAGGAAACTTTTACATCCGAAACAAATCAACGATAATGATGAAATTATGAAAATGATCAATGGTCCTGAGGTATTCTTCTAGTTGAACATACACGGAAAAAATAACTTCAAAAATGAGCAAAAGTGGTACATGATGAATATTTCGACGATCGTGATTGACTAACCCCTAACCCCAATTCTCTCCCTTTCTTTAAACCCCTAACCAAGCTCATTGCAATTGATCCTTGTTCATAAAACAAACATAATCATCTCAGAATATCTTCTTCAAACCCCTAATTTCAATGATAAACTCCAATGCTCTGCAAATTTATTCAATAATACAATTCCAAAATTCATGTTTCTCAAGTGTTGTAAACTTTATTATAATCCTCTGGTTTTCTTACAATTGAAGCTTAAATTGACAATGTCAATTTATTAACTAAATCCATCCCTTATGAGTTCACACTGTAAAGAAAATAAGATATTATTTTAAGATTTTTTGAGAGATGGCACTAACTGGTACCTATACAAATCCAAACCAATAGCATAAAAAAACTAAATGAACTTTGAAATCTGATCGAATTGTGTTTCAACTTGTACTTAAAATGAAAATATGCTCATACTAAAATACTCCTTTTCTCAGAGCATCCCTCAAAGCATAAGCACTAATGCTATAAATAGAATCAAACCAAACCAATTATGAAGCTTAAATATTAACACACCATCGTAATGAATTTAAAAGTTGAACCAAATGAACTACAAATTTAACCATTGAATATTGAAATTAAAACTATTTCAAAAAAATTATTATGTAGAAAAAATAGTACCAATTCAAGATAGAGGGCACTTCTAATCTAAAAATGGTCATGGCATGAGAGCAACATATGAGTTATATAAAAATAGAACCAAATATTTTATTAATAACAATATCATTAAAGTTCCATATATTCTTCCATCTACACATCAACAATATTTGTTAACAATTTCACAAACAACAACTATCTCTGACCTCAACTACTCTATCTATGCACTACTCTCTATGATCCCCCTTATTTCCCTTTGTGCCAGGCATATGATTGTATTTATAATAAAGGAATTACTTACAATGATAGAATCAAATCCCCTGATTTAATGACACAAACTTAGCTAAGATATTAAATAGATCATGAATTGATTGTCTAGTATTAAATTCATAATAGGTTCTTACTAAGAAAAAAAAATGGAGGTGATGATCCCATTTAATCAAATCATGAGATATTTTTTTGACCCTGATTCCATAGTAGTATTTTCTAGAGGTTATTTTCCTTTCCAATCAAATCATGATTTGCAATCCATGTGTCATTGGTTGAATGTGCATTTTATCTTAGCAAAAATTTGTGAAAAATACCTCAAGACAAATTCTGGGTTTTTCACTTTCATAAAATCCTCCATATATCTTAAACAATTTACAATCTTGGAAAATTGATTCATAGTCATCTAATTAGGCATGTTCCGAACAAAACACATGTCATATTTTTTATATTCTTCCTCATTCTCCGAGAAATAACATTTCAAAATTGTTTCCCAGAAAAAACACCTGTAGTGACATAAATGTTTGATTGAGTGCTTCTCTTTGCACATTCCACTTGGGGAGGACTTATGAGAAACAAACCATAACAAACCATGTTCAGACAAAGATATTCAAAATACATGTATTCATTTATTTTAAGGAAGACTTCATATATTTTAAGAAATGATTTCGGCACTAAAGTGATACAGAAAGCCTCATACAAAAACTCAACCAAGCACTAACCAAAGGAAAGATTAGTAAAAATTCATTTAACCAATTAAATACATAATAAATCACCTATAATAAGATTAGATTAACCCTTTTACTCAAAAGGTGAATGCCAAGCTCAAATAGAGAGTGTCAGCAAAGAATATAGGCAATGGTGGCCCAAAAATAGGGTAGAAATAATATCTCCAATGTTATGAGCAAATATTATAAGAAGAAGTATATGAAATAGAAGTTGCTACTAAGACAATTCTCACAAGCATACATAGGAAAAATAGAGAGAAGAATAGAAACTGAATCACATGAATGAAGAGATAAATATTGGAGTGCATCCTACCATTGAATAATGATGAATAATAGTGTACATAAATAGTACATCCCTCATAGGTAAAATTGATTTGTATTGGAGACAACTCATCCTGCTCAGAAAGGTAGACTTACTAAATATGATAAACCCCCATATGTGGCTAAATCACTTCCCAAATCAGTCAAGGAACTCAAAAATTATCAAAAGAATGATTTTTTTTTCAAGAGTGATGGAAAAACATGCCAATCCTGGACAATGGAGAGAAGATCATGGTGGATGGCTTGGAAACAAAAGCTATCGGTTTCCTAGTTGACTAGCTTTACCTTATCCACATAAAAGCTGGATAAAAGAAGAATAAGGAAGAATATATATGATAGCACAGTTAATAATTGTAGGAGTCATTAAAGTGGTCAAGGTCAACCCAGAATCAGAATTAAATAATTCCTGGGGTATAGATGGCAAGTGTTGACTTTGTAGTGCAAGTGGATGCCAACTTTCTAGGCTAGTGGGTAGGAAATTAATTAAAATTGTTTTCATTATTTTATTGAAAGTTGTGAGTGGGTTTATAATATACCAACACCTTCCTTTAAGTCTGACTTTATGAGGATATATAGATGCATATGCATGCATATAGGACCCAGCAACAAGGCTATGGTAACCCTTTAACAACTATTATGTCCAAAAAAAGTGAGGAAAGAGGAAAAACCACATGGGGAAAATCCTCCTTCAAGAAAGGACAAGGCATTAAATTTGAAAATTATGTCTTCAGTATGTATTTATCTTCACTTGAATGAGCTGAATGAACTTATTCTGGTGAAATACTTTGATGAATAAATCATGAACTCCATGATTATGCGCTAGAGTGTAGAATCTGCAAGAAAGAAGTGGAGAGAATCCCGGTATCTCATCAACTGATGAAGTAGGAGCATTATCTGAATGATTCTTTCCATTAACATACTCTCATATGCAAAAAAAATCTGAAATGGAAAATATGTTTTTGCATACTCCTTCCCAAAGAGTACAAAAATTAAGACATTGTTGTAACACACTCAATTCCCTGAATAGCTGCAAAATTGTGATGTGAATCAAATTTCAGTCTTCAAATATGATGTAGCAACTTCCCATATCTGATATGAAGCTAAAAAAACTCCTGATATATCAGAAACATTATTATATGTAACAACAAAGAGAAAGGCTTCAGTGACTCTAAGAGGATATAGGGATAGACTAGTAAAACTATGAGCAACTGGGGAAAACTGATAAGTGTAAATATATGAATGATAAATGGAATTTAGATATGAACCATAAAATTTTAGATAATATAAAAACATGTGTAATATCAGTACAAATATTACTAAGGTCATGGATAACCAACCAGTGAAATATAAGCAAGAGTTCAAACCCTGTAATATAAGTAACACTGCATAAGAGATCAATGAGGAATCAACTAGTGAACTTGGTATTTGTATAGTCTTAGGATTATTCAAAGGTATGGTAGATGATATGGATGGTGGTATGAATGATTTCATGACATTTATATCATCCTGCAAACATGATTCTAAATGAGAATTATGGAGTGAGGAAGAGATGCTTAAAGACAAGTCTGGATCTAGTGAAAAATCACAATTATTGAGAGATGAATATAGGAGACTGATAGGTGGATTATAAAAGAAAGGATATGATATTTTTTATTCTTATATATAGGAAAATGAATCTATATCAGATACATGAGGAATTTATTTAATTATAGAACTCAAGGAATATGTTATATTACGTTGGAACTGTACACTATGACAGTGTTTTGAGGAATCAACAAGCTTCTTTAGCTCATCTGGAAATTTGATGTTGTGCTTCTCAAGAATCTCAGACATGATGTCCATATTATTATTGAAAAATTTCTTCTATAGATGAAATACCTTGCTAAAATAATAACACTTGTATTTTTTCCCTTTCTTCTCAACCTTCTTCATTGAATCTTCATCAGTAGGCTTTGAACTTTCATCTTTAAATTCTGACTTTGGATTCTTCTCTTTCACAATTTTCTTTTCTTTGGATTTGGTGTTATTTCTTCCTTGAACTATGAGAGAATGATCCGTTCTCTTGGAATATCTAAGAGAACCCTTATGGATCAGTTTTTCTTCCTTCTTTGTTAGTGAATCAAAGAAAGTACACAAATAAGGCATTTTCCAATTAGAAACATCAAGCCTAGTAGCATTAAACATAGACACAAAAAATGAGTATTCATGACCCAATTTAGAGAGAATGAAAATGATTAATCGACCATATTTCTTCTCAATTCCAAAATGTTTGAGAATTAGAACATGTGAGTTGAATTTGGTGAAGAAACCATGAATAGAATCGAAATTGCTTAGACTCATTGAGAATAAGTCAAACTCCAACTAATGTGCTCTTAACTCATCTTGAAAATCAAAGAGAGAATCAAGTTTGGTCCTGTTGTACAGGACAATACACCCTTGTAACCTAGGTTCTGGGGTTACCAACTTACTATTAGACTTGCAGACAATCAGCTTTTATAGAAATTGAAATGAGAATAGGAAGATATTTTGGCTTACCTGGTTTATGATGATTGATCCGATCTTGGTCTTCTGTCACTCCAATCTTCTCCAAAGCTTCTAGGGATGCTTCTCCTCACCTGCAAAGAGTCAATTCTTCAAGAAATATCTCATACATACATACATACATACATACATACATACATACATACATACACACACACACACACATATATATATATATATATATATATATAAAGTTAGATGAAATGCATATTAATAATATAAATAACATCATTCATTAATCCATATACATGAGAAAAGCACAATACACAGATTGGAAGAATAATTCTCTTTATTAACAAACAGTGAATAGGTAAGAATACAACCTAGCTTCTGACACAAGGAATCCTCTGCAACCAAGCACTCTGAGTTCTGCTGCTCGAAGACTCTGAAGGTATACCACCAGCATAACTTTTCTCTTCTAAAATTGATTGATTAGCCCCATCCTAAGGCCTCTATTTATACATTGGAAAATAGAGTGGTTTCTAAGGTTAGGATGTTTGAGATAGTTGGGATAGTTATGGATTAAGGCCCAACTAATCTCATCTAATCACGATTTATATTTTTTAATGTTGAATTAAGGTACACATGAGTGTTTGCATAAGCAAGGCGTGTATGACACACTTGTTTCCCAAAGGAAACTCGTGTATGCAATGTACACGCAGGTTGTAATGCACATACTCACATGTGACACGTGAGTTTCAATGCACATAGTCGCGTGTTCAACCCAAAACTCAGAATAAAAATATATCAGGCTGGTCTAGAGATCATGCATCAATGGTCATGTACATCTATATTGTTTTGGCCACTTCAATCCTAATTGTCCTTTTGTGTATCGACATAATGAATGTCAGCAATTGGATAGAGAAGTGCCATTTTGGCTGATAACAGATACCCCATAATGTGTGAGGTCAGAGGGAAGCGATGGCCGAAATACATTACAATCTTTATCTTGGAGAACTCAGAAGTCCAAGGCAGTAGAGGAAGTACCTGAAATAAATACATATCAATGTCATATACCAAATCATATCTAAGGATGCCATGTTCAATATACTGGAACACTAGCTTCGTTACAACATTGATTGCATAATATGATACGGGTACAAGACCACATATATTACAAAGGTGGGTCGAAGCCGCAATATACAATGACGAGTCTTCAAAATATATAAGTTGTGTAACTGATCGTGACATAATCTTGTGCAACTTAGGTCATAAATGTGAACCTAAGGTCTTCATCAAAATCCAAGGGAACCAATACAATCCTTACCATGTGAATAGATGTGTTGAAGTTGATCATGGAAAGAACTCAACAGATTGTCAATCAATCGGTGAAACTGAAAAACTGAAGCAAAGGAGTTCACCAATAATGATAGTGAAACCTAAGGTACCATCGTCAAAACTCTAGGTCTTTATCTTTAGGAAGTGCTGATGAGAAACCATATTGTGATGAGGAAGTAAATATATCCTCCAATGGATCACAAGAGTGACTAGGAATTGGATACGAGAAGGTAGACACAACTGATACTAAAATAGGATAATGATGGAATCAGGATAATAATCAGATGTAGGGATAAATCCTTAAATAGTGAGCATGAGACAGAGATGACCCAAGGTAGATTTTAACTTTTCATATAGGACAAATAAACTTATCTGTCATGTAGGAGACATGATCAGATTCCCCATGTATAAAGGACAAGTGGAGGAGTAAGAAACTTGAAGTAATAGCTGAGCTGGAAGTGTACACTGAGACATGAGTATTAGAAAGTTCATAGAGTGCTATGTTCAAGAAGGACATGCTACCACCATCTGTAACCCAAAAAGAATACTTCTTCCTTATCTTTCCTATTAAATTTGAACGAGTCTAGGAAAGTCAACTCAAGTATCTCTTCATTTTTGACACGCTTGAAGAGGGGAGAGAATAATGCTTGATAAAGTTACTGATTTGTGGAATTTACGAGCCCGAACTAGTACATGCTTGTTGGTGTTTTCATGTTTAGAGAGTTTGAAAACTTCGAAGAAGACTCCAAGGGGGTTCTTTTTTGTCCAATTTAGTCTCCTGAGGCCGAAAAAGTATAAAACATACCACAGAATAACTCTCTTAGCTTCTGAAGAAGTAAGGCACACACTTTTTGTACTTAGTCACGGAGGTATGAAAAAGGTTAAATTACCACTTACCCAATGCCCCTTCAATAGAAACATATAGCTTGAGTTTTACGAGTGTGAAGGAAAGCGAGATCACTCGAAAAGATCCATTTGGTTACAAGAAATGGGGCTTACAACAGTAAAATCGATGCTTTGTTCTTTAGGGTTTAATGAGCATGACAAAGGAATAAAGTACGCTCAGAATATTTTTCCGTCTTTAGGTCCATAGCACAAAAAAGACAAAACTAAGCTCATACCGGGTGCTCCTTTTTCATAAATTTAGTCCCTCAGGCTTAGAAAAGCGATAAACCTATACCTGAGAATACTCTTCTCAATTCTGTAGAAAAGAGAGTGTTCATTTTTCGTATTATTCCACATGGTCTAAAAAAGTGATAACCTACCACCAATGTGGATGCCCATTCCCATATTCTTAACGAGCCTGAATGGACAATTTTACTCGGCAATCAAGTCTATTTTGAGGAGTTAGACCTGGGCCTAAAGAAACTCCATAAGGGTAGGGAGCCTTATAAAGGGGACAACTTCTAAAAAGAGACCAAAATGAGGCTCAATTTGGCGTGAAAAATAGCTAAAAAGGATCCCTTGAGCCTATGACAAATGCGGCATGAGTACCAAAAGACAACAATGTGTTCTAAGCTAGGGTACTCATGGAAGGAAATCCCTATCCACAGAAGAAAAATGGTATAAACAAGGTAATAATGGTTAAACACCATATTCCGTGGTCAAAGTAGTGATCCTAGGGTTAAAATGGGTTAGGTATAGATGCGAAAATGCATATGAATGACCAAAGTCCTACCCTATATGAGTGAATAACGACTTTAAATGAACTTGGACCTATTGCATTAGAAAAAATTACGTGGAATTAGTTCAAATTATAATATAATTTTTGAAACTATAGGCTAAAAACCCACAATTGAAATTTTTCTATATATAGTCCAAAAATAGAAATAAGAACATACCATTTAAAATTTTAACACAATTTGGAAACATTTTACCTCTAGCTTGAATTGCTCATTGTGGAAAAACATGTGGTCAATTTTCAAATCCGCAAGTGCCAGGTAAGCTAGCTCTCCTTGCTCTTCCATTTCAACCATTTACATTTTCAATTTCATGCAAAATTTGGATGTTTTAAGCCTGTCTTAAGGGGGTCACGTAGTACACATGGGTAGGCAACTTACACAGTCGCGTACACATGTTTTACACATGACCTACACAAAGGAAACCCACATGTCACATGCGACCTAACTAAAAGACAGTTGCGTGTACTTCACAACATAGGAAAAATGAAATAGGGCCAAAATTTAAAGAATTTTCATGGATTCTAATGTTAAATCTTGGTCTAATGGGTAGGTTTAAACATGGTGTTGGAGTGTAGGGAGCGGGAACATAAAGATATGGACTAAGCCGTGCTCTGTAGTGCCCCCACTGTGTAATATTTGTGGCAAAGTGGGCTATTGAAGTTCTTTTGTACTTCACCTATGTGGGCCAATGTTCGCTTGCTTGAGTTTTTGATTGGCTATTGGGACCATGAACTTGGGGCCTTTGACCTTTAGGGTGAAATATTAGAGCTAGAACTAGAAGACATATAATCCATTACAGGTTTTTCTAGACAGGGAACACCTGTCAATCTCAAGGTTATTGGCAGGGGCGGTGACCCCATGAGTGTTTAGGATTACATAAACACTTACTACATGCCTGGGAGTCAGAAAAAGGGATCATGCATCCCTATTGTACATATTAGTAACTTCACGCTATAGGTGTTGGTGGGTACTATAGTGTAGGTTGCAGGATCATCATATCTTCATCTTCCTACTCGGAACCAAATGAGAATTGCGGTAGAGTGCCTACAGGGAACTGTGTTTGAATAGTGCTCGAGAATAATCCCGATAATGAAAAAACAACTCTCTAACTGCAAGAGAGGTTGGTAGAAGAATTTTGGATATTCCAGTGTATTGGTGGGCTTCATTTTTGAGAGATTTCCTACAATCAAACCTGTGGTACAACTTCCATCATTCTCTCCTTATCAGCCTAAGATAACAAGATGGGGAGATATTTTCCTTTGCCAGGGCGGTGGTGGGCCAGTTTAGAGTGTTTATGATGATGATTTCTACTTGTTATGGGGGCGGCAGCTGCTGGCATTAGAGTAGTTTTCATATGCTATCTTGGACTTTCGAGGTGACAGTGACCTTGTCCTCCCTCTTGGACGAGTATGGGGAGCTTTAGATATTTTGGTTTTTTTAAGTTTTTACATTTTTATGAATTTTTATCATAAAGATATATACATATGTATAAGAGTTTTTAATCCACTTTAACGTTTAAAATGTAGATATTGGGCCTTTCCACCCTAATGGTAATCTCAGGATGTATGTATGACCAGTGGCAAGAGAATATTAGGGTTTGATTAGGGTACTTGAGGGAAAGCTGGCCAGGTTTACCCAAAGAGTCCCAACCATTCATATTGAGTAAATCCATGCCATCATGCAGGAACTTGTTGTTGGTATTCCACCCACCTGGATATGCCTTATGCAAAGGGTAGCCATGACTGTACTTGTCTACATAAAGGCTGCTGAGGCTGCTGCAACTGAAGAAGCTGAGGAGGCCAGTGATCAAGGTGACCAGGGTGATCAGGATGACTAGGGTGGTCAAGATTAGATCTAAGGGCATTTTATGGATTGCAATCCAATTTTTGTATATTTTTGTATAGTTATGACTGGATCTAAGGATAAATAACTCAACCTATCTTATGGGTAGATATTCACACACACACACACACACACACACACACACACACACACACACACACAAACACATATTATCGATTTATTTACATGGGTTTACAATTTATTTGTTATGTATTTTTTATAAAATGTGTGGTAAGTGCCAATCTAAGATATAGTTCGCATATGCATCCGTTAATGAATTTTGATTTCTTGGAATATGATTAAATGAAATAAAAACAAAATTTCTTTCCAATAATCTGAGTTGTGAAAACTGACATAACAAGATAGGGTTTCACACCTGATAAGCTCAATTGAGCTGGGAAACCACCAGTTGAGAGTCAAGTCTAAATTCCAACTGAGTGATTCCACGTGACAATGCATCCCATAAAATCTCAATGACATCCCTGTATTCTGCCACATTATTGTTAGCAGGACCTAGGCAAGCGCCTCTAGAGGTAACTAGTTGTCCCGAGGGTGAGTAAATAACCCATGCGGCTAAAGACAGGTTGCAAGTGTGATGACTAGCGCCATCTACAAATCCTAAGAACCACTTGGAAGACATCTATAACAACCAACAGATAATATAATAACACAAACCAAATAACTATTGTACATAAAGTTACATACAATAAAAATACAAGAAAAGGTGTTAAGCCTAAGCATAGTACTTCTTCAGGTAGAGCCCATTTCTAGGCTCCAACAGCTTATTCCCTTCGAAATCAGTTAATTCATATGCCCCTTTCTTCAAAAATTTTGACACGAAAAAGGGTCTTAACCACATAGACCTAAATTTCCATGCCCCTAAGGGTTCCTTGTCTTTATCCTAGAGAAAGACAAGTTCCCCTTCAAAAAAAATCCTAGGTTTGACCGATTTATCATACTGATTTTTAACCCTATTTTTATGAGTTTCATTTGCTGTCAACGCATCTCTACATTGTTCATCTAGATGTTCCGAATTTAGCAAGCATTCTTCCAGTTTAGTCATTTCAGGTTACACATGAATGGAAATTTTTAATGATGGGATTTCACATTCAACTAGAGTTACTGTTTCCACCCCGTGAACGAGTTGGAAAGGTGAGAACCTGATGGAATTTTTCACATTGGTTCGATAAGCCCAATGTGCAAGATACAACATAATGTGCTAATTTGACCAGGCATCATTGATAATATGCTTTACAATAGTCTTCAAGTTCTTATTGACTTCCTTGACTTGACCATTCGCTTGCGGGTAGAAAGAAGACGGGTGCTCTTGTTTAAACACTAGCATAGTAGCCAATTCAGTCATCATGTTGTTTTGGAAATGAATTCCATGTTCAGTGACAATCTCTTTTGGAATACTGAAACATGTGATAATCTGGTTGAAAACAAAAAAAAAACTGCATTTTCCCCATCATCCTTGAAGGTGGGCATTGCCTCTGCCCACTTTGTAAAGTAATCCACAACGACAATGATGTATTTGTGCCCCCTCAGCTGAGACTGGGTTGCATGTCATGTAATCTATCCCCCACTTGGTGAAGGGGCTCACAACAATGATGGAAAATAATGGAGCAATATGTGACCGCTTCTTTCTGGTGTAAAGCTAACAAGGATGACAGCACTTCATGGATGCCACACAATCTTTAAATATCATGGGCCAGAAATAACCGTCACACAAAATATTCTAGGCCATTTCTAACCCAGATAAATGACCCCCACATGTTCCACTATTGGCATCATTTAGGACACTCTCGGCATCTTTGTGGGTGAGGCACCGACATAAAACAGAGTCTGCCCCTCTACAGTATAAAGTATCCCCAATGATAAGGTAGTTTTTCACATGTACGTGTAGTTTACGTCGTTCTTCCCACGAAAAGGTTGCAAGACACTTCAGAGTCTAGAGATAGACAAGTATATCTCCATATGAAGGATCAGAGGTGGAAATCAGAAAAATGTGCTCATCTGGGAATGAGTCTTCTTCAACTACTACATCTTCTTCTACCAGAAATTCTGTAATAAGCTCTGCAAAAAATAAGGATTTTTTCGATTTGGAGGATTGAAAATCCAAGTCAAACTCCTAGAGAATGACTATCCATTTGTTGAATTAGCCTCCAACTATGCATCGGGACAAGACATATTGGAAATGATTGACATATGCCACTACTGTCGTAGTCCTCAGTGAGATATAGTGACATAACCTATGAACATCATACACAGTTTCTGAAGCCAACTTTTCAATGTGGGAGTACCAAATTTCAGGGACAACTAAAGAATGGCTAAGGTAATAGATGACATGCTCTTGGAGCTCATCATCTTCCTGGACCAGCACTACCCCAATGGTCGAGTCATATGCGGCCAGATACAATATAAAATCATGAGAGTAATATGGCAGATGCAACAAAGGAGTCAACAACAAATATTTCTTTAATGCCTCGAACACAAGTTGTGCAGTTTCATCCCATAAAAATGGGGTGTCCTACTTCAACAGGCACATGAAACCTTTGGTGATCTTGGCATAATTCATGATAAAATGTCGAAGAAAGTTAGAATTTCCTTGTAGGCTCTAAAGTTTCCTGATAGAACGAGGAGGAGGCAGATTTACAATGGCCTCAACCTTCAAAGGATCCACCTGAATACCTTTGTTAGAAACTATGAACCCAAAAATCCTACATGACTCGACATAGAAAACACACTTGTGGGGATTCAAGTGTATTTTGTAATGCCTGCATCGTTCAAAAATTAAGTGCAAGTGATCTGGATGATCGATTCTCTTACAAGAATGCACGGGTAGATTATCTAGGTAGGGTTCAACAATAGTATTGATGTCATGGAAGGAAAAATTCATTTCCCGCTGAAAGGTAGCCCCTGCATTCTTCAATCCAAAAAGAATTTTGTTATACGAAAATGTACCCCAAGGAAAAATCAAAGCCATTTTATGTTGGTCTTCTAGCTTGATTTAAATCTGATTGTACCTGTAGAAACCTTCCATAAACAAAAAAACCTCACTCCCCGCACAAGCATCAATGATTTGATCTATGAATGGTGTGGGGTAGTTATCCTTAGGACAAGATTTGTTTAAATCATGAAAGTTAGTACATACATGTATCGTCCATTTATTTTTCTTGACGGGAACAAGATTGGATACCCACTCTGTCAAAGTGGTTGGGTAAATACAACTAGCTTTCATCCACTTTTCCACTTCATCCTTAATGGCTACCGCTTTGTGCAGATTGATAAGTGGAAGTTTTTGTCGAACTAGTTTGGCATCAGGATAGGTTCGGATTTCATGTTCAACTATCAATGGATATATGCTTGGCATCTCCTCATATGACCAGGAGAACACATCGCAGAACTCCTTAAATAAGGCCGTATAGATAGCAATCTTCTCCGTAGAGCAGTTTGCACCAATATATACATTTACCACGATGTTAGGATTCGTAGATATGTTGATAAGGATAGTAACGAAATTTTTTTCCATATTCCCCTTGGCAAAAATTCCCTCCCTTGGTAAGGGATTGATCGGTATAGAAGAATCACCTTCCAGTCTCACATGGAACTCTTGATTTTCAATCCTGCTTAAGTCTAGAAGAAAGTAGGATCTATGGTGAAGATCTTCATAGATCTTATCTATCCAATTCATATCTTCCATATTCCCCTCGGTAAATATTCCCTCCCTTGGTAAGGGATTGATCGGTATAGAAGCATCACCTTCCAATATCACATGGAACTCTTGATTTTCAATCCTACTTAAGTCTGGAAGAAAGTAGGATCTATGGTTAAGATCTTCATAGATCTTATCTCTCCCACTCATGTCTTCCAAAATGGCTTCATATGAAGACAAAACCATGTTTAATGAGTCGTCAGTATACAAAGAGTTCTCTGCTCAAGCAAGCAGATAGGCTTCTTCCAGCTCCTCTAAGATTGTAGGAGGAACCGAAATGGGATCAACAGTGGTGTTAACGATATCTTGATAAGCTACTTCCACTGCCGATAAGGGCACTTCAGGTGCGTAATGGGAAGGAAGGACCCAAGGATCTGTTCTATCGACAACCATTGCGATAGAATTCCCTACACTAGTAGAACCTAAGTAATTTATCAGGGCTCAGATATCAAATGTTCCCACTAACGATGAATACATTCCGACCCCTAGATCTCTAAAGCATATTTGACCTGATCAACCAATGGCACGATGGAATCATTAATTTCCATATGGCCCTTCTAAGTGAAACTGAGTTGGTCAACAGTAACGAACTTCCCTTCGTGTGGAAACACTACCACTCAAAGAATGAACAAGGCGATTGCACACATAGCATAAGTCCAACTTCTCCCCAGAAGCAAGTTATAATCCAATGGGGCATCAATCACCTCTACTTCAACAGACACTACCTTCCCTTCCAACTTAATCTCAAAAGCTGGTAGGATACCATGTGGACGAAATGACTTTTCGTCGAAAGCAATAAGTAGGGTGTTCGATGGAATTAGCTCTAGAGATCCAAGAGCCTTCTAGCAAGACAAAGACATGACACATGTGGAAGCACCTTCGTCAACAACTGACCTTCCAATGATTTTTCCACTATGGATGACATTTATTGACAAAGCCACATGATACAGCAGGTGAATTTTGACATCATACAAATTAAACCTAGCCATAAGGCTCGATGAATCCATACTACCTAAGGCTGCTAAGAGTGCATCTCGTTTGGAGGGACAACTCTGTAGCACCTCCAAAGCTGACATTGCATAAGGGTTTTGGGCTAAATATTCAACTACATAGTATTTGGATACAACTCTAGCATTAGGATTATGCAATTATTTATTAACTACACCTTTCGGTATCCTAGGCATAGGTTCGATAGGTTTCTTGATTGTGAGAGGGTTATAAGTTTCACCTATAGACTTACCCTTCTCTAAAGCCTTCGTCTCATAGTTCTTGTTTCTAGTCTAGAATAATGTCTCGGATCGAACCATGTTGATATAATTTTGGTCAGGGGAATTAGTAGTGGCCCCAGCTACGTTAGAAACTGAAGATGCATTCTATCCTTGGGGAAATGGATTATTTAGGACAGCCGGTCGTTGATTTTTTATCAGCTTCTGAGCTTGATCCATAAGAGGGAATTGATGGGTTGGGTGATCTTCCTAACACAACTTATAGGGAAATTTCACCTTCTTCTTCTCTTTTTTTCCCCCATCGGCATTATTTGTGGGTTTAGGCTTGTTTTGGTTTCCCTCACCTTTCTTCCTCTTTTTCTTTTCCCCACCGGCATGCTGATTTCCATTTTGGGAGGATTGAGAAAAACCATTTGCATTTTCGGGTTAGGGGGAATATTTTTCTTCCTCCACTGTAGACTGTTTAACAAACAACTCATAGAGTTGTTTTTCCAAAGACTCTATAGTGGGATATTTAACTGAACCAACCTCGCCATCAGCATGGGGTCCATGCTTAGGTTTTTTGACACTATGTGTTAGTCACGGTGGATCAAGGATGATTTCATATAGTATCCCAGACTGAGCATATATCAAATCTAACTGATGGGCCCTGAGGATAGCCTCTTCCTCATTAGTTACTCCTGAGGTGGATACATCCTTAGATATATATGGAAATAAGGACTTAAGGAACCATTCTAACAAAAACTCGGGAGGGATAGTGACCTTGATGGGCCTCTTCTGCCTTTACCACTCTTGGATATGATCCAAAATATGAGTGGCTTTCTCCTACCGAAAGGCGGACAATAATTCTGTACCGACATCATACCGGACAGGAAGTTGGAAGTGGTTAAGGAACAGATTGGCTAAGTCCCAAAAAATATGAAACACAACAAAGGGCAATTCAATATACCACTTTGTTGCTGCATAGTAAGAGTTCTTTGGAACAGTCTTAACTAAATGGTGTCATCATTCAATGAGTTGGAAGAACAACAAAAGTGAAAGGTGGTGATATGAGCCCCTGGGTCTTCACCAAAATTTCCCTCAAATTTTTGAATGTTCGAGGGTAGCTTGGTAGGGACAGGTGGCCAAGTGGCATCATGTTTCACCGGGTCATTCATTAACTTGGAAAAATCTAGCAAGTTTAAAGTTGCCAGGAAAGGAAGTTTGTGCCTAACCAGAGCCTGATAAGTATGAGCTTGGGACGTAGAAGGACTTTCCCCCTAGTTCCCAAGTGTAAAGGAATGGTTTCCCCCAGCTACTGATTGCAAAGTAGCTGGACTACTTTGAAATGGATTCCACCCATAAGCTAGTGGATTATCCATGTGTTGTGCAGTGTATGTGGTTTGAGCTGCTCCAGTTGAGACTAGAGTCTAGAAAATAGGAGCAGGTATCCCTCCACTAAAAAATGAAAAAGGAGAGCTCGTGAATGGAGCTAAAACCAGAGTTTGGAAACCTTGACCATAAGAGTTAGTATTTCCAAACTGCATCCCCACATATGCAGGTGGAGGACCTACATAAGGAGTGGATGGGGGAATGTGCCCCCTATTCCACAGCAAACCCTAGACAAATGAAGAGGATCCAACAGGACCACTCTGAGCAACGTATGCAAAAATATGAGCAACGTATGCAAAAGAGGGTGAAGCAGAAGGTGCACTGCGGATGCTAGTGACCACCCCACCAGAATTACCTACTACATTTGTGGAAGTCGATGGTTGAACCACCCAACTAACTAGAGTTAAAAGAGTAGCAGGTATATTTGTTCTAGGAGTACCAACTGGGGGAGGTGGCACTCCTTCATCTAGAATAGCTGAGATGGGGGTAGATGGAATCTCTCCTGAACCAGCCATAAGTCTGCTCATAGGAACACCAATCACAGGTGAATCAAATGGAACAACTTGGATGATCACAGGATTGTTTAAGTCAATAAGAGGTGACTGAATGTTTCTTGCAAACTTGTCAGCCTGTAAGTCTTCTATCTCTAGTGTGCTTGTATCAACCTGGTTTTTCCTAAGTTTCGGTTGACCTGGAACTTCACTGATTCCTACCAGTTCAAAAGAACCATTTGTGTCTAATCTCTTCCTTTGAGGGGGCGGTGGAGGCTTCACAGTAGTAGATGGAGGAAGGTTTTGCAACCTTCTTGACCTTCTGAGAGGCTGGTCCTCCATGATTGAAAATTGACTCTTCACACACCCTAAGGCCGACTAAACACAAACAAACCACACAATAATCACTACAAAGTTTCCTAAAGCCCCAAACAAACACAAAGGGTATGAGATATGCTTTCCAAAAGAAATCTGAGAGACAGTTACTTGGTGTCCCTGTAGACATTCTTAGGCATAAGCGGAGGAATCAACCACCGCCCTCCCACACCTTCTACTGGGGTTACCTTCCAAGCCCGTCCAAGGTCAACCAGAAATAGCCTTCTGGTGTACCTATGTATGAACCCTAGATGTCAAAGAGACTAAAGGCTACTGCAACTATACTGACATCCTAGGGGGACAGTAGCAAGCCTAGTTCATACACAAGGGAAAGGTATCAAAGCCCAAAACCCTGTCAACACCAGCACCGCATGGGGCCTAAAGGGTGGTATTGACAGGAGTCCCCAGATGCGCAAAAACCTTGGTCTACTCTTTGACAAGTAATCAGAGGGTTATCTCCTCAATCCAATCCTCCACGTGGCCTCATGCTTAACTCCCATTTGAGAGGAGCTTCTCAGATACAATCAACATAGAAGAGGGTTTACCTATTGATTAGCCAACTACGTCTGAAATTAAACACTTAGGGAGAGTTGAAACTCCTTATTCCAGAAGTCTAGCCTAAGCTAGTTGGTGTAGGATCCTATAAAATAAAACTTACTAATAATTTTATATCGTCCATTTTAGAAGGTTATTTTTAGTCAGAGGTAAATGGTGTGAAACAATGTAGTGTTATAGACTCTATACGAAAGAGTAAAATGATGTATAAAGCAAATTTCAAAGTAAATTGTAACTACTTAAACCAAATTTCTTTTCTTTTTGCAAATAGAAGCTAATGAATTTAAAACTAAATGCGATTAATCTAAGACTTATTTTTATAATTTTTGAATTTTATTTGAAAAATACTGAAAAAGAAACAACTAAATGCAACTAAATGCAAAAGTATAAAATGTTTTTCTTCTCTTTTCAAAATATTCAAAAACTATAATTCAACTAAATGCAAGTTTTTTGAGCAAATTCGAATAATCGAAGCATATAAAAGTGAAATGAGGTATATAGAACCTAAAAAGACCTACTTCAACCAACCAGAAGAAGACTAAAAAAAAACTTGACTTAGAGAAACTATTGAACCCAAAAGAGTCCACTAGATTCACAAAAGAAGGAGTGACAAATTGACACCACAAAACACAGCACAAAGTATAAAGTATCTAAAACTCTAATCACTAACCTAGAAACAAGCACTCAAACTTACAGACCAAGCAGGAGGACCACGTTCACTTCACAAGATGAAAGAAATTCAAACAAAAGGCTCAAAGGCTTGAAAAACAAGCAAATGGTGTGACGCACAGACTTTAGACTCACAAAGTCATGCCAAAAACAAAAGACTTCTAAATAACCAAAAAGCCAAAGAGACAGGAACACGGAAACCCTACCTAGCTTTTAGGCTGCTACATGAAACATGTGACTGTGTATGTAGGAAACCCGCATCTGACACATGATTTTCTTATACAGCAACCCATGTATACAAGGTCATACACTTGACTGTGCACAAAAGCAACCCACGTGTACTGCTAAAAAAGTTTCAAAGAAAAAAGACTAGAAAGGAATTCTGGGCACACTACACTGTAAATCAAAATCAAGATAAAATGGACTACACTCAGAATTAGAATCAGAACAAATACTGGTAAAGGGAACCTATAGGATGAACCCACAGCAGGCTGGACTCCCCAACGGAGTCACCAGTTTTATTGTACAGGACAATACACCCTTGTAACCTAGGGTATGGGGTTACCAGCTTACTATTAGACTTGCAGACAATCAGATTTTACATAAAATGAAATGAGAATAGGAAGAGATTTTGTCTTACCCTGTTTATGACGGTTGATCCAGGCTTGGTATTCTCTCACTCCAATCATCTCCAAAGCTTCTAGGGATGCTTCTCTTCACCTACAAAGTTCCAATTCTTCAAGCAATATCTCATAGATATATATATTTAAAGTTAGATGAAATGCATATTAATAATATAAATAACATCATTCATTAATCCATATACATGAGAGAAGCACAATACATAGATTGGAAGAAGAATTCTCTTTATTAACAAACAGTGAAAAGGTAAGAATACAACCCAGCTTCTGACACAATGACTCCTCTGCAACCAAGGACTCTGAGTTCTGCTACTCCAAAACTCTGAAGGTATACCACCAGCATAACTTTGCTCTTCTATAATTTATTGATTAGCCCCATCCCAAGGCCTCTATTTATACATTGGAAAATGGAGTGGTTTTGAAGGTTATGATGGTTGATATAGTTGGGATAGTTATGGATTAAGGCCCAACCAATCTCATCTAATCACGATTTATATTTTTTTAATGTCAAATTAAGGTACACTCGAGTGTTTGTATAAGAAAGGCGTGTATGACACGCTTGTTGCTCGAAGGAAACTCGTGTATGCAATGTACACGTGGGTTGCAATGCACATAGTCACGTGTGCAACCCAAAACTCAGAATAAAAATATATCAAGCTAGTCTGGAGATCATCCCTCAATGGTCATGTACATCTATAGTGTTTTGGCCACTTCAATCCTAATTTTCCTTTTGTGTACCGACATAATGAATGTCAACACTTGGACGGAGAAGTGCCATTTTGGCTTATAATAGGTCCATACTTGGTTTGGAGTGGCAAAGCCATATAGATGAAAGACTATATCAGGAGAAATAGAGAGGCAAATAAATCCATAGGCTTCATCCAACCTATTATTCTACTTAGCTTTCCCAATCACAACATTGGGCTCGTTCTCCAAAGCTAGAGTAGCTCTATATAGTCCCTTACTACGCAATAAAATGCCAATTTTGACTTTCCATTCGTGATATTTGAAGGGAGTTAGTATCATAGTAGAGGGAGAATCCATAAAACTGAGTTGATGCGCTCAAGAAGAAACTCTTTGCAACCTACAAAAAAAAATAGGAGAAAAGATTGTAAGCTTAGACCAATCTCTTCTTCAAAAAGGGATAGGAGACTGGATGTGCTCGTCAAATATGTAGAAATTGATCAAACTTGCACTCTGATACCATGTAGAAATAATAGCTCCAATTCTATGATAAAATATGCTAAGACGAATCACATTAAATAGATCTTGCTACTAAGATAATTATCACATGCATACACAGGAAAAATAGAGAGAAGAATAGAGATTGAATCACATGAATGAAGAGATGAATATTGAAGTGTATCGTTCCATTGAACAATGATGAATAATATTGTACATAAATAGTACATCTATCATAGGTAAAATAAAGTTTTACTGGAGACAACTCATCAAGCTTAGAAATGTATACTTCGTAAATATGATAAACCCCCATAGGTAGCTAAAGAACTTCCCAACTTAATCAAGGACATCAAGAATTAGAAAATGAATGAGTGAGTTGTCAAAAGTGATGGAAAAACATGCTAATCCTTGAAAATGGATATAAAATCATGGATTATGGGTTGGAAACAAAAGATATCAGTTTCCTAGTTGACTAGCTTTACCTTATCCATAGAAAAGATGGATAAAAGCAGAATAAGGCAAAACATGCAGGAAAGCATAGTTACTAAAGTGGCCAATAAAGTGGCCAAGATCAACCCAGAATCATAACTAAAGCATTCTTGGGGTATAGATGGAAATTGTTTACTTTGTAGTGCAAGTAGATGCCAACTATCTAGGAAATTAATAAAAAATGATTAATTATTTAATCCTAACTTTTGAGTGGGTTTATAATATTCCAACAATTGGGTAATAGGAAAAAATATATGTTTAGATGACTCTTTTATCAATATAAAAAATGAGCAAAATGGAGAGCCTTCACTTGTACAATTTTCCAATCCAAACTCTGCTCCATAATACCATTGTTCCTTGAACCATCTTACATTTATCCTTTTTTGAATATAGTCCATACACCTGCATCACTCATCTTACTCATACATATCAAGTTTCTTCCCAAACCTATTATATAAAAAACATGTAGGGTTCTAACTCGTCCATCTTTAAGCAACAATGCGACCCTTCCATGTCCTATGATTTTGGTTCGAGTTATCTTTGATGAATACATCACCTCCATTATAGTTTTCATAAAAAAAGAACAATCCATGTGAGGAGTAATATGAAATGATTCACTTGGATAAATCAACCATGCATCACAATCTATGTTGTAGTACCCCTCACTTTTAACCTCTATTATTTAATCAATTTCAATCTATGAACTTATGTATTGGTTCATGGAATAGAGCTTAAGCACAAGACCCTTCCAATGAACATTGCGGAATTTAACATATTTTGATTATGTAGTGAAACCATGCACTAGAAAGCCATGGTAACATTCTAAATATGACATAAATTGTAAATGTCAAAAATAATAAAAACAAGCTTAGATTTGAATGTGAAAGGAAACTAAATTAAGGGGCAACATTATCCACCAGGTAAAGAAGTTAGAGGCTACTAAAACCTTGATAATCCAATTAACGATGGTTGGATGTAATTATGATGTGTTGAAATGAAAGTGAGTTGTTATTACTTGTTTATTAGCATAAATCCAATATGTATGATTATGCGCTTATTAATAGCCTCTCAACATTGCAAAAAAACACATGTCAAGAAAAATCAATTCGTGTTCGCTTATTACAAGTTTATTACCACTAAGCCTATCTTAGAACACATGAATATTATTGTGTTTATTACCACTAAGCCTATCTTAGAACACATGAATATGAGCATAAAACAAAATGATTATGAGCTCGAAACCTCAAAGGAATCGAGTTGGTGCAATAAATGGAGGCATTTTATTATTATTATTATTAGCCGATGGTGAAAAGGTTATTTAGTATTCACTTATGTGTTGAAAAATAAAATAAAATCATTATATGTTGAAAAATAAAATAAAATAATTATTATTATAATGACTAGCTTAATTTTTTTTTTCAAGGAAAAAATTCGTAAATATCTTTATTTACATTCAGCAGATGGCACAAAAGTACATTTAACCAAAAAGACCCAAGCTTAAAGCTGGTAATTACAGTCAAGATAATGCTCCATAAAGGGCACAATAAAAACAAAAAATAATATCTATAGGCATACAGCCATAAAAAATAATAAACATTTTCAAAACTGCTCATATACATATCCCAAAAAAATTGAACTCCATCACATAACATTGTTCAAACAGTTTATAAACTATTCTGCATCCAAAACTTATTTGTATCCAGTAGTACCATAACACTGTTCCATACAAACCTTTTGAAAAGGAAGCACAACAACAAGATATTGTATCCGGAAGCATAAACCAAAGACGAGAACCTTATCAAACAGTTATACAAACTATTCATCTGAGTGACCCAAAAACCATAATCACCATCACCAAAACAGCTCAAGTAGTTTCATATGAGCAACACCATCCAAAGCAGCTCGAGTAGTTTCATAATGACTAGCTTATGTGTTTAAGAGTAAGTTCTCATCTTGTTTTTGAAATAAAATGAATCACGATGAGTTAGCATGTTTAGAGAAAAAACATATTTTTTTTATTAACATAAACCAAAGACGAGAACCTTATCAAACAGTTATACAAACTATTCATCTGAGTGACCCAAAAACCATAATCACCATCACCAAAACAGCTCAAGTAGTTTCATATGAGCAACACCATCCAAAGCAGCTCAAGTAGTTTCATAATGACTAGCTTATGTGTTTAAGAGTAAGTTCCCATCTTGTTTTTGAAATAAATTGAATCACGATGAGTTAGCATGTTTTGAGAAAAAGCATATTTTGTTTTATTAACATAAAGTGAATGATTATTAGTTATTGGGATTTTTAGGAATTTTTTAGGGTTTCTATTAGAAGCCAATTTCCATTTTTTTGGAGCGGTTTAACTGTTTTGGAATCATCAATATATGTATGGAACACCATTCCATATATTATGAATAATATCCTATAAAAGATATGTAATAGAAAATAAATCTAAATAGTGAAAGCATGCAATTATTATTAATTTTTTTTTAAGTGATATGATCATGAAATCGAGTGCTTAGGGTTGTGTGTATAGAATAGAAAGAGGTTCCTTGATATATTTCTTTTAATACAATATAACGTTGTGCTGATAAAGGGAAGATGGCCTCCCTATTGATTTGGTTATTTTAGAGGATGGTCTTCCTATTGATTTGGTTATTTTAGATCTATGCTTGTGAAGAGGAGAGCTAGTCCCCATTGTTTTTTAGTTATTATATTACATTAATCTATTTTGAAAAGAAAAAGGATACCCTTCCTAGAGGAGAGTCGATCCCCATTCCTTTTATTATGTGAGATTTGTGTTTAAAGAAAAAGGATACCCTCCCTAGAGGAGAGTCGATCCCCATTCCTTTTATTATGTGAGATTTGTGTTGAAAGGAGAGGGATATTCCTCGTTGTTTTTAATTATTATCTTTGCATTCAAAATAGAGGGTTAGTGCCCATTGTAATCATTCATCTTTTGTTTATGATTTACTATATCTCTGTCTTGATGAAGGGAGGTACGACTTCTCTCTGGATATCCGCCACCCCCCATTATATATTGTTTGTGTTCGCTTATTTAAAAATCGCAATCTTGGGAAGAGAAATTTGACCCCATCATTATTAATTTCTATTTAGTTGTGTTCACAAGTTAAAAACGGTTGTCTCAGGAAGAGAGAGTTGACCGAAAAGACTATTAAATATTCGTTTGCGTTCTCTCCCTTAAAAAGGACTTTTTCAGGAAGATATATCCAACCCCATGATTTTAAATTTATATTTGTTTGTGTTTGCCCAAATAGAAAGGGTGGTCACATGAAGAGTGAGTCGACCCATGATTATTAATTTCTATTTGTTGTGTTCTCTTAGATAGGAAGGGAGGTCTTTAGAAGAGAGAGTCAACCCCATAATTATTAATTTCTATTTGTTTCATTCTCTCAAACAGAAAGGGAAGTATGAGGAAGAGAGAGTCGAACCATGGTTAATTTTTTCTTTTTTTTGCATTCTCTCATATAGAAGGGTGGTCTCAGATAGGGAGTCGACCAAAAAAAAATTTCTATTAAGAAAATGTTTTTGTTTTATCAAATAGAAATGATCTCTATAGACAATCAACCCCATCATATACATTCATGTTCGGTTGAGTAGAGAGTCGGTTCTTAAGAGAGATGACCCCACCATTTGCATTTGTTTTTTTTTTGGATAAAGGGGTAGTTAGAATCAGCCCCATCATATATGGATATTTGTTAATGCATTGAAACGTGATCTCTGTGAAAAGTATCGACCTACTTTATTAATATGGGATTCCATAAAAAGATCCAAGCTCTATCATTAAATATTGAATATTATTGTTTTTAATTATTAAAAACTAAGATCTTTTTTTGCATGTTGAGAGTCAAGCTATATACTTGTTTGTTGAGAGTGTTGGACACACCGAGAACACTGTAACATCCCCGACCCTCCGGCCAACGAAGATGATGCTACCAAACCATCATAAACCTCCGGGCAACTAGCTCCATGAACAAGAACATGCATATAAAGCTGAAATTAAATGCTTAAAACATAAAATATGCTAAGATGCATAAAACATACATGGATGCATAGTTACTCAACATACAACGGAAGCAACATGTTCATCATGATTCATTAGACATTAGGCAGTAAAAGTAAATGTAGAAGCAAAATGGACAAGAACACTTATCTTATAAATATCTCGTCCTGCAACTAGCTACGTCGCTGCAACGTTCCACCCAACCATAGGCCAGCGTGCTCATCAATCTCTCAGCAACACTGCCAGCCCCGAGCTGGGCATGATTCCCAAAGGAATAAGGGTCAAAGTAGGCTTACACATAGCCAAGGTTACACAAAACAGCCAAGTCAACACAGTTGGGTTTTTCAAGTCGTCAAGGAGTTAGGAAAGGCTAAATGCCAAGCTGGTGGTCTCAATGGAGAACTAAGGATGCCTACATCAGAGCTAACCTGACCTCTAAGACATCCACACACCCAACACCAGGAATCCGTCCTTTTTCTTCTTCGCAGTCCCTTAGGCCATGACTTCCCTTTCCAAAACTCTTCAAGGGATGTGGAGAAGAAAGCCAGCAGTCTAATTTTGTCTGAGTGACTCCCAACACCAAGTTTCTCAAGCATACCCTGCCTCTAATCCTTCTCTAAATAGTCCGAAGACCAACCACTACATACCGTAGTGAAACAAATGGCTCACAGGTCTATGAAGAAAATAAATATAATAGAGTGACAACCCAAACGAAAGGGTGAACATAGCTCAGGTCAGACAAGACAATTCAGAGTCGTTCTTGGCCCTAGTGTGGCCAAAACAACTCAGCGGCACCCAAAATATGATTGCATTCACATCAATGAACAACGTGGGGTAAAACCACAACAAGCCACAGTACCAAGGGTAGAACAATAACCGATGTCATGGCTAAGCAACGGAAACATTACACAGCCCGAAAACGGAAGAGAAGTCCGGTTCTCAATGTTGGACAGAGGAAAAACAGGTACGCAGACCACAAAAACGCGAGGGTAACACACATACACACAGTCCGATAATACAAAAGGCAAATCGATCCTCTTCATAGGCCAAGGGAAGAACATAGTCGATCTCTCCGTGAAGAACCACGGATACTAGTAATCGGCGAGAGAAGGGAGAATAGAACCGACCCCTGCATGCGTGAGATGTTCAAGACAAAAACCACGAGTGGAATAATGGAGAGAGTGGTAACCATCCCCTTGCCCTTCGCGTGAGGAAGAGCAATCTTGCTGGTGGAGTGTACGTGGGGCAAAGACTGGCAGTCCTGCCACCCACCACTCCCCAGCCATAACTGCTCCCAACTAATCGAACAATAGAAGTTTTGTGGGTGGTCAATGCATGGAAAACTCCCAATGGCTCCCATGGTTTAGACAACCCCCTCTCCTTAACCTTAGGAATCATGCCATTTTCATTTAACGTTGCATCGTCGTAGCTGGCTGTAGGTTTATTTTAATTGATGTGCATATTTACATGATGCCAAAACTATAATGTGCCAAATAGCATGATATACCATCGGCAACGATCCCTATTGCCGAGACATACACAACCAAATCGATGGTGGGCCTTTTTCCTTTAGCTCCACACCATGATTAACTACAAAATATACATCATGTACCTTTTAATGTAAATGGGGTCAAAACTGAGGTATTACAATCCCCTCCCCCCTGGAATAACACTGTCCTCGGTGTTCAAATACATAGGAATGCATATACCATTTGCACATCAAAATTTCAAAATTTTTCAGATCTATCCCATGTTCAATTACTTACTTTGAACTTTTAGTACCAAGCCCCTCAGCTTCCATGAGCTTCTCTTGCTAGTTTTCAACTTTCGGCTTATCCCCAAGTTGAGGAACTTTGTGGCTGCTATCCTCTTTATGTTCCCTTATTGGGCAGTCCTGGCGTAAATGATGTCCTCCTCATTTCCAACATTTCGCTAGCTGCTTCATCTTTACCTACTCAATTTCCTTTAAGTCTTCATGCCTGGAATGTTTCTTAATGGATTGCTTGGATGAATGTCCCATCATTGATCCACTTTCCTTGCCTTTACGGATTTCCCCCAGAAGGCTTTTTACTTCCTTTTGCAAACCAATAGTGTCTTGCAAAACCTGGTGGTTCATCTCATTCTTTCTTTTCTGTATCTTGGGCATCTCTCCAAGATTCTCTTGGGTCTTGGAAATCATTTGAAGGAGACTTCCATCCAAGTCCAGCAACTTTTGTTCTACTGCCATGGTCAATGTGCACCACTGGATTTCACCTTTCTCACCTGTGAAATGCATCATTGAAATTCTGTTAGACCAAGCATAATGTAGGCATTAAAATTAGTCTATTAATTGCCCAATTGGAACGACAGTCCAAGTCTCATCAAGGAGACTTTCATATTTTTCATGCCTTGCCAATAGGCACATGAGCTCATTCATGTCCATTTTTAGGCAGGGAATTAACTATTCTAGCATTCACAATTTACTTTAAGAAAATACACACATTCCAATTTCAGTCATACATGCATTCAACAATCTTTTGTTTTCACAATGCATATATATATAATCAAAAGGCAAGAGAGAGCAACAGGAGTTTTTCCCCTCTTTGTTTTATTCCATCATGGAACCCAAACCATCAGTGTGGCTTTTCATCTCTTAGCCTCTTTCACTTCACCGTGAACACTAGACCAATCCCTCTTGGACATGACACTTAGTGTCTCCTGTCTATTTCAGACCTCTCAACCATGGAGCCTCCCCACATGGTTTGTCCCGGCTGCTAGGACCTTCACAGTCTCACTAGCACCTTTTTCATTACTGCTCATTCTAATCTCTTGAGGACAGTCACATGTCCACATGCACCCCTAGGATGCTTTCGTAGTCCTCGCTTCCAGCGATACCTATATTTAAACATTGAATAGATTCACATGTTTAGTTTATTCCCATCGGTTTTTACCTCTTAAACAAGAGCTTAAAACATCATAACCAAATCATATACACATGTATATTCATAAGCAAGAATTGCAAAATAATCCAATCCTTATCTGTATTGTGTGTTTCCTCTCTGGTCCACAAGATCCTACTTCACTTTACAAGCCTTGGGATTACCTATGGACTTGGATGTTAGGTTAGAACGTAGGCTGCTTCACAACATCGTTTTATATATATCAGGCACAGTCAAGCCAACCTTCAGTTGGGTTTATCAGACCGTCAACAAATCGCCTACACTTATATCAACAACCAATCATCAGCCAAGCCAATGCAGTTGGGTTTATCAGGTCATCAACAATAACACATGCACTTATATCGACAATAAACGACCATTTCCAGGTTTCATTTCCAGCTGTGAGCTCTAATTCCTTTTAGTGTACAACACCAGACTACATCTATTTATCCTGACAACACAAGCAATATAAGCAAACTCATCAGTGTTATTTCTCTAAAACTGTAATCATACTTCACATCATTCACTGTCAAGTATTGAGACACCAGGAGTGATTTCACTCCCTAGGGTGTAATCAATATTGAAAACCCTTTCATGATCCGACATTGGAAAAGTGTGCACCTTTTTCTGGTGTGTGCCATGTAGGCCCTCTTCATACTCAAGAAATCGGTCATCATGGAAAAAAAATCAAAACATGTTCTGCATATGGAATTTTAATAATTTGACATGCATATTCTTAGCTAGGGTCACAGAACACTTATCCATTTGCCGATGCGGTATTCCTTCATTAAGGAGGAATGGGGGCTCCCTTCTCTGAGTTGACAGTCCTTCTCTGAGTTGATAGTCCCTCGATTTTCCATCCCAATTCCTCTTTACATTTCGTATCCACACATGTCTTACTGACATAACCTATACCATCTCACTCATGTTGCTTATCAAACATGTAGTGCAGATGAGACATTTCCAAAATGTCCAATGGAGTTTCACCAGAAACCCTTGTCCAGATAAGGGAAAACCTTCCCATGAAGTTTGGCTCATGCAGGCCATCACACATGATCTTCCTACAGTGTGCACCCCTAGCACATTCATCAAATAGCCAAACAGTCAATCATTATCTAATAATACAATCCAAATTTGATTGTTCCATAATCAAGCAATGACATTAGTAATTAAATTCAATGAGAATTTGCAACTCTGTTTACTACAGAAATTGATTTGCTTGGCAATGAGGTGATCCTCAATTGTGGGTCTCTTGTAAGCAGCACCACTATGCTCATTATAATTTTATGCTTTCTAGCATAACATGAATACCCACTTACAATGCGTCCTCCTGACACAATCTTATGCAAGCCAATAGTGATTAGTAGTTGTCAACAATTTCTTAAATCCGAAACTCACAATTCAAATTTAACAAACCATCAGTATACAAACTATTTTCATAGCCATGAGACTCTTCTGATAAGGTTTGGCTCTTTCACATGGTATATTTCGGCCTTTGTCATGGTCTTACCCAAATTGCCATGCCCCAAACAATCTACCCGAAACCTGAACCTCAGTCAGCCAAACACCAGTCAGCCAAACACTTGGTAAGTCATGATGCATATAACTTTTTCATTGCTGCAACAATCACTAAAGTATTTTCAGAATTTATAAAATTCAAACACTTCCAGTTGTTAATCTAATCAATATTACCAAAACTCATTTACTTCATACAATCATTATCATACTAAAATTTGCAAGGTCACATCATTTATGCCAAAATGAAATGTTCAAATACTCCTTACTCCACAAGCGTATCATTGTACCACCTTGCCCTTCCATAGAGCATTTCCGGTAGCCAATCGATCATGACTACCCTCTTCATGCACTTACTATCCTGCATTCATAAAATCTCTTGAAATGGTTCCATAACTGTCATCAATTCATCATTTCAGCCATTAGTTATTCATAATAACTCATGCACTATCTCTATGCATTCATGCATTGCATCGCAATATTTGCACCCATACTTATGTATGCATATCTACAACATTCACTCATACTTTTCATATGCATCCATTCAATGCATAACTACAAGATTTATAAAATATTTTAATGCATACCCACTCAATGCTACCTTGCATTGATTCAGGAATACTATGCATTCAATCATACCATGCATGGCCTAACCATGACTACTTCATACAGGATGCATGACTATAATCAAGATCATTAGTGCTTACTTTCCTTGGGCTACTAAGCTCATAACAACATAATACATACATGACACCTTTATCTATGAATGCAATATAAAATTAAAATACCCACTTGGTATGAGACCTCTTGATTTTACCACTCCATGCAATTGTCATAATTAAACTCTTACCTTCATGGGTCCTACTTACACCCTTGAGATTACCAGTTTGGTTGGTCTTTTGCAGGAGATTGCAGAATTTGCTGACCAACTTTTGATTCTAGACATGTTGCCTTATCCCTTTCTCCATAGGGTCGCTAGTCACATTCATCAGCATTAGCAACATATTCAGCCATGTCCATGTTGTCGTTGGTTTTTCCACTAATGCAAACACCAATGCAATAATTATCATTAGTGGTTCATTATAAATGTATAATTCTCACTATTATTACCAACATGTAATATCTTATGCATGCAAGGCATATCCTCATACATTTCATGTATAAAACTTGTAATCATAATTAGCAAGATAGGGTTTAAGGAAATTTCTATTTTCAAGTCCCTCATCCTTGCATGGAACTCCTCTTCCACACAACAACTGATTTGACTTTATGGTCTTGCTGCCTCTAGGCATGCAATTCTTGGATTGTCCATATTGACAACAACACATTTCTCTTTCAGGAAATCACTAGCACTTTGCTTCTCCACACTCAAATTCTGGTGCCTCTCCCTTGTTCCCTACTGGATAAGCTTTCCAACGCCTATCTACATGCTTCATTCTGACCTTGGGTGTGAAAACCATACCACTTCAAAAATGATGCTTTTAACCAAATGTATTCTGGTCTGAAATGTTAACTTCAGCCACCTAGAATTTTCTTCTTTTTCAGCCCTATAATCCACTGACAGTCTGCTGAAATCCACTGAAAAACAGTTGGACTTTGCTGAGAAAAATTCCACTTCGAAAAACCCAAAATTTCCTTTTCTTCATCAGATCTCTTCCCCACTAACTTTCTGGCATTTCGGTGAGCAAATTGTCTAAACTTCTGGTCTGCATTGGCGATGCCAAGGACTGTTCATCAGATCCTTTTCTCAATAACCTTCCGGCATTTCGGTGGCTAGAACATCTAATTTTCTCCACTATATCGGGCCTGTAGTGATCTATCACTCCAGACTTCATCGACGATTGGGACCTCAACACTTCTACAATGTTGGCACTCCCAAACACTAAACGCCACTGTAGTTATGTATTAGAACTCGAAACCACTATTCGATAAACACATTGGCATCAACGAGTGGAAGGACTAGTGCATCGGTGGGATAGTTCACTCAGCAGTCGCAACGGTAGGTGGTATTCTCACTGCGTTCTCCGCAGATCTTTTACCCCATCGGTAGCTTCATCTTCTATCTATTGATGATCGGATCTATTATTCCATTGGACGGTTAGTCCCTTAGGCGGCCGCAACGATGGTTCATCATCGTTTAACATTTTTCGATCGGCGGTTTGATCCACTAATAGATTCCGATCGGTGATCTGAGGCACAACTATTACAGCATCAGCAGTCGAAATCTTTACTCGTCGAAATATTAGTGCTCTATACTTCCACAACGGTGGACATGAAATTAGCTAAACTTTTTCAATGCCCATCAACGGACAAGACCACTAACTTCTCCCGCGGTGTCGGCGAATACTTCAACTATAATTTTTCGATCAGCGACTGGAACAACTATCCGTCGAAGGGATAGCCTACTAAACAACTGCAACGGTGGATGCTCGATCAACTATCTTTGGCCAATCATCACTCTAATCCTCTATCATTCGTCGATCGCCAATGGGTTCGACACTTAGATAAGTCTTTGAAACTTCTTCCTTGCATCGGTGATCCCAACAACTATTCATCGGTGATCCCAACCACTGTTCTTTTTCGATTGCTGATGATCTCGTTCCTTAGAAAATTTTCGTAAATGTTCCGCCTTGTCTTCCACCGCATCGGCTAGTAGAGCAATTTTCCTCTATGGCATTAGTAGTCGGGGACTCCATCCGTCGAAAGGATAGTCCTCTAACTAGTTGCAATGGTGGACGCAAAATCAACTATGCATCGGCGATGTGATCAACTAATCATCGCTGATCGTCGATGATTTCACTACTTCGACAAATTTTTCCAAAATTTCCTCTCCGTCGCTGTCGGCGGTCCAAACGACTAACTGTCACCGATTGATTTACTAACCTTCGCCGATGTGTCATCGGAAATCCCTTCAACTTAGTGGCGCCAATCGCCAATGGTCGGCGTCGGGTGGTCGATCAACTAGATGTCGCCGATCCATCTAACTAATTTCGCCACCGCCAGGGTTTGCATCGGAGGCCCATCTATCTAAGTTTTTCGATGTGCCGACAGCCAAGCACTTAGAAAATTTTCCAAAACCAAGGGTGTTTGTCCCTCGTCGGGTGACCTTCAGACTAGCTCTTCCGCTGCATCGGAAGAACTTCTCACTAACTTTTTCGATGAGCTGATAATTCTGGCACTTAGAAAATTTTTGAAAATTTTCCTGCCATTCACCCATTTTCTCCTGGTTTCTTCTGGGCAGTAGGTACCCTGCCTCTGTGAACTATTTCTCATGGCCCTCTGAGGCCCAAATGCTGCAACATAAGCTCTATCATTGCATCTTCATGGCCTATTCAGGCCCATGCTACAACCAGAGCTCTGATACCATACTGTAACGTCCTCGACACTCCGACTGACGAAGAGGACTCTACCAAACCATCATAAACCTCCGGGAAACTAGCCCCATGAACAAGAACATGCATATAAAGCTGAAATAAAATGCTTAAAACATAAAATATGCTAAGATTCATAAGACATACATAGATGCATAGTTACTCAACATACAACAGAAGCAACATATGCATTATAGCATCAACATGTTCATCATGATTCATTAGACATTAGGCAGTAAAAGTAAATGCAGAAGCAAAATGGACAAGAAAACTTATCTTATAAATATCTCGTCTTGCAACCAGCTACGTCACTGCAATGTTCCACCCAAACATAGGCCAGCGTGCTCATCAATCTCTCAGCAACAATGCCACCCCCGAGCTGGGCATGATTCCCCAAGGAATAAGGGTCAAAGTAGGCTTACACATAGCCAAGGTTACACAAAACAGCCAAGTCAACGCAGTTGGGTTTTTCAAGCCATCAAGGAGCTAGGAAAGGATAAATGCTAAGCTGGTGGTCTCAATGGAGAACTAAGGATGACTACATTAGAGCTAACCTGACCTCTAAGACATCCACACACCCAACACTAAGAATCAGTCCTTTCTCTGCTTCGCAGTCCCTCAGGCCCTGACTTCCCTTTCCAATATTGTTCAAGGGATGTGGAGAAGAAAGCCAATAGTATAATTCTATCTGAGTGGCTCCCAACACTAGGTTTCTCAAGCATACCCAATCTCTAATCCTTCTCTAAGAAGTCCAAAGACCAACCACTGCATGTTGCAGTAAAACAAACAACTCATAGGTTTGTGAAGAAAATAAAGATAACAGGGTGACAACCCAAACGAAAGGGTGAACATAGCTCAGGTTAGACAAGACAATTCAGAGTTGTTCTTGGCCCTAGCGTGGCCAAAACAACTCAACGGCACCCAAAATATGATTGCATTCATAGCAACGAACAACATGGGGAAAAACCACAACAAGCCACAGTTTCTGGGGTAGAACAACAACCAATCTCATGGCTGACATGGAAACATTACACAGCTCAAAAACGGGAGAGAAGTCTGATTCTCAATCTTGGACAGGGGAAAAATAGGTACGTAGACTACAAAACCGTGAGGGTAACACCCATACACACAGTCCGATAATACAAAAGGAAAATTGATCCTCTTCACAGGTCAGGGGAAGAACACAGCCGATCTCTCCATGAAGAACCACAGATACCAATAATCAGCAAGATAAGGGAGAACAGAACTAACCCCTGCATGCGTGAGATGGTCAAGACAAAAACCACGAGTGGAAGAGTGGAGAGAGTGGTAACCGTCCCCCTACCCTCCACATGAGGAAGAACGAGCTTGCTGGTGCAGTGTATGTGGGGCAAAGAATGGCAGTCCTTCCACCCACCACTCCCCAACAATAACTGCTCCCAACTAATTGAACAACAGAAGTTTTTTCGGTGGTCAATGCATGGCAAACTCCTAATGGATCCCATAGTGTAGACAACCCCCCCCCTTAACCTTAGGAATCATGCCTGTTTCATTTAATGTTGCACCGTCATAGCTGGATGTAGGTTTATTTTAATTGATGTGCATATTTACATGATGCCAAAACTATAATGTGATGGATAGCACGATATACCATCGACAACGATCCCTATTGTCGAGACATACACAACCAAATCGATGGTGGGTATTTTTCCTTTAGCTCCACACCACGATTAATTACAAAATATACATCATGTACCTTTTAATGGGAAACCACATAAGCCTTTTTAACATAGTTTTCTAGAAATAACTGGAAGGAGGGAACAACCCCCTTATTACAAGGACTTCAATTTTCCAGCTTCAACTGGAAGGAGGCTATGACCACCTGATTTAAAGGCTTCAACCTGAAGGAAGCTACCACTCCCTTGTTTTCCATCTTCAACTAAAAGGAGGATACGACCTCCTTTCCTTGCCCCGTCCTGCCACCTTGATATGAAGATAGAAACTTATGAACCACAACAACACTGATCCTATGGACCTGCTAATGAACACCTATATCACACTGCACAACCACTGTCACTACAAACCATTGCTCATCATTTGAATCACTACTCATCAACTGATCACTGTCCACTGTAGCACACTGCTCATCAACTAGTACAATCAACCCGTCCAATCAATCTATTTCTCACATCAACCAACTGAGTCAATATGATCCCACACACTAAACTCAATCCACTTGGGTCAAACCAACTGCTCATACAACTCAGCCAATCTTAGTCAAAACAATTGCACATAAGGAAACTTGTGCCAATCTTGCTCAACTCTACCAAGATGCTTATGTACCTATGCCAAATCAATCATATACTTGTGTTAACCTAATCAAGTGTTCTGACAGTCAACCAACCATTATTACTTGGCGTTGTTCATTAAGTAAGAGACACATTTGAGCAACCAAGAGACTTCACATATGGTCAACCAAACTTTTTCCAAACACACTCAACTCAATGACACCACAACCAAACTCAATCATAGTCAAGGAATACTTGACAGTTAAACATGATATACTTCAACCAAATAACCTCAACCAAGAAGATAAAAGACTTAACTAACTATGCCAAACTCAATTAATATCATAAACTCTTAGACACAAAAGGATTTTTCAGTCTACTCAAATCAAGTCAACAAATCAAACACATATCAAGCAATTAGTCACTTGCAACACTATCAAAGGTTGTCATTTACAATCAATAACAATCCAAATTCACTTAGGTAAAAGACACAATGATCAACACTTGTCAAACTAGTTTTCAAATAAAACATTTAGGTTGATCACATAAATAAATTACAAGATCTACTTCTTACATGTCGACTTCTCATTCAATACTACACTTATACAACAGTCAAAACACCAATATCCACGCCAACAACATTCAAGATAATCATGAAGATCTATATCAAGATTACATCAAGATATATGACAAGATAATCATCGCCATAGTTTTCATAAAATATTGAATGAATTTAAAAGAGATGTACCAATATATAGCCTCACATACTAAGATCAAAGATGAACTCTATCCTTTAGAGACATGTGCCATCACAAGAGAAACCCACAAGCATAAGCCATAACTTATTAAAGATCACAAGATGAATAAAAAATAGAAAAACCAAAAGAAACTCTAGATCCTGTCATCACACAGCCCTCGTAACACGCTTTCCAATGAGCCAAAAATTTTGTAACTCAGATTCTATGTGAGAAAGTTATGCATATTTTAGTGAAGATGCCCAAAACATTTTCTTTCACAAAATTTCACACTTTTCTCCAGAAGTAGTGAAATTCCTAAGAGAATTGATGATGAATAAATGAAATGTTTGATATTCTATTTATATAGGCTGTGCATAAAATTATTACCTTGGGTTGACATGTAATTCAAAATTACAAATAATTAAATTCTCTTTTGTTTGGTCGGCTCACCCAAAAAGGTGGGGTACCCCAACTTCAAAAATTCATATCTCTTTAATTGTAAGGAGTTAGAATATCATCCACATATAAAAAAAATGCATTGACAATGACTATCTCCCTATGATGGGTGTATTTTCAAATTCTTTGTCTAATTCCCTTAAATTATTCAATATATCTAGGACATGAAAGACCCAACAGATGATGGTGCCAACGACCATACCACCAACTACAAGAGTTTCAAAGTCTTCTTCAACATATCGAGGCACGTATGTGGGATATACCTCCATATACATCCAAATAGAAATATAACCATAAATAAGACCATAAATCATCATGGTTCAAGGTCTCAATATCATTAAAAACATATCCAATGGTTCCACTATATATATTCATCACCATAAGAGTACCAACACCCCAAAAGAGGGGTAGAAAGACCTCACCACTAGTTTGCAATACCTTGTGGGCTTCATATGCATGATCATAAGGACACTACATGCAAATTACTATATACAGTACAAAGAACATCAAACCACCATATATGTAGGTTCAAGACCTAAACTGTATAGGACACCAAGCACTCCATAATAATGGGTTTCAACATACCACCATAAGTGTGGGTTCCAAGACCTAAGTCTCCACATGTAAGAGGATCAAGATCTAAGCTTGTGCACTCAAGGACCCCACAAGAACTTAACAACCTCAAGACCATCCAATGAAAACAATGGGATTCTCCATCAACGAATTTACACACATGAGCCACATCATCCATCCAACAACCAATCAAGAGGCCAAAACAAGTACAAGCATAACAAACAACAAAAAGACCAGTAACCAAATATCAACCATGAGTAAGGAACTCGATAATGGACTCATATGGGACCAAGATACAACTTAGGGGCACTTGACCAATTCAATGGGTAACCATGGCTTTTTTCATTCTTCCAAGGCCTCCAAGGGCTTCAAGCTTGGGCTTGGACAAGGTCAAAAGTGCTCCTCTCACAGAAACAAGCATAAAATAAACACTAACCATCAGGGGCTCCACAAGGGGAACCAAGGAATCAACAGTTGGCATCAATGACTAGACATCGTTGGCATCAATGACAACTTAATAAACAATATCCCCCTTTGTCATTGATGACAATTACATAACTCTTCTTCGAAACACGCTCCACCTGTCAACAAAACTTCTCTCCCCCATTGGAATCAATGGGAAAGGGAACATCATTTCACCATACTGCTCCCCCTCAGGGCATGCTCCCCCTTTCATCAACTTTTCTTCCTATTTTGCATTAATGGAAGTAAGAACTTCTTTTGGAACTACTGATTCCCTTATCACTAAGCACTCATGCTTCTTTGATGGAATTGTATTTTGTCACTTAGATATTGTTGGAACCAACTACTATACGATACTAAATCTAATAATCAAGTACATATCTCCTTTTACACATTCTTTGTACAGTTCATATCACTGGTCGATAGTCTTCAAAATGGCATTGGGTTTTTCGAAATATTTTCATCATTTCTATTTTGATCTACTAACTTTATCCTCCATACTTTAATAGGATGATGGTTGTTCATGTCATTCGATTGAACTTGCTTTCTTCTCCAAACTTTAACCTGTCCCTGCATCCTGCAATGTTTTGCAAAATGACCATAATGATAGCAATTGTAACACTGAGACAAAAATGTACTTTTATTTCTTTCTGGAGTGATCTGTCATGAGCTCTGCAATGAATCGTGTTGTGACCATAGTTGTTACACTTGTAGTAGTGACCATGGAACCTTAAAGGATATGTCTGAGCAGTAACTTCTCTTGATTCTTGTTGATCATGGGATCGTCTAAGAATACATGTATTACTGTTAGCCTTTTCTTATTTTACTATATATATTTTTGTTTCTTCAATGTTCTTCTCGATCTTCGAATTTGTCTTTAACTGAGTAGTTGTTTTCTATAGGTCTTCCTTCAGAGAGAGGATCTTCAATTCTTGCTTTTGACAAATTTCTATCTTTTCTTGGAGTTTTCTTGTTAGATATTCTTCTATTTTCTTGACTTCTTCTACTCGTTTGTTCAGATCAAAGATATTTTCTTCCATTTGTCCTTGTGAATTTTGATCATCCTCATGGAATTTTTGTAGTTGATCTTTTAGTGCATGATTCTCCTTTTTGAGTTCTGAGAGGTCTTTTTCAAATTCAAAGTTTGTCAGATGCACTTTCCATAAATCTTCCTTCAAGGATTTGATTTCAAGTTCTTGGTTTCTTCTTAACTTCTCTTCCAATGTTTCTTTAGTATTGTAGGCACTTATCTCACTATCTTTGTAAATTAAATCTTTTTCCTTATCTTCTAGTAGTCTTCTAAGCTTGACAATTTCTTTTGATTGCTTTTCAATTTTGTGGCTAACTTCTCAAGTTTATCTTTCAAAGATTTGGATATGGTATCTTTGATTCTGGTAGCTTCTTTGAACTGGAGTTTCAGATTAATTATGGTTTGTGTGTCCTTCTCAAATTATTCTTGATTCCTCTTCTCATATTTGTCCAATATCTCTTGCAATACTTGATTCTATTCACAAAGATTCTTTACTTCTTGCGAAACATTCGTAATTTCATTTTCTATCATAATATCAGGGAAACTCCTATCACTTATTACAGAGCAAGGATTTTCAACATAATATGAAGTATCTCATTCAATTAATTTAGAATAGCTCTTATTTTCTATACCTGATAAACATATATCGTTAAAAGCATTACAAACATATTGTTCAGGGGATGTACCTTCATACTTACCTGGATCTTGTACTGACCTGTCTTCTGGTTCTTGTTCTTCATTTAGCTAATTTAGTTTGAACGAAAATTCTTCAACTGAGTTGTACTTTCCTACTTTCTCCTTTTGGATATATCTTAGATATTCAAGCATTAATTCCATAACCTTTGCTTCCTCTTCTTTATTGGAGTAGTATTGCTCTAATTTGAGCCATTGTTCCTTGGTTGAGATGCAGTTCCCCATCTTCTTCTTTTGGATATATTCTAGGCCTTCAAGGATGGTTTCCATATCCATAGAATTATTTTTCTTTGCTTCTTTTTGAGTTGATGTTTTCACTTTATTTGGAGGTGTATATCCAGTAAAAACTGACTTCCACACACCAATTTCCTCGAGAGAAGGCTACATTCTCATTTCTAGATCAAGTAATAATTTGACTCACATGAAAATGGTAATTCATTCACCAAGAACCCCATGGTGTGTCAAAGATCTCCTTCAAGATGATAAGGCTTTCTGTGAAGGACCTGCTATGATACCAATTGTTGGACACACCAAGAACACATAGAGGGGGGGTGAATATGTGTGTGCAGAATTCAATCATATAATTGTGTTAACCTAATCAATTTCTCTAATAGTCAACCAACCATTCTTACTTGGCCTTCTTCATCAATTAAGAGACACATTTGAGAAACCAAGAGACTTCACATACGGCCAACCAAACTTTATCCAAACAAACTCAACTCAATGACACCACAACCAACCTCAATAACAGTCAAGGAATAATTGACAGTTAAACATGATATACTTCAACCAAATAACCTCAGCCAAGAAGATAAAAGTCTTAACCAACTATGTAAAAGTCAATCAATATCATAAGCTCTTAGACACAAAAGTATTTTTCACTCTACTCAAATCAAGTCAACAAATCAAACAAATATCAAGCAAATAGTCACTTACAACACTGTCAAAGGTTGTCATTAACAATTAACAACAATCCAACTCCAGTTAGGTCAAAGAAACAATGATCAACACTTGTAAAACTAGTTTTCAAAGAAAAAATTTAGGTTGATCAAATAAATAACTCATAATATCTACTTCTTACATGTCGACTTCTCCTTCAATACTACACTTATACAATAGTCAAAACACCAAGATCCATGCCAACAACATTCAAGATAATCGTCAATATCGATATTAATATCACATCAAGATATATGTCAAGATAATTGTCACCATAGCCTCCATAACATAGTGAATGAATTTAAAGAGATATACCAATATATAGCCTCAGATACTAATATCAAAGATAAACTCTATCCTTTAGAGACATGTGTTGTCACAAGAGAAACCCATAAGAATGAGCCATGCCTTATTGAAGATCACAAGATGAAGAAAAAATAGAAAAGACAAAATAAAATCTATATACTATAATCACATATCCCTCGTAACAATATTTCCAACGATCCAAGATTTTTTTAATTTTGATTCCGTATGAGAAAGTTACACCAATTTTAGTGAAGATGCCTAGAAATTTTTCTGTCACAAAATTCTGCACTCTTCTCCAAGAGTTGCGAAATTCCTAAGAGAAATGATGATGAAAAAGTGAAATATTTGATATTCTATTTATATAGGTTTTGAAGAAAAATTATTACCTTGGGCCGACATGCAATTCAAAATTACAAATAATTAATATCTCTTTTGTTTGATTGGCTCACCCAAAAAGGTGGGGTACCCCAACTTAAAAAATTAATATCTCTTCAACCATAAGGAGTTAGAAGATGCTCCACATATCAACGAAAATGGATTAATGAGGAATATATCCCTATGATGGGTGTATTTTGAAATTCTTTTTCTAATTCCCTTAAATTCTTCAATTTATCTAGGATGTCAAAGACCCCACACTTGAGGGTGCCAAAGACCATAATACCAACTACAAGAGTTTCAAAGTCCTCTTCAAACTATTCTTGAACATATCAGGGCACATATGTGGGTTGTACCTCCATCTACATCCCAATAACCATATAACGACAAATATGACCATAAATCATCATGGCTCAAGGTCTCCATATCATTAAAAACATATCCAATGGCTCCACTATATACATTCATCATCATAAGAGTACCAACACCCCAAACAAGGGATAGAAAGACCTCACCACTAGTTTGCAACACCTTATGGGCTTCATATGCATGATCACAAGGCTACTACTTGCCAATGGCCATATAGATTCCAAATAACATCAAACCACCATATATTTGGGTTCAATGCCTAAACTTTAGAGGACACCAAGCACCCCATAATAATGGGTTCCAACATACCACCATAAGTGTGGGTTCCAAGACCTAAGTCTCCACATGTAAGAGGATC
>LPNX010947816.1:916752-969918 GCA_001517045.1 Pseudotsuga menziesii
TCTCGCGGATCATAGATCTATTTATTTTAATTGTTGGAATCTAGATCTATTTATTTTATCTATTTAAAGTCGAGTGCATTGGTTAAGATATGAGAGATATGATGGTTTAATTTCTCATAAGCAAGATCTATTGATGAAGAATGAATTCTTGTGTTTTAATCATTTTAAAAGAAATATTTTGTGCTTAAGAACGAACTCTATTATTTTATCCATTGGGATTCGAACTCCAAGCTAGTCTCTCAAGTAATTTTTTTCTCATGTCTTGTATCTAATACTCTTGTAACAAATGTAGTAATGTCAAAAAAAACTGTTGTTAATTATGCGAACAAGAAGATTTCCCTACCCAACAATATGATTCATTGTGTATTGTGGAATATTTCTATTGTTCCTTTTCCCTAGTGGAATTGTTATTCATCTCGAGGGTATAAATATGGTCAATATAGAGGTACTTGATGCAACGAGCTTAGGTTTTTGAGGAATGTTGCGCTTACACATTCAGTCACCCAGGATATTTCATTCAATCTAAGTGTTCATTACATGTTATGCGCTTGTTATTCAATTTTGTTTAACTAATTCGAGATGTATATGTGTTATCTATTTAATGTGATATAATTTCTCGCTCAGGTCCAGTTAACTACTCGTAGACATATCATGAATGTGTTTTCAAACTTAGGCATGTGAGAATATGACATTGTTGGTGTACAATAACTATAAATAGTGTGAATGTAGTTCATAATGAATAGTGCATGCTTGTAGGAATGCATATGCATGTGAAATACAATGTTACTCCATTGTTAGATGTTGATATGGCATAGAAAATATTAGTAAATGAATGAATATACATATAGAATAACCATCCCAAATAGTCATATGATACTCTATGAATTATTTATGGTGGTTTGTACGAATAGCTAAGCCTTCATATTTTAATTGTAGACAGTAAAATTAAGAGGAAGTAACCTATAAAAAATGAAAAGGATTATGTCATTAAGGTTATATCTTACTATGTGTATGTTTTTAATTGATAATTGGTTTTCCACTTACACACTAAATCTTTCTCTATATGTATGAAATTTTTTACTAGGAATTGTTAGCCAAGACCTTGGTTTACCATCATCTTTGAAGCATGAAAGTAGATTAATGCTATCTGATTTTGAATAGACTTTATGTAATTAATTGTACCTTAGAATATTTGACTTTCATGATGAAGAATTGGTGATTTTATTTCTGACAATTTCATCATTTTATCATCAAGAATATATGATGTTTCGACATGTGAATTTTATGATATATGTTTCTTCTGGTAGAGATCATCACATTGGGTGCACACACTGGTAAATGATAGTGTGGTCATCAATTTTTTTATAATATTTATATAGTTATTAATTCACTAATAATATTGCATAAGTACTATGTGTGGAGGCATGGTTGACTATCAGTATAGGTTAACATCTTACTTGAAGTTGTTAAATGATGTCTTGCTTTTAGAGTGGACTCTTCATATGCACATAAGAATAAGAAATTTATTGCATTTATTATATGGCTTCAAATTCATAAATAGTCATGATATTAGATTTCTGATCATAATCTAATGATTAACATTGTGAAAGAACAGACTAACAACTTATGCTGTGTAGATGTGAATTGCATTCAAAATTTACAAATTCTTGGACTTTGTCCATTGCTGTAAATTGTATTTGTATACCAATTATATATAAAAAAAAGAGATTTCCCCTTTTCCTCAAATAATCATTGAGAGAATCAAGTGTGTGACATATGTGTACTTTTAGATACCAAGTACACACCCCTTCCTGTTGGATTATTCCACAATACTGAGAAGGGGGGTGAATCAGTATTGTCTTTTTTCTTTTTAAAATAAAAAACACATAATGAATCAAATCGGTTAAGACATAAATTTTATCATGGAAACCTCAAAGAGAAAACCACCAATTCAAACTCATTAAAAAGATGAATATACAAAATTATTTTCTTTGCTGCTACAGAAAGGATGCACCAACACCCTGGGTTTCTTCCTACTACAACAAACAAGGATGCTACAACACCCTGGGTTTATTCCTATTATAACAGACAAGGATGCTACAAAACCCTATATTTATTCCTACTACAATAGAGAAGGATGCTACAACACCTTGGGTTTCTTCCTGCCACAACAAGAAAGGATGCTACAACACCCTTTCAGACTTGTAGCCCACCCTAACGCTGCCCTGGCGCCCTAGACTGAATTTTATCAGTATGCTTATAGAATGACATAAAATTTTGGGCTCTGTCACTCACTATCACAGAGACAAATTATTTACTTCAATAATTATGTCAATAAACATCTTCATGTCTTCCTGCGGATGCATCTCTTCACTATTGTGCCATTTCATTGATCGTACCTCTTCATGAATCTTCTAGTCGCGACCTTTCGCATTCTCCATTTACGCAACCATCCTAAGCTGTTGATCTCATTTCAAGATTTTTCCTAACCATATATTTGAGACAAAAATCAAATATTGTATATGTGACTTTTTCTAAATATCATGCCATGATTTCTGCTTTCCGAAATAATCTTTCCGCATCGTCAATCTCGTTTGATTTCTATCCTCACCATCAATCTTTCGGATTGCGGATTTTGTATTGCAGGTTTATGACTTTCTCGACATGCCATTTCGATATTTCTGCTTTCCGCACTAATATTTCTACATCGTCGATCTAATTCAAGTGCTATCCTGATCGTCGATCTTTCAAATTGGGGATTTTGGGTTTGTGACGTTTTCAACATGTCATTTTGAGATTTCCGCTTTCTACCATTTTTCTTCTGCATCGTCAATTTTATGCGGATGGTTTTTGGAACGTCGATCTTTTGTATTTTTGGTAGTGAAACTATGAAATTTCCCAAATCTTTCCATGATTCTCCAGCTTCTGCATTCCACAGATGGACTCCTTTCCACACCATCGATATTTTGCAGATGTCTTCCTAACCGTTGATCTACGATCAAATGCAGATTTGTGGATCTCACAAGAATTCCATGTCCATCCTTTGTTTTCAATACCCCTGCTAGTTGAATCATTGAAATTTTTTAAGACCATTAGATATTGATCCAACCCAATCGATGGTGGAATCCAAATACCATAAAGCAGATTACATTAAAATTCCACATACAAAACTTGTTGTTAACCACCTTACTAGTTGAATCAATGGAATGACCGACAACCATTAGATCTGAATTTCCTCAGATCGACAATGGACTTCAAACAAAGCGAAGTGGATTTGATAGAAATTCTGCATCCAGCTGTTTCTTTTAACCACCTCTCTATTTGATTCAGTGGAAATATTGTTGATCATCGGATTAATATCAACAATGGACTTCAAATAACATAAGGAAAGCACACCGGGATTTTATTTTTCTGCACTAGTTCTCCCAGTAGAATCGTTGACAACCATTGATATTTTTCTAGGATGAACCTCATCCATTGATCTCGATATCCTTCTTGGAAATTAGTTTCTGATTTTTCATCCCAACTCCCTTTTTATCCTCCTCCTTATTAAATTAGAGAAATCTATATTAGCTGTAGATATCTGGAATCTTCACATCTCCACCACACGATCTACAATCATGAGGATGACTTAACTTAGGAATTTTTGTGTTATCTCAGATGTAACTCCAACCTACAAAATCAACTTTCAACCATGGATTTTCTCCTACCATGATCTAAACCATCTAAGCCTACACAGACTTAAGTCTCATTTATTATCAATCCTTATAGTGATCGATCGTTGATCCAGAAACCTGTAATAGGGTTATTCTGAAACATATTCCATTAATGAAATATCAATTATCTAATTGATTAATTCATGCTCTCTCTTCCATGCCGATTGATCAGAGGATCGATCAATCCTTGTCATCAACCCTGTTACTGAATTTCCCTTGTCATCAACCCTGTAACTTATTTTCCTCTGTCATTGTTGAACTCATCTTGCTATCATATTTACTGGATATTCCTCTATCATTCATGAACACCTTTGACATCAATGAAAACTATATTCTCAACAATACCACCCTTTGTTATTGATGGCAACATCAAACATTCTCCCCCTTTAACAACAAGGACAAAGGATAACATGTTATGCTATTGAGGATTTCCTGTCTTTCATCTTTTTTTACAACCTATCATCATATCTCCCCATGAGATTGCACTTCCTCCTCTACAATTTTTGTAAGGGAATTACTCCCATATGATGTCTAAGATGCTAAAAGGATTCTTTAGGTAGTGTCTTGGTGAAAATGTCAGAAAACTATTCTTTTGTGTCAACATACTATAGTTTAACAACCTTCTGGGATACTTGTTCTCTTAAGAAATGATATTTTAATTGGTATTTTTTTTTTCCTAGAGTGCATGATAGTATTTTTTGACATACTTATGGCACTGTTATTATCACAATTTATTATTATTTGGTGCTCATACTTCACAAGTAAGTTTTCTAGTGTCTGCTTCATCCAAATGACTTGGGTGCAACATGACACAACAACAATATATTCGGCCTCTGTTGTGGCGAGTGAAATGAATATTACTTTTTACTTAACCATGAAACCAAACAATTTCCTAAGAAGAACACCACTCCACGGGTACTATTTCGATCATCCACACTTCCTGCCCAATCTACATCAGTAAATGGTTTTAAATTAAAGTCTTGAATTTTTGGGTACCATAACCGATACTATACAGTGCCTTTCAAATATTTGAAAATTATTTTTACTGTAGTTACATGCGTTTCTTTGGGGTTTGACTGGAACCTAGCAACAAAACCTATAGCTTGCATCACATCTGGTCTTGTAGCTGTCACATACAGTAGGTTTCCTATCATGGATCTACACATGGTACAATCCACTTCTAGAGACTCATCGTCCTTACTTAATTTAAAACCTATGATCATAGGAGTACTAATAGGTTTGGAGTCTACCATCTTAAATATTTTAAGCATGTATTTGATGTACTTAGTTTGAGAGATAAAGATTCCTTTGTTTGTTTGATAAACTTGTAACCCCAAGAAAAATGTCAATGTTATCTCCCAAAATAAATTTATTTTGATAAGTATGAAGAATTGGACTCACGAAATGAAAGATCTGAGTAATACTGACAAATGGAAAGCCTCTATTTTTGATATGGTTGAAAATTTTAAAAGTTATAGCTTTCGGTGGCTTAGGAGAGGTTTTTATAGCTCATTAGCCACCGAAAAGCTATGTTTTGGTGGCTAAACAGTTGAACGCGGGATAAAGGTGAACCACCAAAAGAGGTCTGAGCAAGAAGAATTAAAATAACGCTTTCAGTGGCTTAGGAGATACTCCAAAAGACTCATTAGCCAGTGAAAATGGTTTCTTTTGGAAGCTTAGAGAGAAGACCATGAAGGATTTTAACCACTGAAAGCAGGCAACGAGCAACATTGGTAAAGGTGCATTCGGTGGCTTAGGCGAGACTTGGAACAACTCATTAGCCACCGAAAGGTGATACTTTCAGTAGCTTACCTAACAATTCAATGCACATTCTAACCATCGAAAGTAGGAAGATAAGCATCGGGGAAAAAGTGATTTCGGTGGTTTAGGCGAAAGCTCAGGAATTTTGTTAGCCACCGGAAGGACGGGTTTTCGACAGTTAAACAAGTTTTTCAGTGAGGCCATTATCCGTTGAAAGCAAGATTCAACCGCAATGATGGGATGAAGGTTTCCGTGGCATAGCTGAAAAAGATATCACTTCATTAGCCACTGAAAGCAATCTTTTTGGTAGCTATCTAACAAACTCCCAGAGGCTATTAACCACTAAAAGGGAAAAGAGAGGAAACTGTTAGAAAACAGTCAAATCCAACCTCATCAGCAAAATGAACAATAAGTGGAGAGAGTGACAAACCCACGAAAATACTTGGGACTACATAAACCACATGTGTAAATGAGTTAAAAAGGCCGTTATGAAACTGGCAAAGGATAGAAAAAATCCCATCGAATACCCTAGCTGATGTGTGATATGATTGCTTTGAGAGGAAATTGAGAGGATCAGCTGCTACCATCACCTTATGATCTCAGCATCCATCATGGCAGAACAAACCCTCTTAATTAGTGCTAAAGGACTACAACAAATTTCATCTTCGAGCTTATCATTCTTCTCCACCAGAAAAAATATCTCTGAGGAAGCAAACTGCTAGCACACTGTATACAGAACTGAGAATTATTTTGCAGGTATCTAGGAGAGGCACTCATCAAAATGAAGAAGGGAGGACCTGCTCTTAGGCAGGAGCTGGGTGATATCAATTATTTGGAAGCACATCCAAAGGTCTGTAAACTCTTCCAAGAGGTTGGCTACTACAAGTTCTGTGAAAAAATACAAGGCTCCCATTAGCAGGTAGCTGAGGGGTTTGCCCTATCATTCAATGGTTCAAAAGTAGTTATAGGCAAGGAGGAATTTCACATAGATGAAACCCTAGTCTCTGAAGTAACTGAACTCCTTTTCACAAGATAAAAATGGTTCAAGACCACCATACCAAAAGATGTAGAATTCGGGTCTTACCTAAATCCTGAACATAGAGGAATGGTGTGGAAGAAGAGTGTGCCATCATCTTGGTTGGATGAGATATGGCAACAACTGTTGAAGGCCATTATGCTCTACCTAACCTATGACGAAAGATATAACAGAGACATGATCTACCATTTCAAGTTAATGAATCACTTCATAGGTAAAAGCCCTCTCAATTTTCTCTTTTACTTACACAAAATTTTGGTAAATATGGCACACAAAGTGAAAGCCCAGCCATCCAAGATTGCTGGCACGCTGTCCCACCATGGCCTTGTCCAGCTATTGGTCCAGGAGTTGCTAAAAAGAAGTAATATGGCATGGCCTTATTTTCTATTTTGGAATGGATTTGAGATAGGCCTTCAGCCAGAAGAAAAAGGAAAGTCTCCTACCAAGAAGTCCAGCACACCAAGGAGTGGGAGAAGAAGGAGGAGGGCCATTTCCCTAGCAGCAATAGTAGAACAACCTCCCTCCTCTTCCAAGACCAAGAAGGTAAAAAGGAACTTGGACTTTAGTGAGAAGGGCTAGGAGGCTGAAACACACATTGAAAATATCCTAAATCTACCCTACTCAGATTCTTAAGAAGAGAAAGAAGAAGGTGCATACCTAGCTCTGCAAATTGTACCAGTATCTGAAGCACTACCATCCCCCACACTTAAGGAGCAAGAGGAACCAACAAAGAGGGATTCCTCTAGCAAGCCTAAAACTCAAAAGATAAAATAATTAAAAAGGCAAATTTATGAGATGGAGATATTGGAAAGGGAAATAAAGAAGAATAATGCTGCATTGACCAGCAGAAACAAGCTGCTACATAAGTCTTACCTACAATAGAGAGAAATATATGTTTTCTTAAAGAGGCTGAATACAAGGTACCTAATCGGACGATACCAGATTGTACAGGATGATTAGGCTCCAAAGACTACAACTGAAGGAAGCCAAAGAAAACCCTAGCAGCCACCCCACCTTGGAAACCCTAGTTGAAGCAGCAGTTAGTCTCCAGCCTCCTAAAACTAGCTAGGGTGTTGTTAACACTCCTAGCACGAAGCCTGTAAAAGAAGAAAGATGAGCTAAAGAGGCCTAAAAAGACATTTTTGAGAAAAACCTAATAATTTTTGCAAAGCAGAGCTTTCTCTGGCTTAGACGGAGACTAGGGCAGTCCATTAGCCACCGAAAGCACCACTTTCTACAGTTAACAATTCCAATAGACTGGCCTCTTAACCACCGAGAGCAGATAGAGGCTTAAGATCAAATTTTTCCATACAGGACCAATTTTTGGAGAATATATATGGCTCAAGGGCATAGGGTGAAGATGAAGGGTGTGGAGTAAAGCATCAAGAAAAGGTATGTTTCAGTCCTACTATGACATAAAAGCGCAAAAGGCCACCAACACCTAGCTGTCAAGAGAAATCAGTGGCTTAACTAGCAGAGGGCTAGTAGTAGTAATTATTAGTAGTTACCTCAGTTATCTAAAGGTTCATACAGTGAACTAATTCTTCAATTAGTTAGAGGAGTAGTTAATTAGGGTTTTTAACCTAATTTGCAAAAACTATTATTTTTGTTTATTTTTGTAATTAACCGATCCAAGCTTTCAGGATCTGCATATTTTGTAAAGGCTATAAATCCTAAGACTTATTTTATGAAAAGGGTTCAACTTCGGGGATTTATAGACTTATACTATTGTCAATTTCTCATTTTTCTCAGGATTGAATATAAGCTCTTTTGTTATAATTTGGTCAGCCTCCATTTCTATATTTACTGTGCTTATGCCTGAATGTGTATTTAGGTTAAATTCAAGTTTATTAATGACTAACAGCTGTCATCCTATTTGCATGTTAATGTGATTTGAATTATAAGTACCATCCTTATCATGATTTATCCATTTAAATGCATCCATTTTGATTGTAAATATGCCAGCCTGATGAGTTCTCCATCCCTACAGCTTATTGTCAACTTCTAAGCAGTTGTAACTAAAAGCCTTGTAATTGAGTGAATTTCTTGCATGTCTTGAGAGTGGAAGGTCATATAAGTCACCTGACTTAATACATATTATAAAACCCTAAAAAACATTGTAAGTTACCAATCATCCTCGAGCTGCAACCTAGAGGAGTTTCCTGGAGTGATAACAAATTGGCGTCATTGCCAAGGAGAGGAGACTGAAGCTCAGCTTCCCTGGGAGATGACATAGATCCTTGCTTTGATGATAGACAAAGCTTGGACACTATCACAGTTGTAATCATCTATCTAGCGACTCCATTGAAATAAGGTGGCTTCAAGAAGACCAAGTACCAGGGAAAACCCTAAGGGGCCACCAGCAACACCTGTTTCAGATCCAGAAGAGATTCTGAGAAGAGCTAGGGCTTCACTAAAGCAGGCTAGTAGTGCTGCAAAGGAAGCTACATCAGGTATTTCAAGAAATATTTCTGTTGTTATTTCTTCTTTTGAAACACTTAATTCTCATGAATTTATAAATACATTAGAAAATTCTATGGTTTGGGCATCTTCAAGCACTGCTTCTTGTGAAGATCCAATCCCTGGTGACTCTACTGGGATAAGTTTACCACCATGATATTCTTAGTTACTAGCTATAGAAATATTTCCTTCCTTCATCCTTCCCATACCCATTTCCAATATGGATGCCCCTCAATTGACCAAAATGGAAAGGATCTTGGTAGCTAGGTATGCCCCCCTAAATTTTCCAAATCACCTCTCGGCCATGCCCACTGGAGATTACCTCAAGTACATGCCTAAGTTCACAGGATAAAGATATTTCACAGCTGAAGAACACCTAGAGGAATTTTACAGCTATGCTGATAACATTAACATAGAACAAGAAGATGTATGGACTAGGTTTTTTGTGCAAATCCTGGATGGTCAGGCTAGGACATGGTTTAAAGAGCTTCCTGCTGGGTCAGTGGTAGGCATTGAAGCCCTAGATGACATATTTATAAAACATTGGGGGGAAAGGAGAGACCACCTCTACTATATTACAGAGTTCAGCAATTTGAAAAGAGAAAATGGGGAGTCTGTCTCCAACTTCACCAAGAGGTTCAACAATATGTACAGCAAGATCCCCACTAAAATCAAGCCCACTGATACCTCAGCTAGGATAACTTATGCCAATGCCTTTGACTCTTATTTCTACCTACTTCTCAAAGAAAGGAGGTCTTCCTCCTTATCACTCATGCAGGATGCTGCCCTAGAGGTAGAATCAAACATTGTAGCATCTCAGAAGGTCAAAGGAAAGATAGACAGGAAGAAGGAGCCAGCAGACCCTATTGGGGCTTCTTCATCAGAGAATAAGATTGAAAAAATGACCAAACTATTAGATAACCTGATTTCTCAAATCTCTAAGCTGAAGGACCAAGGAAAAATACCGGTGAGGGGTAAAGGGCCAAGTGATTTTGCCCCTCGAAACCTTAATTTTTTTCCCTTATAGAAGAGGAAACCCCCCAGTTCAGATTCTCAGAAGGGAAAGGAATCAAGGGTAAGATCAGAGAATAAGAGCTCCATTTCAGAATGTTGTAATAGAAGAAGATCCAAAATTCATTTAAGAAGAAGGAGAAGCTGGAGACAACATCCACTGCATGGAGGATGAGGTGGACTAGTCTTTTCTGACACAGGAAGAATATGAGGAAGCCCTAATTGATGAGTAGATCACTGAAGAGGTTGTATATCAGGATGATAGTTAGGGAGGGTACAATATAAGATCTAGGCTGGTTTCTCCTCTCAAGAAGAATGTTGTTCCTATCAAAAAGCTTGCTGCACTAGCTAAAAAGATTACTGTTTTACCAAAGAAAGTGGTTGTCATTTCCAGATCATTGCAGAAATCAGCACCTTCAGCCATTCCTGACCATCTCCAACTCAAAGTTCCAGTGCATGAGGTAAGGTTTCCTGATAGGCTGCATTATTATTTCAACCTTGAGTTATAAATTCAAAAATTGAAGATCCCGTTCCCATTAATTGAGCTAATTAAAAATGATGCATTCTAGACTTCCATTCTGAATTCCCTTCAACCAAAGGTGCATATTAATACTGACTTTGTAAATATACAAGATGAAAAACCTATTGTAACCCTATGCCCCATGAGAGAAGACCTAAAGGACTCATGCCCACCTTTCTATATATCCTTGAATATCCATGATAAAATCCTCCATAATTGTCTGCTGGATTCAGGAGCTTCTCATAACCTAATGCCAAAGGTTGTGATGGATGAGCTTGGTCTCAGTATCACAAAGCCTTACCATGATTTATTCTCCTTTGAATCCAGAAAGGTCAAGTGCTTGGGCCTCATCAAATACCTTGTTGTGAACCTAACTCAGCTACCTTCAAAAAGCATCATTATGGACATTGTAGTGGCTGATATCCCTCCAAAATTTGGTCTTTTGCTGTCTCTATCATGGAGCAAAAGACTAGGTGGAACCATTCAGATGGATCTTACATGTGACACCATCCCCATGTTTGGAGGGGAGACCAAGAGGTTGTACTGGGAAAATCAACTGCCCTACATCATAAGCAAGGAGAGAAATTCAGTGAATCACCCCATCTATGCATTGGACACTGATTTTGGGTCATGCATTCTGCAAATAGATTATTCTCAACAAACATCAGTCCAGCTCACTAAGCCTACCTGTCAGCAGCTCGAATAAGTGACTAGAGCAGTTTGGAACATGTATTTTGATGGGGCTAGCACTCAAAGCTCAGTAGGTGCAGGTGTAGTATTGATCTCCCCATCTGAGGAAAACATTCATCTGTCTTATAAGCTTGATTTTAAAACCACTAACAATATAGCAGAATATGAAGCCTTGCTGCTAGGAGTTAAAGCTTCCAAGGAGATGGGGATCATGTGCATAAGGATTTTTGGAGATGCAAACCTTATTATACAGCAGGTCAACAACACTTTTCAGACAAAAAATGTCAGGGTAAAGGCCTATAGGGATGAGGTATGGAAACTTAGAGACTCCTTTATGTTTTTTGAACTGTCATATATACCTAGGGATTTGAATCACTTGGATGATTCCTTGGCTGTCTCTACAAGTCTGTTTGTTCCTCCTTTACCTCCTAAGCTCAGCTATGATGTTCAGGTTAAGTACAGACCTTCCCTGCTAGATAATTTCAAATTTTGGAAGGTGTTTGAGAATGATGATGAGCTGAGTAAATTCCTTCAGCTGGTAGATGAATTCTCTGATATACATATAGAACATGAAAACCTAAACATGGAGGAATCCAAGCAGCTCAAGTTGAAAGATAAAGTGGTTGATCAAAACATTGCCCAATTACCCTACAACTATATACCTTGGGGTCTAGTACCTCTGGAAGAGCTGTTTGATCATAATGACATCCCTTTCAAGCCTGCCAAAAAGGAGTTAGACCCTGCTATCCAAGAGCAAAACATAGGTATCCAAAGCCATCCAAAACTGATAAATCTGTCCACTAAGTTGACTGCTGATCAGAGGTCAAAATTTTGCATCTTGATAAAAGAATTTGCTGATGCCTTTTCCTGGGAGTACAGTGACCTGAAAACCTAAGACACCAATATCATCCAGTATAGGATTCCTTTGGAGAAGGACACCATCCCTTTCAAGCAGAAGCTAATATCCATCAATCCTCTCCTATTACCAATAATTGAAAAAGAAATGCATAAGCTCCTCAAAGCCAAGATCATAATCCCCCTCAGGTATTCCAAGTGGATTGCAAATATAGTAGTGGTAAGAAAGAAGAATAGGGAAATCAGGTTGTGTGTGGATTTTAGAAACTTCAACAAATGTTCCAAGAAAGACAAATATCCACTTCCCAAGATGGAACACCTGTTACAGAAAGTCTCAGGGGATAGGGTTATGTCATTCATGGATGGCTTCTCTAGATACAACCAAGTTGCTGTGCATCCTGATGACCAAGAGAAGACTGCCTTTACCACCCCCTGGGGCACTTTCATGTATTCTAAAATGCCATTTGGGTGAATGAATGTTGGGGCTACTTTTTAGAGGGCCATGGACCTAGATTTTGTAGGGTTGAAAGATAAATTTGTGCTCATATACTTGGATGACCTAATTGTTTACTCTCATAACCATCATGACCATTTGCAGCATTTGAGGAAGGTGTTTCTAAAGTGCAGAAGGTATGGGATATCACTCAATCCTAAGAAGTCGTAGTTTGCACTCAGTGAAGGGAAACTCCTAGGTCACATAGTCTTAGCTGAAGGTGTAAATATTGATCTGGTAAGGGTGGAAGCAATCCAGAAGCTGTCCATACCGAGATCAAAAAGGGACATTGAGTCCTTTTTAGGTAAGATAAACTTTGTCAGAAGGTTCATCCCTAATTTCTTTGAGTTGGTGAAGCACATAACAGTCATGCTAAAAAAGGATGCGGAAATAAAATGGACTGACAAGGAAAGAAGCTATTTCGAAGACATCAAGAAGGCTATCATGGAGACCCCAACCCTGATTAGTCCTGACTACACCATTAGTTTTTACATATTTTCTTTTGCATCCTATGACACAGTGGAAGTTGTGCTGTTACAAAAAGATAATGAGGGTTTTGATCATCCCATTGCATTCTTCAACAAAACCTTGGGAGATGCAAAGCTGAAGTATGATCCAATTGAGAAACATGATTATGCTCTCATAAGATCTTTGAAGACTTTCAGAATTTACATTCTCCATGCAAAATTCCTTGCATATGTCCCTTCAGCTACTGTGAAGGATGTTTTGACTCAGCCTGACATTGATGGGAAAAGAGCAAAGTGGATTTCCAAGCTCATTGAGTTTGATATAGAGGTGAATCCCACTAAGCTAGTAAAGGGACTAGGTTTGGCCAAACTCATTGCTTAAAAAAGGTGTGTACTAATGGGGATAAACTTCACTGGTGTCAAATCAGCAAGAGTACAGACTGTGGTAGCAGCAGAAGTAGACCAAGATCAGAATGACATTCCACCAGTAGCTGACAAACTTGTCCTCCTATGAGTGGTACTTAGGTATTATTCAATTTTTGCAGAAATTAGAAGTTCATCCTGATCTCACTCCTAATCAAGCATGAGCTCTTAAGTTAAAATCTATTAAGTTTTGCATAATTGACAAACTACTGTACTGGAAAGATCAATCTGGAATTTTGTTGAGATGTCTAGATAAGGAAGAAGCAAAGCAGGTCATGCATCACTTTCATTCCCGCACATGTGGGGGCCACCATTATTGGAAAACCACAGCCCACAAGATCCTAAGAGAAGTATACTATTGGCCAATTCTTTTTTCTGATGTATGTACTTTTGTAAGGGCCTGTGACCAGTGCCAAAGATTCATAGGGAAGCAACAGCTCAATTCCTTGCCCCTTAGGCCTATTGTAGTGAATGGGCCTTTCCAGCAATGGGGTCTGGATTTCATAGGTGAAATAAATCCATCTTCTAGTGGGAAGCATAAATGGATCCTAGTAGCCACATAATACTTTACCAAATGGATAGAGGCAGTACTCACCAGGAATGCTACTCATCAGGTCATCATGAGATTTTTGTATCAGAATATCTTTAGCAGCTTTGGTTGCCCAGTAAGGTTAGTAATTGATAATGCACCTGCTTTCAAGGCTGGGGCATTAGCTAAAATGTGTGAGTCAATGGGCATTCAACTAGTGCATTCCACATCCTATTATCCTCAAGGAAATGGCATGGCTGAGTCATCCAACAAAATCCTAGTCAGGATGATCAGGAAACTACTGGAGACAAATAAGAAAAGATAGGATTATAATCTCAAATTTTCTTTATGGGATGATAGGGTAACAGACAAAATATCTATAGGGAATTCTCCATTCAAGTTAGTTTATGGTATGGAGGCCATTTTTCCTATTCAGCTCATTTTGCCAGTGGAAAAATTCTTTCAGGAAGAGGAAGATGAACCAAATGATATGGTGAGTAGGATGATGGACTTGGTGGAGTTGCAACAAATCAGAGAGCAAGTGATAGGAAAATCAGAAGCCCATCAATAGAAGCTAAAGGGCATGTTTGACAAAAGAGAAAAAGTAGACAACTTTCAGGTTGGAGATTGGATCCTCAAGTGGGATGCTGTCAGACAGGACAAAGGAAAACATGGAAAATTTGACTCTTTGTGGATTTGACCTTTTGTGATAGCCTAGGTACATAAGAATAACACCTTCAAATTGCAGAATCTGGAAGGGGAAGGGGTATTTGATGGCCGAATGAATGGGCGTTTTCTGAAACTTTACTTTATTTGAGGCTTTGAGGCCTTGTTACTATAAATTAGTATATAGTAGGTTGTTTTTGCTTACAAAATAAACTTCATCCCCAATGGAACAATAAATGATAGTGTTAAGTTTTAGTTGCTCTTAGGGAAATCCATTTTGGTCTGGGATTCTTGGGACCTCACTAGGAGGTTCCCATCCCCAAGTAGGAGCCAGATGTTATCTCCCAAAATAAATTTATTTTGATAAGTATGAAGAATTGGACTCATGAAATAAAAGATCTAAGTAATACTGACAAATTGAAAGCCTCTGTTTTTTATATGGTTGAAAATTTTAAAAGTTATAGCTTTCTATGGCTTAGGAGAGGTTTTTTTATAGCTCATTAGCCACTGAAAAGCTATGTTTCGACGGCTAAATAGTTGAACATGGGATAAATTTGAACCACCAAAAGTAGTCCAAGCAAGCAAAATTAAAATAACGCTTTTCGGTGGCTTAGGCGAGACTCCAAAAGACTCATTAGCCATCAAAAGGGGTTGCTTTAGGCATCTTAGAGAGAATACCAGGAAGGATTTTAACCACTGAAAGCAGGCAGCTAGAAACATTGGTAAAGGTGCATTCGGTGGCTTAGGCAAGACTCGAAACAACTCATTAGCCACCGAAAGGTGATACTTTCGGAAGCTTAACGAACAATTCAATGCACATTCTAACCACTGAAAGCAGGAAGATAAGCATTGGGGAAAAAGTGCTTTCGATGGTTTAGGTGAAAGCTTAGGCATTTCGTTAGCCACCAGAAGGACGAGTTTTTGGAAGTTAAATAGGTTTTTCAGTGAGGCCATTATCCGCCGAAAGCAGGATTTCACCGCAACGATGGGAGAAAGGTTTCAGCAGCTTAGGCGAAAAAGATGTCACTTCATTAGCCACTGAAATCCATCTTTTTGGCAGCTAGCTGACAAACTCCCAGAGGCTATTAACCACTAAAAGGGAAAAGTGAGGAAACAATTAGAAAACAGTAAAATACAACCTCGTTAGCAAAAGGAACAATCAGTGGAGGGCATGACAAACCACCAAAAAGACTTGTGTAAATGAGTTAAAAAGGTCATTATAAACTAGCAAAGGACTGATATAAATGGAAACCCTCAGTCTCCTTCCACCTATCCAAAAAGAACAAAAAAATCCCATCGAATACCCTAGCTGATGTGTGATATGATTGCTTGGAGAGGAAATCGAGAGGATCAGTGGCTGCCATCACCTTATGATCTCATCCTCCATAATGACAGAACAAACCCTCTTAATTAGTGCCAAAGGAATCCAGCAAATTTCATCTTCGAGTTTATCATTCTTCTCCACCAGAGAAACTATCTCTGAGGAAGAAGCATGCTAGCACACTGTATACAGAACTGAGAATTATTTTGCAGGTATCCAAGAGAGACACTCATTAAGATGAAGAAGGGAGGACCTGCTCTCAGGTAGGAGCTGGGTGATATCAATTATTTGGAAGCACATCCAGAGGTTTGTAAACTCTTCCAAGAGGTTAGCTGCTACAAGTTCTATGAAAAAATACAAGGCTCTCATCAGTAGGTAGTTGAGGAATTTTCCCTATCATTTGATGGTTCAAAAGAAGTTATAGGCAAGGAGGAATTTCACATAGATGAAACCCTAGTCTTTGAAGTAACTGAACTCCCTTGCATAATAGAAAAATGGTTCAAGACCACCATACCAAAAGATGTAGAATTCAGGTCTTACCTAAATCCTGAACATAGAGGAATGGTGTGGAAGAAGAGTGTGCCATCATCCTGGTCGGAGGAGAGATGGAAACAACTGCTGAAGGCCATTGTGGTTTACCTAACCTATGAAGGAAGATATAAAAAATCCATGATCTACCATTTCAAGTTAATGAATCACTTCACAGGTAAAAGCCCTCTCAATTTTCCCTTTTACTTACACATAAGTATGGGAACGATGGCACACCAAGTGAAATCCCAACCATCCAAGATTGCTGGCAGGATGTCCCACCATGGCCTTATCCAACTATTGGTCTAGGAGTTGCTGAAAAGAAGGAATATGGCACGGCCTTATTTTCTATTTTGGAATGGATTTGAGACAGGCCTTCGGCTAGAAGAGAAAGGAAAGTCTCCTTCCAAGAAGTCCAACACACCAAGGAGTGGGAGAAGAAGGAGGAGGGCCATTTCCCTAGCAATAGCAGTAGAACAGCCTCCCTCCTCTTCCAATACCAAGAAGTTAAAAAGGAACTTGGACTTCAGTCAGAAGGGCTAGGAAGCTGAAACACACATTGAAAATATCCTAAATCTACTCTACTCAGATTCTGAAGAAGATCAAGAAGAAGGTACAGACCTAGCTCTGCAAATTGTACCAGTATATGAATCACTACCATCCCCCAAACCTAAGGAGAAAGAGGAACCAATAGAGAGGTCTTCCTCCAGCAAGCCTAAAACTGAAAAGATAAATCAATTACTAAGGCAACATTGTGAGATGGAGATAGTGGAAAGGGAAATAAAGAAGAATAATGCTGCATTGACAAACAGAAACAAGTTGCTACATAAGTCTTACCTGGAGCAGAGAGAAAGATATGTTTTCATAAAGAGGTTGAATACAAGGTACCTAAAGGACAATACTAGATTGTACAGGATTATTAGGTTCCAAAGACTACAACTGAAGGAAGCCAAAACAAACCCTAGCAGCCACCCCACCTTGGAAACCCTAGCTGAAGCAGCAGTTAGTCTCCAGCCTCCTGAAACTAGCCAGGGTGCTATTAACACTCCTAGCATGAAGCTTGCAAAAGAATAAAGCTGAGATAAACAGGACTAAAAAGACATTTTTGAGAAAAACCTAATAATTTTTGCAAAGCATGGCTTTCGATGGCTTAGGCGGATGCTGGGGTAGTCCATTAGCCAATGAAAGTACCACTTTTGGCAGCTAACGGTTCTGATAGACTGGCCTCTTAGCCACCGAAAGAAAACAAAGGCTTAAAATCAAATTTTGGCATATAGGACTAGTTTTTGGCGAATATATATGGCTCAGGGGCATAGGATAAAGATGAAGGGTGTGGAGGAAAGCATTAAGAAAAGGTCTGTTTCAGTCCTACTATGACATAATAGTGCAAAAGCCCACCAACACCTAGCTGTCAAGATAAATCAGTGGCTTAACTAGCAGAGGGCCAGTAGCAGTAATTATCAGCAGTTACCTTAGTTATTTGAAGGTTCATACAGTGAACTAATTCTTCAATTAGTTAGACAAGTAGTTAATTAGGTTTTTTTAACCTAATTTGCAAAAACTATTATTTTGTTAATTTTTGTAAAAAACAGATCCAAGCTTTCAGGATCTGTATATTTTGTAAAGGATATAAAGCCTAAGACTTATTTTATAAAAAGGGTTGGACTTCGGGGATTTACAGACCTATACTGTTGTCAGCTTCTCATTTTTCTCATGATTGAATATAAGTTCTTTTGTTATAATTTGTTCAGCCTCCATTTCTGTCTTTATTGTGCTTATGCCTGAATATGTATTTAGGTTAAATTCAAGTTTATTAATGACTGATAGCTCACATCCTAATTGCATGTTAATTTGATTTGAATTATAAGTAACATCCTTATCATTATTTAGACATTTAAATGCATCTATTTTGTGTGTAAATCTGCCAGCCTGATGAGTTCTCCATCCTTGCACCTTATTGTCAACTTCTGAGCAGTTGTAACTAAAAACCTTGTAATTCAATGAGTTTCATGCATGTCTTGAGAGTGGAAGGTAATATAAGTCACCTAAATTGATTCATATTAGAAAACCCTAAAAAACATTGTAAGTTACCAAGCATCCTCGAGCTGTAACCTAGAGGAGTTTCCTAGAGTGATAACAGTCAATTCCCCAAACATTAACATTTCAAATTCCTTCTTCATTTCAGAAGCAAAGTTTACACTTAGTATTTGTAAATTAATTCCAAATATGATGTTGTCTACATAAACAACAACAATGATCATATTCTCATCTTCGATTTTTAAGTAGATATTACTTTTAGTGGCACCTTTCTTAAATCCTTGTTGTTTTAAGTAGCTATATAGCCTTGAAAACTAGGCCCTTAGAGCTTGTTTGAGACCATAGAGTTCCTTTTTTCAGTTTGCAAACATAGTCTCTATTTTATGATAATACTAAAACCTTCGGGTTGTTAAATATAAACCTCTTCTTCTATATTTCCATTCGAAAATGAAGATTTGACGTCCATTTGATATACTTTAAATTTTTTATGGATTGATAGTCCTAGAAACATTATGATTGCTTCAAGTCTTGCCACATGGGCATAAGTTTATTAAAAATCAATCCCTTCTACATGAGGATACCCTTTACATACTAATGTTGCTTTGTTCCTTATCACTCGAACATCTTGATTGAATTTGTTCTTGAAAACCCATTTGGTCCCTATAACATTTTTATCTTTAGGCCTTGGGACAAGTTCCCAGGTCTCGTTTTTCTCAATCTGATATAGTTCTTTATTCATGGCTTTGACCCATTCCTTACTTTTTTTGGCTTCTATAAAAATTTTAGGTTCCACTATTGAGAGTGGGGCTTGTTCATTAAATGATAGTTGTCTTCTTGTACTAACTACAACATTTTTACCACCTATGATTCATGTCTCTGGATGATTCTTCTGTATCCTTTTGTTGCAGCTGCAACATTTTCCCAAAATTCCAAAAAAATTTGGACCCTCCTTTAATTTGTTTTTTGCACAGTTTTTTGGTTTTGCTTGATGTTTGAATAAAGATTACTTTTCTAAGAGCAATGTTTTAATGTTTGAATTGATTTTTCCTTGCCATCGGAAGTGTTTTGGACTTTTGAGTTGGGAGTCTAGTCGTCTGCCCGTCCGCCGTTGCGAAAAAGAACTGGACATCAAGTCCGAAGTCAAGTGTATTTGGTCTCCGATGTATTTTTATTTATCAGTGGTTGTTTTCAAATTCCATTGGAACCTTTGTCTATACATCTTCCGCTATTGCGAAAAGGGTTCTGCGAGATTGTCCAAGAGTTGTTTTATCCTTTTTCGATCCCTGCCATTCTGATTCACAGATCTTTGGTTCTTTTCAACTTTTGTCGTTGCGGCTCTAGAAAGAACTATGCTTCTGATAGCCTGATTTTTCTTACCCCTTGATCGATGTTTTTCACTTGAGACATGTTTATTCTTACTCCATTTTGCTGGTCTACGGAAATTGGTTTCTTTTATGGGTTCACCATTGCGGCTCTCTAATCATCTATTCACCCAAAGCCTTAGTCTCACGAGCTCCGATGCGAGTGTTGTTTGTTTTCTTCACCGATGCCATTACGGGTTTCCTGGTTGCTTCATCATCCGCCGTTGTGGAGGCGATGTTGAGAAGATCACCAACCCCTTAGTTTTTTGCCACCCGATGATCTTATTTTTTCCCACCGATTGCATGTTGACTATGACGTATATATAGTGGGGTGTGGGGTGTTTCATTATTCTATTATTATTTTGGATTTTTCTTCGTGCTGTCGTTTTCGCTCGAGCAAACTAAGGCTTTCAATGTTGGTACCTTCGCTCCTAGGTGGCTCTGCCGTGGAAGTTTACCAATTTTCCTCTACCAGTCACATAGCACAGTGCTAGGTAGTCCCTCATTTTCATTTTACCTTTCCGTTTGATTGGTCAAACTGTTTGTGTCGCGTATGCGGTTAGTGGTTTCCTAGGTTTTCCCATCCCGGCCTGTATATATATATTCGAGTTAAATACTATGACTTCCTAGTGGGGATTATTTGTATTAACTGATGATGACTCTTGCAGCCATTGAGGTTTTGTAGACCGCACTTGATTTCTAGGGAAACTGGTGCAGACGGTCGTTATGTTGTCTGCACCAGTTCCCCCCAGTCTACGTGTGGCCGTCTGGAGAGGGCGTTTTCAAGGTTTTCTTCTGAGATGCTAAGGTTTTGTTTCATTGTATCGCCGCCCTTGTTGAAGGTGTTAAACATGATTCCGAACCCCGAACCAATTAGGTTAGAATGCATTACCTTTTCAGATCGTGAAGTGAGCATTTTATAGCAAGTAGCTTCCCCTTATCTTCTAGTGTGCTACAACTTGCAGCGTCCTCACTTGGGACTTGGCACCTCTTTCTTCCGTGTAACGTTGTAATCCACAGCACCAAGGGGGTTTTTTTGAGACTGTTTTCTATTCAGCATTAAGAAGAAGATTTTTCGTCGTTTTAGAAAACCCATGTTTTTCTAATTTAAATATGCAAATGTTGGTCGAGAGTTGGTTTTAGCCTTTTTTGGGAACACTTGGTTTTTTGAGCATCGTTGTTTATTCCTCAGAGCTGTACTCATGTTTAGCATAGATGAGGTAAAATGCTTATACAGTTGTCTCCATTTTGAATGTTATCCATAAATGACCCAACAGAACCTAAAAGAATTTTTTGTATATGACAGGGAAATTCCTCAGAATCAAAGATGTCTAAACCTCAGAAGAAGAAGGCTCCCGTAGTAGAAGACCAACCCGAAGTCGAAATCGTTACCAGAGTCGAATACACCTACGAGGACACCAAATGCGTAGTTGGAGTGGAACCCGAATATCAATGGGGGGGAATTTACAGATTAATAACACGCCAAGAAGTACCTAACATAGGTTTTGAAGAAGAAAAAATCTATGCCAATATAGAGAGATCTTCTTGATGAAAATTGCACTAGACCTGATCTTTTTCCATGCTCAGAGGTGATTGGGTGGATTCTTCCTAGGGAAAATGTAAACACCATGATTTTGGAAAATGTTGGTAAACAAGGTTATGATGCTTATAGCCCTGGGTATTTAGCACTGGCCTACAACTTACCAGAATCACAAGTATATCTGACTGAAGACTAGCTGAAGGCATTTCAGATGGACCTAGTCAAGGCATTAAAGAGAATGCTGGTGCGTAGCAAGAATTTTAGAACTAGGCCAACCGGGGAATATGATACTGCCACTCTCAAAACCCCTTACAGGTTCATTTCCTTGATGCTGAACAGGATTTTTGGGAGGGCCCACAGTAAAAGCTTCAAGTTAGAATGGGTGCCTATCATTTTCTATGTTGCTACACAGGGGACAATGTTCAACTGGGGAAACATTGTATCAAACAGCCTCTCGGCCTGCATTGCATCTACATTAGGAGGGGTGTCCCAGAAGAGATAAGAGTTCTATATGACCTCTATACTGATTGATTGCATACTATGCAACCAACCCTTCCCCAATCTGAGGTGTATCTAGGACCGGGAGAGAGCACCAGTCTACTCAGCATACAAGCCACTATGGGCACACAAATACCATAGTCACTATAGGGAAGTGTGCGAGCACTTCGTCATGCCACTATATACATTGATAGTCCTAAAGGAGTGCAACTGTATGTCAGAGGAAGCATTGCAGGTGATTGAGGAATACGCAGACTAATATCTGACAGAGGATGGGTTATGTTTCAAAATGTTTGGATGCTCTAGAGAACCCTCACTACTGCCTAAGTATGCCACTGATTATGTAGTCCACAAAGAGGTAGTTAGACAAGTCATTTTAGATGGCATAGGGAGTTTTCTGTTTGAACATAAGAAAGCAGCTTACCCTCCTTTACCATTCAGGTTGGGAAGATATAAATTCACAAGGGTGAAGAAGGCTGAGGAATTTGTGGAGGAATTGGGGAAATTCCATTTCGGGGAGATGAGTTTCCATAGGAATGATTCCCAGAGAAAAGTGGCAGAGCATTGCAGGGAAGAAAATGTACAGTTTGAGTACACAAGCCATTGGGATCAAGAGGAGTCCATTTTCTGCAGTGCAAAAAATATGACAGCCTTGAGGAGAAGGTTAAAAAAAAAAATCACCACCAAAGGCGGGAAAGTCCAGGATGAGCAAGAAAAGGAAGAGGAGAAAGAAACTAGAAAAAGAAATGAAGATGCTAGTAGACTAGCACAAGAGGCCAAAAGCTGGCTCAAAGGTGAGTTGGAAGAAAAAGGAAGAGCTAAACAAGAAGCAACTAGAAAGGCAGGAGAAGTTGCTCGGAGTGAAGAGGAGGAAAAGAAAAGAGAGATGGATGAGGAACTCAAGAAATAGGAAGCAGGAAGGATAAAGCTGATAGGGACAGTGATAGAGAAATCGTCTTCCGATGCTATAGACAGTCAGGCTCAGGGCTTGGGGAACCCTAATATTTAAGATCCTAGCGCAGCTACTGGCAGCACAACAAGATAGGCTATGGGCCCCACCCTTAGGCTAACCCATTTTGAGCAGAAGAAGGGGGAGGAGGTTCTTGATTTTAGCACTATCTTTTATGATAGGGAAAAGAAAAGAATAGTGAAGAGGACCGGGAGAAAGGTCGAGACTGGGGGGCACTTTGGTAAAATGATAAATGATACAACTGTAGTATATGGGACAGACAAGGACCCCAGGTTCACTATCATAGTGGGGTCTGCATTGATCCATGCTTTCAAGGACAATGTAGATCAAATCATGACTGATCTTGAACAGTCAAAGAAGTCCTCTTCCTAGCTGAAAGATACCCTAAGAAAAGAGAGAGAGGAAAATAATAGGTTGAAAAGAAAGTTTGAATACATACAACAGGAAATCAAGTCTTCAAAAGCCGAGCTCCAAATCCTCCAGATAGAGAAGAGATCTATGGAGGCCGCCCAAGAAAGTCTGGAGAAAGTGCAGCAAGAATGTCAAGAGTTAAGAATGGACAAGGAGCAGCTGCTAGGTAAAATAAGGGAATTGGAGCTACAGAAGGCTACATTGGAGGAATATGAACGACAATCTCAGGGGTAGACTGCAGAGCTGAGAGAACAAGTTGCCTCATTGACAGTAGCTCTAGAAGAGGCTAGGAAAAAACAGGCCAGTCTTCAGCCTTTCAAAAAACACATTTTGGCATAGAGAAGCAAGATGCACCAGCTGCAAGTGGTCATAGAGGAAGAAATATGTAGGGTTTTGCAGGTATACAACCGACTGGAAGAGATTTTGGAAACCTCTTCACATTTTTTGGATAGATCGCAGGACATTGTAGAGGTCCTGACAGGAAGGATGGCGAGATTAGGAGCGAATGCAGAAACCCCTGTAGAGCTACCATCGAAATATCAACAAGCCCTAAGGAAAGACTGTGATTTACTGGATTTTTCCATAAACACAGCCGAGGAATTCAAGAAGGTTGTCAAGAAGACAAAGGGGGCTTGTGCAAAATTCTTCAGGAGACTCTTGATCACTTATAATCGCTGCCAGGTTGAGGGTGAATAGAAAATGGATACCTTTCCAGACCACAGCCTGTTTTTGGGGATTTTGCAAAAAAGATATCAGGAAGATGAACAAAGGATACAGCACATTAAATATTTAGACGAGCAGACCCTAAGGAATGAAGTAGATCATTCCGTGGTTAGTGTGTAGCTATTAGAATACCAACTTCACTTGAGCGCAACCAGAATAGAGGTCATAAGGAATCAGGCTGCTAAATTCGAAATAAATATTCGTTTCCTAGAACATTCTGAATTCGAAAGCATTGCCTCAGAGGCTTCGACATGGAAGAAATTTTTGAATAGTCAAGCGGGACCCTCCTCATGAGCTTTTACTAGTTTTATTGTAAAATATTGTAAATTTTATAAACACTTAATGAAAGAAAAATGTAGAAGGTGCAGAGTTGGGGAGGCCCAAGAGTCATTTTGTGGGCAGCCCAACAGTTTTGTTCTTTTGTATAAATATAGAGAATCTAGAAAAGAAGAGGGACTTTTTCCCAGTTAGATTGGTGAAGACATATTGTAAGAAGAACTATTTCCTTTTGCAATAGATAATTACAGTTTTCCTGTTGGAGAAAGCTTGGTGGAATGTTCAAATGTTATGCTATGGATTTGTTGAAGAGGAACTATTTCTCTTTTAGCTTTATGTCCATTAACTGTGAGATCATTCTAACTCTTTGAACCTGTGTTCTTGTATGAATGATTTCTGGTTTATTTTATGAAAATTTCCACTATGAGTAATGAATGTTGTTCATAAACAATTGGCTAGCTGGCTGTTCAAATATCTTTAAATGTTCATGTGTTTTGAAAGAAGTATTAGCTATATGTGATTTTTCATAATGCATGCACAAAATAGATTACTCATTAATAAGTGATAATCTTGCTTTCTAGGGATAGGTTAAGTAGTTAGCTTTAATTTATTGCTGTGTGTGTGATTCATAGGCAAGAGAGTCTAATACGAGAGGTAAGAACCCGTGCATCACATTGCGACCACTCCTTGTTTTCTTAATCAATCATGTCATACTTAAAACTAAAACTAAAAACACAAAAATATAGATGGTGGACTGGACCGCAACCGGTAAAACATTTTATTTTTGTTACTTGACCTACGGTACCTGGACCGCAAACCAGACAGATTCTTTACACCAAATAGTCACGGGATAGTTGGGAACGTTGACTGGGGAGAATCCCTTGCTGTTGTTGCCTGTGAATTTCTAGGCCTCAACAGTTTCTGGAGCTAGAAGGAGGGCCGCCAGTGCATGGCTGGCCAAGGAAACCCATTTTCTCGAGATTATTCCACCGGTGACAGCTCAGAAAGCAGTTTGTTTTCTAATCCAATTCCTGAAGAGAAGGGTAGAGAGCACTTGTATTCTGTCAATAACGAAGTTGTTAATGATCTGAGAAGATACACTAGGGAATATGTGAAGAAGATTGGAGGATTACCGATTGTCCCTGACTTTCCCAAAAGAGAATATAAAAGGAGAGACCGTTCTATCTTGGAAGACTCAGTGCAGGTTGGAGATTTGGAAGAACTGGTAGAAACAGCCTTATAGGAGATGGTTCAGCCTTTGAATCAAGTGGGCCTAGAGACACCTTACTGTTCACCTATCCCTACTCCTGTTCATTCACCACCTCACTCTCCACCTAGACTCATGGCAAGCATAAATGTAAATCAGCCACCCAACCCACCAAATCCACCACCTGCATGGAAAGCCATATCACCCTTGAACTTAACACCTCCGTTGCATGACTTACCTAAAGCCTTTGAGAAGATGCTTCCTAAGTTTGATCCAAATGAGAAAATATTAGTAGATGACCATTTGCAAAGTTTCTATTTGGCAATAGAAGGACTAACGGTTGGGGAATATGAAGATGTGGTTTGTAGACTTTTTCCACACACCCTAAAAAGAGCAACAACATCATGGTATTTTGGGTTGCCTGCAAACTCTATCCCAGATTGGGATACCTTTGAAAGGATTTTCAGAAACAAGTATGCAGCCCAAAAGACGCATGCAACACTAATGAAAGGTTTGGGCGCTTTTAAAAAAGAAAGGAATGAGAAGGTACACAATTTCACTTAAAGATTTTCTGCTTACCTCAAGAACTTCTTTACAAATGATAATCCTTCTAATAAAGTTCTGATTGAGTATAATACCTCAGCTTTAGGTCCGGATTTGGCTATGTTCGCAAAATCTCAAGTTAAGCCTACATTAGCTAAGACTTATGAAGAAGTAGAAAGAGTAGAGGCTGAAAAGGAAAGTATAGAAGATAATCCCAAGCAATCTGGAGAAAATACGGTCGGGAAAAGAACCTTATTATTGTCTAAACCTAAAGAGGAGCAATCACATGACTTTGAGGGGATGTTAAAGATGATGCAAAAAATTTCCAATAGAATAATAGATTTGGAAAAGGAAAAAGAAGCTCAGAAATCTTATAATCCTTATTACAAAAAAAGGGAAGATAACAACCAATGCAAGACCCCTCCACATGGTTCAGCATCAATGAATCTCACAGAGGTAGGGAAGGATAATTTCTGCACTTTTTACCAACAACCTCATTCTGAAAAGAATTGTCCTCAATGGTTAAATTCCATGACATTGGTAATGAATTAGCTCTTGGACTCTAAATTGACCGAGGACAGTGATGGAGAGGAAAAAGGTAATAAGACCATAGAAAAACAAGAAATGATACCATGTTTTTATGGGATTGTGTCTTGCTGTTTGACATAGAGAAAAGTACTCTTAAACCTGAAAATGTACCAATGACAACAAAAGACCCAAATTTGGTAACTAAGGACAATGCAATAATCTCAAAAATTAAGAAGTTGCAAGAGAATATCAGGAAACAACCAAAGAACAATGTTGAAGACAAAGTACCTGAAATTACCATTGTCAACCAAGATACAGAGAAAATCAACAAGCCTGCTAAGCCTATGGAAGAACAAGTAGAGGTTAACAAAGAAAATACTGAAAATCCTGAAGAGCCAGAGGAAGAGATACCCACTGAAAACCAACCCGTGGAGGAAGATGTCGAATCAATTGGGGAAGAAAAAGCTAGAACCCCACCTTTCCTTTTGACTCTAGAAATACTGAACCATAAGGTGCATAATTGTTTGGTAGATTTTGGATTGTCGGTGAATGTTATGCCACTCGTAATTTGCAAAAAAATTAATGGGAAGCCAAAACCTACTGCTTGGGAAGTCACTCAACTATATAGAACTAGTGTCAAAGTGGTGGGGGAAATGGAGAAAGTTCTCATTCGTTTGTCTGCAAATAACAAGATATGTCAATTTATTGATATTGTGGTGGTTGATATACCAGATGGATATGGACTTATTTTGAACCGAGACTAGTTCGCAAGGTTAAAGGGGCATTTTGCTTTAGATTGGTCACATTTGTGGTTGCCTCATAAAGGGGTCCCAAATTAGATCAAAATTTTAAGAGAACCTTACATGAAACACACTATCACTAAGTTGGAAGAAGGAAATGAATCTACTAGTTCTGTTTTGGGGAATTATCAACTAAGATACCATGCATCAGAAGAGGCCAGCAATATGACTGACACTCAGCCTGATCTCCTTCAATTTTCACAGGCTGATGGGAGTGATTGTAGATTGGTAGACATAGTTTCGGTTTAAAAAATAACAGAATTAGATCATAGTTAGATATCTCATGTTTGCCATACATCCTATCCCCTTGACTCATAAGTTGATAGATTTTTAGAGGTGGGCACAATTTTTCTTTTTTCCTTTTGATTTGATGACCTTGTACATAAATAATTTGATGCAGTTTTACATTCATTTACCGCTTTTATTTCTAGTTATTTTGGTTTGTTTCTGAATAAGAGAGGCAAACTTTTGGTTGCATGGAAAAAATCAGGGTTCTCTATTAACTGCAATCTTTTGGATAAGACTATGCGTTTATTTTTGATAGAATTTCTTCTAGTAAGTAGTTTTCCTAAATGGCTATGCAGTCATTGAAGTCCCTCTTAACCCCTGAAAATAACTTAGAATTTAGAGGTCTGGAATACTATTTCGAGGCTCCATCTATTTCACATCTAAGATGTCCTAGGGAGTGATAGAAAAAGACCCACATAAAGGAAGCAAGGTAAACAGTCTATTATTTAAATTATCTCATGCCATGTTTTCAAAATCCTAAAGGCTATTAAGAGTCAAAACTCCTGAAAGAAGCAATACATATCAAAGCAAAGTATCAGAAACATGAATATCAATCTACTAAAAGTTCTTCTCCATTCGTGAGCTGAAAATACATCTCTCACACGAAAGGACAATATGGACAGAAGAGCCTGAATAAAATTTTTAGAAAGAAAGGCAGAAGGAGGACTCAAAAGAACAAAAGTTCAAAAGATGGCACAAAAGTGCAATTGGCATGGAAATGAGGAACAAATGAATAGTTCTGTTTACCATATGTTATGATCCTGTGGTGTCCAAGATAGAAACTATGCAAAGACAGAGGTAAAATAAAACTCACCCACTAAGCCTTAAAAGACTTGTCTGGACTTTCAAAATTTTTGGGTTTTCCCATTTCCAAAGAATGGACTGTCATCAATGATGTAAATGCATGTGTTTTCCATATTAGGAATACAAGCATCTGGAAGTATTCAACTTATGAACTTAATGATTAAACAGTATTTTACCGGGAGGAAGTTGATTAAGAAATCTGGGGTTCACCAGGTAGTCTCCAATTGTTGCAGCTGCAACATTTTCCCAAAATTCAAAAAAAATTTCGACCCTCCTTTAATTCATTTTTTGCACAGTTTTTGGTTTTGCTTGATGTTTGAATAAAGATTACTTTTCTGCGAGAAATGCTTTAATGTTTGAATTGATTTTGCCTTGCCATTGGAAGTGTTTTGGACTTTTGAGTCAGGAGTCTAGTCGTCTGTGCGTCCGCCGTTGCGGAAAAGAATAGGACATCAAGTTCGAAGTCAAGTGTATTTGGTCTCCGATGTATTTTTCTTTATCGGTGGTTGTTTTGAAATCCCATCGAAACCTTTGTCTATACATCTTCCGCTGTTGCGGAAAGGGTTCTGTGAGGTTGTCTGAGAGTTGTTTTATCCTTTTTTGATCCCCACCGTTCTGATTCGCAGATCTTTGGTTCTTTTCAAATTTCACCGTTGCAGCTCTAGAAAGAACTATGGTTCTGATAGCCTGATTTTTATTATCCACTTGATCGATGTTTTTCGCTTGAGACATGTCTATTCTTAGTCCATTTTGCTGGTCTGTGGAACTTGGTTTATTTTACAGTTTCGCCGTTGCGGCTCTCTAATCATCTATTCACCCGAAGCCTTAGTCTCGCGAGCTCTGATGTGAGTGTTGTTTGTTTTCTCCGCCAATGCCATTGCAGGTTTCCTGATTGCTTCATCATCCGCTGTTGCGGAGGCGATGTTGAGAAGATCACCGACCCCTTAGTTTTTTGCCGCCCGATGATCTTATTTTTTCCCGCCGATTGCATGTTGACCGCAATGTATATATAGTGGGGCGTGGGGTGTTTCATTATTCTATTATTATTTTGGATTTTTCTTCGTGTTGTCATTTTTTCTCGAGTAGACCAAGGCTTTCGCTGTCGGTACCTTTGCTCCTAGGTGGCTCCACCGTGGAAGTTTAATGGTTTGCCTCCACCAGTCGCATAGCACAATGCCAGGTAGGCCCTCATTTTCATTTTACCTTTCTGTTTGATTGGTCAAACTGTTTGTGTCACATATGCGGTTAGTGGTTTCCTAGGTTTTCCCATCTCAGCCTGTATATATATATATATTCGAGTTCAATACTATGGTTTCCTAGTGGGGATTCTTTGTATTGACTGATGATGACTCTCACGGCCATTGGGGGTTTGTAGACCGCACTCGATTGCTGGGGAAATCAGTGTATATAGCCATTACGTTGTCCGTACTAGTTTCCCCCAGTCTATGTGTAGCCGTCTGGGGAGGGCGTTTTCAAGGTTTTCTTCTGACATGTCAAGGTTTTGTTTCATTGTATCATCACCTTTGTTGAAGGCGTTAAACATGATTCTGAACCCCAAACCAGTTAGGTTAGAATGCATTACCTTTTCAGATCATGAAGTGAGTGTTTTACAACAAGTAGCTTCCCCTTATGTTCTAGTGCACTACAACTTGCAGCATCCTCATTTGGGACTTGGCACCTCTTTCTTCCGTGTAACATTGTAATCCACAGCGCCGAGGGGGGGTTTTTGAGACTATTTTCTATTCAGCATTAAGAAGAATATTTTTCATCGTTTTAGAAAACCCATGTTTTTCTAATTTAAATATGAAAATGCTTGTCGAGAGTTGGTTTTAGCCTTTTTCAGGAACACTTGGTTTTTTGAGCATCGTTGTTTATTCCTCAGAGCTGCACTCATGTTTAGCATAGATGAGGTAAAATGATTATACAGTTGTCTCCATTTTGATTATACAGTTGTCTCTGAGAGTTGTTTTATCCTTTTCTGATCCCCGCCGTTCTGATTCACAGATCTTTTGTTCTTTTCAACTTTCACCGTTGCAGCTCTAGAAAGAACTATGCTTCTGATAGCCTGATTTTTATTATCCACTTGATCGATGTTTTTCGCTTGAGACATGTCTATTCTTAGTCCATTTTGCTGGTCTGTGGAACTTGGTTTATTTTACAGTTTCACCGTTGCGGCTCTCTAATCGTCTATTCACCCGAAGCCTTATTCTCGCGAGCTCTGATGTGAGTGTTGTTTGTTTTCTTCGCCGATGCCATTGCAGGTTTCCTGGTTGCTTCATCATCCGCTGTTGCGGAGGCGATGTTGAGATGATCGCCAACCCCTTAGTCTTTTGCCGCGCGATGATCTTATTTTTTCCCGCCGATTGCATGTTGACCACAATGTATATATAGTGGGGCATGGGGTGTTTTATTATTCTATTATTATTTTGGATTTTTCTTCGTGTTGTCATTTTTGCTCGAGCAGAACAAGGCTTTCGCTGTCGGTACCTTTGCTCCTAGGTGGCTCCACCGTGGAAGTTTAATGGTTTTCCTCCACCAGTCGCATAGCACAGTGCCAGATAGGCCCTCATTTTCATTTTACCTTTCTGTTTGATTGGTCAAACTGTTTGTGTCGGATATGCAGTTAGTGGTTTCCTAGGTTTTCCCATCTCAGCCTGTATATATATATATATTCGAGTTCAATACTATGGTTTCCTAGTGGGGATTCTTTGTATTGACTGATGATGACTCTCATGGCCATTGGGGATTTGCAGACCGCACTCGATTGCTGGGGAAACCAGTGTAGATAGCCATTACGTTGCCCGTACTAGTTTCCCCCAGTTTATGTGTAGCCGTCTGGGGAGGGCGTTTTCAAGGTTTTCTTCTGACATGTCGAGGTTTTGTTTCATTGTATCATCACCTTTGTTGAAGGCATTAAACATGATTCTGAACCTCGAACCAGTTAGGTTAGAATGCATTACCTTTTCAGATCATGAAGTGAGTGTTTTACAACAAGTAGCTTCCCCTTATGTTCTAGTGCACTACAACTTGCAGCATCCTCATTTGGGACTTGGCACCTCTTTCTTCCGTGTAACATTGTAATCCACAGCGCCGAGGGGGGGTTTTTGAGACTATTTTCTATTCAGCATTAAGAAGAATATTTTTTGTCGTTTTAGAAAACCCATGTTTTTCTAATTTAAATATGCAAATGCTTGTCAAGAGTTGGTTTTAGCCTTTTTCAGGAACACTTGGTTTTTTGAGCATCGTTGTTTATTCCTCAGAGCTGCACTCATGTTTAGCATAGATGAGGTAAAATGATTATACAGTTGTCTCCATTTTGAATGTTACCCGGAAATGACCCAACGGAACCTAAAAGAATTTTTTGTTTATGACAGGGAAATTCCTCAGAATCCAAGATGTCTAAACGTCAGAAGAAGAAGGCTCTCGTAGTAGAAGAGCAACCCGAAGTCGAAATCGTTACCAGATTCAAATACACCTACGAGGACACCAAATGCATAGTTGGTGTGGAACCCGAATATCAATGGGGGAAAATTTAAAGATTAATAACACGTCGAGAAGTACCCGACATAGGTTTTGAAGAAGAAAACATCTATGCCAATATAGAGAGATCTTCACTGATGAAAATTGCTACTAGACCTGAGCTTTTTCCATGCTCAGAGGTGATTGGGTGGATTCTATCTAGGGTAGATGTAACCACCATGATTTCGGAAAATGTTGGTAAACAGGGTTATGCTGCTTATAACCTTGGGTATGTAGCATTGGCCTACCACTTACCAAAAGCACAAGTATATCTGACTAAAGACTAGCTGAAGGCAATTAAGATGGACCTAGTCGAGACATTAAAGAGAATGCTGGTGCCTAGCAGGAATTTTAGAACTAGGCCAACCGGGGAATATGATACTGCCACTCTCAGAACCCTTTACAGTTTCATTTCCCTGATGCTGAATAGGATTTTTGGGAGGGCCCATGGTAAAAGATTCAATTTAGAATGGGTGCCTATCATTTTCTATGTTGCTACATAGGGGACAGTGTTCAACTGGGCAAACATTGTATCAAACAGCCTCTCAGCCTGCATTGCATCTACATTAGGAGGGGTTTCCTAGAAGAGATCAGAGTTCTATATGAGTTCTATACTGATTTATTGCATACTATGCAACCAACCCTTCCCCAATCTGAGGTGTATCTGGGACCGGGAGAGAGCACCAGTCTACTCAGCATACAAGACACTATCGGCACACAAATACCATAGTCACTATAGGGAAGTGTGTGAGCACTTCATCATGCCACTATATACATTGATCTTCCTAAAAGAGTGCAACTGTATGTCAGAGGAAGCATTGCAGGTGATTGAGGAATACGAAGACTACTATCTGACAGAGGATAGGTTATATTTCAGAATGTTTGGATGCTCTAGAGCACCCTCACTACTACCTAAGTATGCCACTAATTATGTAGTCCACAATGAGGTAGTTAGACAAGTATTTTTAGATGGAATAGGGAGTTTTCTGTTTGAACATAAGAAAGCAGCTTACCCTCCTTTACCATTCAGGTTGGGAAGCTATAAATTCACAAGGGTGAAGAAGGATGAGGAATTTGTGGAGGAATTGGGAAATTCCATTTCAGGGATATGAGTTTCCATAGGAATGATTCCTGGAGCAAAGTGGCAGAGCACTGCAAGGAAGCAAATGTACACTTTGAGTACACAAGCCACTGGGATTGAGAGGAGTCCATTTTCTGCAGTGCACAAAATATGACGGCCTTGAGGAGAGGGTTTACAAAGAAAATCACCACCAAATGCGGGAAAGGCCAGTATGATCAAGAAAAGGTAGAGGAGGAAGAAACTAGAAAAAGAAATGAAGACGCTAGTAGACTAGCACAAGAGGATGAAAGCTAGCTCAAAGGTGAGGAGGAAGAAAAAATAAGAGCTAAACAAGAAGCAACTAGAAAGTTAGGAGAAGCTTCCTGGAGTGAAGAGGAGGAAAAGAAAAGAGAGATGGATGAGGAACTCAAGAAATAGGAAGCAGAAAGGCTAAAGCTGACAGGGATAGTGATAGAGAAATCGACTTCTGATCCTGTAGACAGTTAGGCTTAGGACTTGGGGAACCCCGATATTCAAGATCCTAAGGCAGCTGCTGGAAACACAACAGGATAGGCTATGGGCCCCACCCTTAGGCTAACCCCTTTTGAGCAGAAGAAGGGGGAGGAGGTTCCCGATTTCAACACTATCTTTTATGATAGGGAAAATAAAAGAATAGTGAAGAGGACTAAGATAAAGGTCGAGACTAGGGCGCACTCCGGCAAAATGATAAATGATACAACTGTAGTATATGGGATAGAAAAGGACCCCATGTTCATTATCAGAGCAGGGGACGCATTGATCCATGATTCCGAGGACAATGTAGATCGAATAATGATAGATCTTGAACAGTCAAAGAAGTCCTCTTCTCAGCTGAAAGATACCCTAAGAAAAGAGAGAGAGGAAAATAATAGGTTGAAAAGAAAGTTTGAAGGAAATCAAGTCTTCAAAAGCTGAGCTCCAACTCCTCCAGATAGAGAAGAGATCTATGGAGGCCGCCTAAGAAAGTCTGGAGAAAGTGCAGCATGAATGTCAAGAGTTAAGAATGGACAAAAAACAGCTGCTAGGTAAAATAGGGGAATTGGAGCTATAGAAGGCTACGTTGGAGGAATCTAAATGACAATCTCAGGGGCAGACTGCAGAGCTGAGAGAACAGGTTGCCTCATTGACAGCAGCTATAGAAGAGGCTAGGGAACAGCAGGTCAATCTTCAACCTTTCAAAGAACACATTCTAGCACAGAGAAGCAAGATGCACTAGCTACAAGTGGCCATATAGGAAGAAAGGTGCAAGGTTTTGTAGGTAGTCAACCGGCTGGAAGAGATTTTGGAAACCTCTTTATATTTTGTGGATAGATCACAGGACATTTTAGAGGTCCTGACAGGAAGGATGGTGAGATTAGGAGTGAATGAAGAAACCCCTGTAGAGCTACCATCAAAATATCAACAAGCCCTAAGGAAAGACTATGATTTACTGGAGTTTTCCATAAACACAGCCGAGGAATTCAAGAAGGCTGTCAAGAAGACAAAGGGGGCTTGTGCATAATTTTTAGGAGACTCTTGATCACTTATAATCGCTGTCAGGTTGAGGATGAACAGAAAATGGATACCTTTCCAGACCACAGCCTGTTTTTGGGGATTTTGCAAAAAAGATATCAGGAAGATGAACAAAATATACAGCACATTAAAGATTTAGATGAGCAGACCCTGAGGAATGAAGTAGATAATTCCACAGTTAGTGTGTAGCTGTTAGAAGACCAACTTTGCCTGAGCACAGCTAGAATAGAGGTCATAAGGAATCAGGCTGCTAAATTCGAAATAAATATTCGTTTCCTAGAACCTTTTGAATTCGAAAGCATTGCCTTAGAGGCTTCGGCATGGAAGAAATTTTTGAATAGTCAAGCGGGACCCTCCTCATGAGATTTTATTCGTTTTATTGTAATATATTGTAAATTTTATAAACACTTAATGAAAGAAAAATGCGGAAAGTGAAGAGTTGGGGAGACCCAAGAGTCATTTCGTGGGCATCCCAATAGTTTTGTTCTTTAGGATAAATATAGAGAAGCTAGACAAGAAGAGGGACTTTTTCCTAGTTAGATTGGTGAAGACATATTGTAAGAAGAACTATTTCATTTTGCAATAGATAATTATAGTTTTCCTATTGGAGAAAGCTTGGTGGAATGTTCAAATGTTATGCTATGGATTTGTTGAAGAGGAACTATTTCATTTTTAGCTTTGTGTCTATTAACTATGAGATCGTTCTAACTCTTTGAACCTATGTTCTTGTATGAATGATTTCTGGTTTATTTTATGAAAATTTCCACTATGAGTAATGAATTTTGTTCATAAACGATTGGCTAGCTGGTTGTTCAAATATCTTTAAATGTTCATGTGTTTTGAAAGAAGTATCATCTATCTATGATTTTTCATAATGCATGCACAAAATACATTACTCATTAATAAGCGATAATCTTGCTCCCTAGGGATAGGTTAGGTAGTTAGCTTTAATTTCTTGCTGTGTGTGTGATTCAGAGGTAAGAGAGTCTAAGACGAGAGGTAAGAACCTGCGCATCACATTGTGACCACTCCTTGTTTTCTTAATCAATCTGCATTTTAGATAGGCACTTGCATGTCATACTTGAAATTAAAAACACAAAAATATACACGATGGACCGGGCCCCAACCGGTAAAACCTTTTATTTTTGTTACTTGACCTACGGTAGCCGGACCGCAAACCGGACAGATTCCCTACACCAAACAGTCATAGGCTAGTTGGGAACATTGATTGGGGAGAATCCCTTGCTGTTGTTGCCTGCGAATTTCCAAGACTCAACACCTTCTAGGTTGAACTTTTGTATCAGGTCTTGGGGAGTCTTCTTCACTTTCCTGTGTATCATCCTTCTCTATTCCTTCTTCTTCATCATGAGTACTTTTGTCCTCTTGTAAGTCTTCATTATTTGTATTTTCGGCACTGTCATGACTTCTTGGTCTTATATCGTCTATTCTTAAATCTGCACTTTCTACAATCTTGTGTAACCTTTTATTGAAGCATCTATATGCCTTCTTGGAGGATGAATATCCTAGAAATATTCCTTCATCAGTTCTAGATTCAAACTTGCCAAGATCATCCTCGTTCCTTTTAATGTAACAGTTACTGCCAAATACTTTGAAATATTTGACTAAGGTTGGTATTCCATACCATAGCTCATAAGGGGTGTTGTCCTTATTCACTCAAAGTTGTCCTCTATTATGTATATAGACAACATTTTATACTTCTTCTTTCCAATATGCATCTGAAAGATTTGCTTCATTAAGCATTGTTCTGGTAGCGTCTTGGACTATTCTATTTTTCCTTTCAACCACACCATTGTGCTGAGGAGTCTTTGTAGCTGAAAATTGTCTCTTGATTCCATGTTTCTCACAAAACTCATCGATCTCATTTGAAGTAAACTCTCCCCCATTGTCTTATGTGAGACATTTGATCTTCATATGTGTCTCATTTTCAACCATTGCCTTGAATATTTTGAAATTATCAAAGGCTTCTGATTTTTCTTTGAGGAATGTCACCAAAGTCATCCTTGTGTAATCATCAATGAAAAACATGAAATAATATTCCCCATGCAGGCAATATGTGTGCACTATTTCCAGAGGATGTGAGGTCACATGCTCTTTTGTTTTAAAATTGGCTCTAGTTTGCTTCCCATGTTGAAAATGTTTACAAATTGAGTATAGAGGTTTTACAATTCTAAGGAAGTATCTTATAGCTTCCTTCTTACTTATTCTGGGAAGACTGTCAAAATTTAAATGTCCCGGCCTTTTGTGCCATAACCAACTTTCATCAACCATACTTAAGTAACAATGATTTTCATTTTCTAGGATGTACACATTGTTTAAATTTCTTATAGCAATTCCAACAACTCTTCCTGAGTCCTTTTACTGATTTCACATTTCTTTGAGTCAAAAATACAGATGTGCCCTTGATCACATGTTTGACTTACACTAAGGAGATTATTCTTGAGGTTTTCTACTAGTAATACATTTTCTGCTTTGATCTTGTTATTGACAACAACTGTTCCTTTGCCAATTATCTTGGAAGACAAATTTCTCCAAAAGTGACTTTACCCTTATTATCTTTTAGTGTTATGAATTTGTTTGGGTCACTGGACATACGTTTTGAACGCCCACTCTCCAAGTGCCATAGGTTTTGGTTTTTTGTTGCAGATAAATAAATCATGGAACTTTCCTTTTCTTCCTGTTCCCTCCAATACTTATTTTGTTTTGTGACTTGAGACTTAATTTCAACAGTCTTCCTTATAGAGGTAATCATTTTATAATCTCTTTCCATATGTCCATGGTTATTACATTTGTAACACTCTATGTCATATTTTTGAAGAAGTGTAAAAGGGTTATGATTTCCTTTCGGTTTATTACTTGATGACTTCTTCTTGTATTCAAGAACCTTCCCATAAGCTCTCCAATTTAAGGATTTATGACCAAAGTTATTACAAGAGTAACAATGACCTAAAAAGATTTGCAGATACCTATTTGGTCTCTTAGGCACCATATTATTTATGTTTTTATCTTGAGAGTTTAGGGCATCTTTCTTGCTCTCTTCCTTTTTAACTAGACTGTTTAGTGATTCAACATAACTTTTCTTGTTTCATCCTTAATTAGAGAAACATTCTGGTTTCTTTTCTTTGTTAAAACCCAAGCTAGATATATCACTTGATGATATTTGGCTATTCAGGATGTCATCAAGAATCCTTGAGCTATTCTCAAACTTTTATTTGATATATCCTTCATCAAGATTTTTCTTGAATTGTACGATCTCTTCTTCAAGTCCCTCAGATTCTTGTATTCTTCTTTTGAGTTGCAAGTTTAGGTCCTCCTCAATTATTTTGGCATCTAGAAGTTGAGCTTCCAACTCACTAATGATATGAATTGACTGTTTGTTCTGTTTCCTACATTTCTCAAGTTCTTCAAGAGAGCTAATAAGTTCATCTCTTAAGTCTAATTCTCCTTCTACATTTGAGTCACTATTTGAAGCTTGAGTATCTAGACCCGTGAATATAATTTCAGTTTCTTCATATTCACTTGTATCTGCATCTTCACTATCTTCCATGGTGTAGACAATTTTCTTTCTCTCATATGATTTCTTCTTGTTTCATGTTTTACCCTTTTTGAATTTTAAGGTTTCTCTCTCATCACTATCATCTTGTTTAGGGTAAGTACATTTTGAAGAAAAATGTCCAATTCTTCCATAGTTAAAACATTTAAGGGGTAAATTTCCTCTATATTTTCCAGTACCTTTCTCAAGTTTTTTTAATAAAAATAGCTTCCTCATCATATAGGTTTTCTCATTGTTTTTTGGATGAGGCTTTAAATGCTGCTTCTTTTCTTGAGTATTCATTTAGTCCCGTTTTCATCTCATATGCAGTGAGGATTAGATGTAGTTCATCTACTGTCACATGGTCAATATCATCTCATTATTCTAGTTGGGTGGACACTTTTGAGTCATATTTCATTAGCAACGTTTTATTGGCACCACAACAACCCCCCTTAATTTTTGCAAAATAAAGAGGTCCCCTCATGTAAATTTTGTAAATATTTGAGCTTTCTTTTGTGTATCTTTCTTAGTTAGGCGCTTGACGATCTATTTTACGATCCTTAATGTTCTATGCTCCCTTTTCTTTGACTTGGTTTGCATGAAAAATGATATCATGGTCATTTGATCTTTGTTGACTTCTTAGTGGCTTAAATGATAATTGCATACTCTTATCTAAGCTCATTAAAGTTGATCGCATGTTTTGGTATGGTTGAATTCAATTAAACACATATTCTGACATCTCTTGAAATTTGGTTTTCTCTTTAACACCGATTAATGAGCTTTTTGATGGATTGAGATTTAGTATTTGACATGATTGACTTATTTCGTGAGGTAATATTCACCAAAGATTAAGATCAAGCTATCAATTTCAAACGTGAATAATGTGTCAACTTTTATAAACATTAAATTTTCATTAAAATCAATTTGTGATTGATGGTTTTGACACATAAGATAATTTAATTTAAAACTTAAAATTAATGAACAATTTTGTGTGTGAGTTTGTTTTGATACATTAAACTAATTACCATCCTATAATTATAAAGTTTTTTTTTAAATGATAATATTTTTATTATTTCATTTTATTAAGTGATTTTCTCCTTAAAATACAGAAATCATTTGAGAAAACTTTAATAAATCTTTTATAATTAAAGAAGATCATAAAGAAAGTCAAAATAGTCTCAATTAAGTCCCATTCAACGAAATCAATTGTTCACGATGAAAAAAATCTTTCTTAACTTTAATAATTTGTAATATTATGAAGCCTTTAAACTCATATAACTTGTAATCTGAACATTGACTTTATAATTTTCATGAAGTTGAGTGAAAAGGAAGATGACGCTCCAGACATATATAGTCAACGGTTGATTTCACTATTGGGCTTTTGGATGGTTTGAACGTACATGTTTTTTAAGATCAGGTTATATGGTCTAAGCTATTGAACTTAAAAAAAAGGAAGTTTGCATGTTTGATTTATGAAGCTCTTATGAAAAGAGTGAATCGCCGCGTTCTCAATTTTGAATATCATATTATTAGAAATGGGCAAGGAAACAAATAATAAAATCATTTATAGTTGGTGATTGCTCAAAATTATTCTCATTAATATTCCATAAAACCACCGAGGATATCATGGATGCAACAAACAAAACACGCCATTGTAACCTCATTCGACCTAAAAATTTGACAAAAGAGAAAGTGGAAAAACTAGAAAAAAATTGTTAGCTTAGGTAAACCACTGGCTAAGTTAAAACGAGAAAGAGTGGGTTTAAAGAACTCTTAGTTACTGCAAGTAAACAGTTTTAGAGTGAAACATAAGTAAGGAACATCTCACCTAAATCTCTCCATTTGTCACCATGAAAAGCTCAACAAAATCACAGTCATATCTTCAAAGTTTTAATGAGAATTATTCCACGATGATGCCATTAACCAAATCATGAAAATTAAGGAGAGAAAATGTCAACGTGCTACTATAATTTCTGCCACAAATTTTCAATTTGGTCGTTGAGCAATGAAGAGGGATGCCATATCAATGCCACATGCCAATCAAGAAAGATCACTCATATTTGAAATCTGTTAAAGAATACAGAATTTTATGACAAATTCATTTCATATCATTTATGTCGATGTATAACTTAAAGAAACTTCAACCATCTAGAATTAAGAGGATTGCTATAATATTGTTGAAAACAATCCCGCTGAATATTGTTGCATATGATTCCTTATTGCCTCTGTGCCATTTTCCACTTGTCAAATCGTATTTATCACTTGTGAGATATCCTCGCACCAGAACACAGGTTTTAAGGAACACAGGTCAAATGATTTCCTATGAAAGTTAATATGAAGTAAGAGAGATTTACATTGATTTATCCGAGGGAAAAGAGATTGATGCATAAAGAACAACATGAATTTGATAAAATGTATCATCATTTACCAAAACAGTAAATATCATAATGATTGTTAGGATATTTAGACACTTAGGAGTTAGTTAAGATCGACTTGTGTAATATATCCGTTAGGTAAAGTGTGTTTCTTTAGTATGCATTTATAAATATTTTAATCCAACGGTTCAACTTCTCTTAGATCATACCTACCATTGATCCGTGGCTTAACACCCGATTGGTCCATGATCTCTATTTAAAGAGCATGGAGGGTCCTTGGCTAGTTGATTGATTATGAGAAGCTCATGTAACTTTCTTTCTTTTGCATAATAAATTGCTCCAAGTAGCTATTTAGTTGGGGCTGTGGACTATTTCCCTCTCGAGAGTTTTAACCACGTGACAAAAATCGGTGTGTTGATATGTGATCTATTTGTGTGAAGTGGTTGCTCAAGGTGTTCGGTCTTTTAGGAGTACCCTGTGTACCCGAACATGGTATCAGAGCGTTTATGAAGAGCCGCTTTCGGTTTTGGTCAAGATCTGGAACCGGTGTTGCCGAAAATTTAAAATGGTTTTTGGTTCTAGAATTTCTGTGCATTTGTGGGATATGGGAGCTATTCCATTACTTCCAAAGCACCATTTTCATTGGGGAATAGTTTTCATTTCATCGAAAACCATTTCCATTTGATACAGAAACACCCATTTCGGCAAATCTGAAGATATAATGTTATAGTGACAGATTTGTTTTTTTAAATCTCTCATATTTTATCAGTTTTATTATTAGATCATTATTTTTTTAGTCTCAGAATGTTTCCTTCCCTAGTTGCGTATGCTCTTCGTTGTGCACCTTGGGCGATCGTAGCGAATCAGAAACAGTAAGGGAAAGTTTTTTTTCTTGTATTCTTGGCTATGTATGCTCTTTGCTGTGCACCTTGTGTGATCGAGGAAAATAAAAAACAACAAGAAAGCTTGAAAACGTAGACTTTCCGGGTAAGCTAACCAAGATCTAACCCCACCCATAGTGTGGAAAAGTTTTTTTTGTTTTTTGTTTTTGTTTTTTTTTTTTTGTGATTTGCAAGAAAAAAAGGCAAGCAAGGAAAATGAGAGAGAAGAGTAAAAAAAAAAAAAAAAACCCTTCCTCTTTCCATTCTTTTACGTACCTTTTTAACTTAGCTCACTTGGTTCAAAGTTGTTTTATTCCTTAATAGGTCTTAAGTTCAAGCCTTATTAAGTTACTTTTTAGTGCATGTAATTTCCATTTTCAAGTTACTTTATTGTAAAAGTGCATCTCACATAAATAAAATAAAATAAAAAATGAGTCACTTAAGTCTTTTAATTTATTCACGCACTATTTAAAAAGTAACATTATTGTAAAAGTGAACATCACTTATTTTACAAAAGTGATTCACTTAAAAAGCAACTTTATTGTAAGTGATTGTCAAAGGTTCATATTGGGAAGAAGGGAGTTATTTTTTTAAGTTGGTCAAGTTAATATCTGCCACGTCACTATTTGGGACATCTTCAACATTTTCTTTAATCAAGCATAAGTTCATCATCCAGAATCAGTTTCCAGTGCCTTTTTTTTTTAAACAGCCTAATTTTTCAAGATCTTTGTATCCAGACAATTAGTTTTTGTTTTTTTAAGCCATTATTTTATAGTATGGCCGCCCCTAGTGATATTCTACTTACCAGTTCTAACTATTTCTCATGGAAATCTCATATGGAAGATGTTCTACGAAGTAGGGGACTTTTCAGAATTACCTCAGGGAAAGAAAAAAAACCCACTGATGATGATAAGAAAATAAAATGGGAAAATAGATGTGATCAAGCTCATGGATTGATTGGGATGTCAATCTCTACTGATTTGCGATTCCATATATCTGGAATTAATGAACTTGATAAAGCTTGGGAAAAGTTGGAATCTGTGTTTGGTAAACACAATGAAATTCTAGGTCATCAACTTGAGAATGAGTTGTTTTATTTGAATCCAAATGATTTTTCATGCATTCAATATTATTTATCCAAGTATAAAACCCTTAGACTCCTATGTGAAGAATGCAAGATTAAGAAAGAAGAAAAACAATGTATTTATCTTATTCTTTCCAAACTTGGATATGCATATTCTGTTTTTGTATCTACATTTTACTCCATGAAAGAATCCTTGAATGCAACTAGCTATCAAGAGCCTACTCTTGAATCCTTTTGTGATTCGTTAATTAGAGAGTAAGATAAGCTCATTCATCTTGGAATAATTAACAATGCAGATACATCTGGGAAAGCCTTATTGTCTCAACAGAAAGAAAAGTCCAAGCCTCCCAAGAAACAAAATTTTCATAATAATAAGCCTAACAAGGGTCCTAAAGCCTCTCAATCTGCTCCTTATTCAAAAAACAACAAAGGATCCAAGCCAAAAAGTAAGAATACTGAGCGTCATTGCAATTTTTGTGGGAAAGATAATCATGATGAATCTAAGTGTTTCAAGAAGATGGCAGCCTTGGAAGAAGCAATGAAGAAGCACCACATCAGCCTAGATTCGTCTTCAAAATATACCTCTCATGGACATGCACTTTGTGCTTCTAGTTACTCTTATACTATATCTTCTTCTTCTACTTCAAATGAATGGATCATTGATTCTGTAGCATCTTATCATATGGCTAAGGATCAAGCCATCTTTTCTACTATGCATGAATGTAATGCCAAGAAAATATTTGTTGGTGATGATAGATCTCTAAGTGTTGTAGGATTTGGAACAGTTCTAGTAGAAAATGGTCATTTAAGTGATGTACTAGGTGTTCCAAAAATTTCCTACAATTTCTTATCAGCCTATCAAATTACTCATTCGAGTGAAGGTAAAACTATAATGTTTACCCCTCACCAAGTTGTAATCAAGGATTTTAAAAATATTCAAAATGTCATTGCTACTGGAATTGTTGATGATATTACCAGGTTGTACAAATTTAAAAACTTTGGGTCATCACCTTTTCCTTCAGTTTTTGTTGCTCATAGTGATAACTTGAGAAAACTTTGGCATGAGCGATTTGGTCACTTAAATTATCGCTCATTACAACAACTATGTAAAGACAATATGGTGACTAGTCTGTTGATAGTATCTTGCAAGGATGGTGTTTGTTCTGGTTGTGTACTAGGAAAACATCATCAGGATAGTTTTGACAAACATGCCTCTTGGCACGCCTCAGTTCCCTTGGAGCTTGTGCATAGTGACTTGTGTGGTCCTCTTCCATCTTCTTCCTTTTCTAGTTTTAAATATTTCTTAACTTTCATTGATGACTACTCTAGATGTACTTGAGTTTACTTCCTAAAAATTAAGAGTGAAGTATTTAACATGTTCTTGGCCTACAAGTCCCTTGTTGAAAAATAATTTGGTCATCAAATTATTAAGTTAAGATCTGACAATGGAGGAGAATACATTAACAAAAAGTTCACTTCTTTTTGCACTGAACAAGGAATCCAACAACAACACACTATTCCATATACACCACAACAAAATGGTGTAGCTGAACGAAAGAACCGCTCTTTAAAAGAAATGGCTAATTGTGTGATCCAATGTAAGGGACTAAGTCTTCAATATTGCGTTAAGGCCATAAATTCTGCAAATTACATAGTTAATCGTGCACCCACTAAAGTTTTACAAGGTATAACACCGAAAGAAGCATGGAGTAAAATTAAACTAGATTTAAGTCACTTCCATGTGTTTGGTTGTGAAGCATGGGCTCACATTCTGGATTAAAAACGTAAAGCATTATAGCCTAAAAGTGAAAAGTGCATATTTGTTGGATATTCTAAATATGTAAAATGTTATAGACTTCTTCAGCCACATTCTCATGATATAATCATTATAAGAGATGTTAAATTTGATGAAAATATCTTGGCCTACGAGCCTAACTTGGCGGGTATGCCATCTTTGGCCCGCGATCCTGATTCAGTGAATGTGCCTTCTTCTCCTTCCAAATTCCTTGAGAGGTTTCCAACTCCAGTTTCTGATGATGATAGTGAGGATCAAAATCCACCTCCACCTGCTCATGTTCCTCCAGTAGCACCAGCACCAATGCTTCTTCGATGGGTCCGTTCAACATGTGAAGCAGCTAGTGATCTTGTCGGTGATCCTAGAGATCAACTTCGAACACGTTCTCAGTTTCAGTGAGCCTCTTCTCTTTTGGCTCAAGTTTCCAAGAATCATGATCCACAAACTTTTGGAGAAGCTTCAAGAAATCTAGATTGGGATACAGCTATGGATGAAGAATATTGTTCATTGATGGTGAATGCTACTTGGGATCTTGTTTCTCTTCCAAAAGGAAGAAAACTTGTCATATGTAAATGGATCTAGAGAACTAAGTATACATCAAATGGAAGTGTTGAAAGACTTAAGGAAAGGTTAGTTGCCAAAGGTTTTTCCCAAGTTGAAGGGATTGACTACAATGAAACCTTTGCTCCTATCGCAAAAATGAACTCCATCCTCCTTGTTCTTTCCCTTGTAGCCTTACATAACTGGGAAGTCCATCAAATGGATGTCAAGTCTGACTTCTTACATGGTGATTTATAGGAGGAAATTTACATGGAACAACCTCCTGAATATGTTCAGAACAACTCTAGCATTGTCTGTCTCCTTAAGAAATCCTTATATGGCCTTAAGCAAGCTCTTAGAGCTTGGTCTGCCAAAATGGATAGCTTTCTCCTTGACACTGGTTTTTCTAGATGCCATTATGACCCCAATTTCTATACCAAGAAAGTAGGAAACAATCTCATCATACTTGTTCTTTATGTTGATGATCTTATCCTTACTGGTAGTGACCCTAAAATTTTAACCCATGTGAAATCCAGTCTTAAGCAACATTTTGAAATGTCAGACTTAGGACATTTTCATTATTTTGTTGGTCTCCAAGTCTTGCAAACCAAAGAAGGAATCTTTCTTTCCTAGTCTAAGTATGCTTGTGACCTTCTTCGTCGCTTTCACAAGGAAGATTGTAAACCAGCCCCTTCTCCCTTCCAGTCTGGAGTCAAACTTTCTACCACTTGTACTTCCCCTAAAGTAGATGCCACCTTGTATCGTCATCTTGTTGGTAGTCTCTTATACTTAACTCATTCATGTCCTAATCTTTCCTTTGCCGCTGGTCATGTTTCTCGTTATATGCAAACACCTCATGACACCCTCATGAAAGTCACTGGAAAGCAACAAAAAGAATACTTCGATATATTCGAGGTACAATTCAGTTTGAGATTCATTATAGTACAAGGGGGACACCTTTGTTGGTTGGTTTCACTAATTTAGATTGGGTCGACGATCCTAATAATCGGAAGTCTACTGCAGGTTATGTTTTCAGTATGGGATATGGACCTATCACTTGGGCTTGTAAGAAACAACAAGCTCTTGCTCTTTCTTCAATAGAAGCAGAATATCGAGCCGCAATTAATGCTAGTCAAGAAGCTTTATGGCTTCAACAGATCCTTTCAGAGTTTGTATTCAAGTAGCAGCAACCTACTCCACTTTGGTGTGACAATCAAAGTTCCATAAAGATTTCCAAAGATCTAGTTCTACATCAATACAGCAAACACATTGAGCTACACATGCACTTTATCAGTAATCTTATTCATGATCGTGTTCCTGAAATGATCTACTACCCTACAGATGATCAAGTTGCAGACATCTTCTCCAAGTCTCTTACAGAAGCGAAATTTTCTAAACTTCAATCTATGTTAGGATTTCAATAATGTGTCCTTAAGGGGGGATAGGCTCTAATGCCTCCTTCCTTTTCCTAATAGTGTCACTTTTGTAAATCCTTCAATCCTATCCCAAGTTGTTCTTAAGGGGGGATGTTACGATATTTAGACACTTAGGAGTTAGTTAAGATCAACTTGTGTAATATATCCATTAGGTAAAGTGTGTTTCTTTAGTATGAATTAGTACGCATTTGTAAATATTATAATCCAACAATCACGATATGCTCTAGACATAAAGTGATCCAACGGTTCGACTTCTCTTAGATCATACCTACCATTGATCCATGGATTAACACCCGATTGGTCCATGATCTCTATTTAAAGAGCATGGAGGGTCCTTGGCTAGTTGATCGATTATGAGAAGCTCATGTAACTTTATTTCTTTTGCATAATAAATTGCTCCAAGTAGTTATTTGGTTGGGGTCATGAATTGTTTCCCTCTCGAGGGTTTTAACCATGTGACAAACATCAGTGTGTTGATCTGTGATCTATTTGTGTGAAGCGGTTGCTCAAGGTGTTCGGTCTTTTGGGAGTACCCTGTGTACCTGAAAAATGATGTTCTTCGTCGTCGTTGGTTAATTATTTGAATTCGATGACAACCATTTTATGGTAGTCCTTCCAGGAAGACAAAACATATAATGAGACAACCAAGTTAAAGGGAAATAACATATATCTTTCTCTCTCGTCCTTCTTACCTTTTCACTTATATTATATTGATAAGAGTTTGATGAATTCACTTCATTTTTTACAATATATTTACTTATGTTTTTATGTGCAGATGCAAGGAGGAAAATCATAGCAAGCTCAATGGAAAATATAACGCTGTGCAATAAACCGTCTTCCACAGAATGCGATAAATATGAGCCAAGAGGTTCGAGAAGCATTACAACGGTCGAGGTGTTAAAAATATAAGAAATATTAATGGATATTTTTAGTGGGATTTCACTGATTGTATGGAGGCATTTTCTAGAATGCAGTTATTTTCCTGAAATAGAAATCAATTATCCTATAATAACAGAAAATCAATTGAAAATGGGAAAGGGGGAGGGTGTTCAATAGAGGGCTTGAGAAGTTTTCTTCTTTAAAATTATGATATTTTCCTATATTCTCTTTTTTTCTTAAATGAGAGAACAGAAAATGCTGCTGCCACGGAGATCTATGTGCTTCCTGTTAGGGAGATCTTTGTAGACAGAAAGGAATTTCTGTTGATGTATATGTAACTTCGGAATGTATTATTCTATGTATCTTATGTATTGTAACCTGATGTTTATTCCGGGATGTTTATATTATGTATTTGAGTCATGTTATCATGCCCAGATGTTCCGATCGGGAGGATTAATAATGTAATCAAGTCATATCAAGTCATTAGGTAAGTCCCCACAGTTTCGGGGCACTTGAGTTATTATACACTAATTAAGGTGTAGGCTCGAGTAAGTAATTGTTAGTTGGGCCGACATGATTGAGTGCACTTCAAGTCAACGGAAGAATATAAATAGAGAGTGAGAGACTCTCTATTTATCACTTGTGAAATACATCATTTGCTCTCTTAAGTGTGGCACACTGTTGGAGAAGGAAATACTGTGGCTAGACAGAAGACAGAAGGCTACTGATGTTTTGGGAGATCTCTTACTGTTTTGGTGTTGATTCTATCTGAGAGGAAGTTGCGGGGTTTTCTCCTTTATGGTTTCCCCGAGGAAAATCTCTTCGTGTCTCTTGTCTCTTGTGATGTGCTTATGTTTTATTGCTGTTCTTGTTATTCTCTCAGTGAAAAGATCCTAAGATCATAATGCTAGCTTAATGTGATGAAAAACTAACATGGTATCAGAGCTAACCTGAGAAGAAGACATTGTGCAGCTATAGGAACTAGGGATTCCTATTTTTTGGATCTTCCTCCACATATTTTCAGCAAAAGTATGCTAATATGACTCTCCATTGAAGGGTGCATCTTTCTGTCGATGCGGAATTCAAATTCGAGCATTTTCAGTTTCGATATGGAAATTATGGCTTTCTACAGAAGAGGAATTTTTGAGTGAGACTAGCTTAGGGTTATTCTCCTCATCAAAACCAAATTTTAGAGACCTGGATCAAGAAATTTGGTTGGGTGAAACTCCAGGAAAGTCAAACCCTAGTTTGACCCTGAGCTAGGAGAAACCCTAAATACTAAAACTGCTACGTTTTGGTACAGTCGCTATATTCTGAGATTGGCGAAGTCTCAAAAGCAAAAAATTGCAGGGACCAAATATAAAATCCTGATGAATCTTGTGTCCAAAAATCAGACTCAGATTCGCTGTACTCCAGGAGATATGATCTCTCCAAGTTAAGGTTCCAGCCTCTTCCAGAAATCATCCATAAACAGGACATCTGGGGAAATATGCAATATCTTGAGCTACAAAGGTCCAAATGGAATTCCTAAAGATGTTCTAGAAAGTGCACGGACTTTAATTTCGGTGATCCAAATATCAGAATCAGAAGATGAACCAGTGACACGTGGAATTCCATACAACTTCGCTGTTTTGAACGGTCCTGTAATAGGTCACCTTGGGAAAATGATCATAAATCCCAAATAGTGAAACCAATTCTGATGAAACCTATGGTTTTGGATCAGAGACATGCGATGTTAGCTCAGTATGAAATTTCAGACACAGAGGAGTAGTAACTTTGGATATATCATAGAAATAGTAACAGGAATTTCTGCAGAAGAAATCAGAAAATTAGGGCTTCCTGTTCCGGGAGCTTCCCTCCACTGTTTTCAGAAAAGGAGTACATTGGACAGCTCCATTTGAAGAGATCTATATATTTCTCCAATTAGATCTAAAATATTCCAAGTTTTGAAAATTAGGATTTCTGTGACAAACCCTATATCAATGAATTCCGGGACAAGGACGGACACCTCAAATCGGTAAGATCTAATCCTTTGCTATTTCCATTTGAGGTTCTCATTTCAATATGATATATCACATCAGCTTGGTGACAAGCTTGCGGAAGTTGAAAACTTCCAAAAATGGAAGTATATGATCTCTTTGAAGAAAATGGATTGGACACCTACATGAGTATGGAGGTTCCAGTTTTAAAGGGAGACGAGGTTAGAAGCCTTTCACAAGAAGAACTTGGTCAAGGCCAAAGAAGACATCATGTTCATGCTGCAGAGGATGATGAACCATCCAGAAAGAGATCCAGATATGAAAGTGAAGATTCTTCAAGCAAGGATGAATATGTTCTGATATCATCTCTCATAGGTAACATTACTCATGGAAGTGATGATTGGCTTATAGACAGTGGGGCTTCCAAACATATGACGGGATTCAAGGAATCCTTTGTAAGACTGTCAGAACATGAATCACCTCACAAGGTGAAACTAGGAGATGACTACCAATATCCAATAACAGGTAGTGGGGAATCTTCATACAAGCTAGACTCTGGTAAGTCTCTAACAATGAAAGAAGTATTGGATTGAAGAAGAACCTTCTCTCCATTTCAGCATTGATGCAAAAGGAATGCGGGCTGCATTCATAGATGGTCAAGTCATCATATGGCCAAAAGGAAATACTATCGATGATGTGGTAGTGATTGAAGAACAAGAAGGAGTATTGTACAAATTGAAGGGATATCCAGAACAAGCCTTGATCCATGACATAGTAGAGCCAAATGAGCTTTGGCATAGAAGGCTTACACATGTGCATTACAGAGCAAGCAAAGCTGTTGAAGGTCTTCCAGAATTTCAAGCTATTTGAAGGGAAGAACAAAAATTAGAATATGACCTAAAGAAACCAGTTGAAGAATGCGAAGATCCAGAATGCAGAGACCATGCAGTCATAAGAGTCTCTCAAAATCAAAGAACAACTTGAACCGGTAAAAAAAAAAGTGAAGAATGCAAAAGTGATGATGGCCACCTTGAATGGCCTCCCAGGATCGTGGAATTCATTCATTAAAGGAATGTGTTTCAGAAGGAAGTGATTACTTTCAGCAGACTTTGGGAAGAAGAAGAAGCTTGACTCATAAGAAGAGAAGAGAAGATGGAAGCAAATGAAGATCAAGCTCTCAAAGAAGATACCTCAAGCAATGAGGAATATGAAGAACTCAACTCTTGAAGAACTTCTTATCCTCCTTATCATTTGGATAAGAAACAATGCTACCATGAATGAAGAAGACGATGAAGCTGAAGGCTCAAGAAGCAATCTACCCACGAAACAAATAAAGATAAGTATTCAATTGTCATTTCATGATATTGTTTTGTTATGCATTTGTTTATATTCAGTTGATGTATCATGCATGATAGGATGTTTGCATTAATGACAGTATACTACTAATATGCATGTGATGGGTAAGTAACTCATGGTGCTATACAAATTCTCCATTGCTACTTATCTAGAATGAAACCTCTTTGCTAACATATTGGATTAGTGCACAATCTCAATGTTGTCCTGGTAGAGATGGAAGGCATCTAGAAAGTTTCAGTGAGATATGGATGAATGTTGTATTGGCTAAAGTAGTTGCATGATCATATATTTATGCATAAGTATTTGCCAGTATGAATATTCTTTATGAAATGTTCTAACCATACAAATGCATTTGACTTGTAGGAAAGATCGCATACATAATTGCCTACAAGCAAAGAAGAATGAAGACTTGTTCTGAAGAACAAGTGACGTCAGTTCAAAGACAAAGAATAATATGACGAGTGTAGTGACATCATTGATGCAGAACCTTCCAGCCACCAAGAAGAAAGGGAAGATCAGTTCAAGAAGAATGATGTCAGGGCGAAGTATCGAGATCTGAAAAGAAGTTCATAGTTCCATCATGCAGTAGATGGAAACATCGTGGGATACAAAGCAAGATTCGTAGCATGAGGCTTCTCACGAAGAGAAGGCATAGTCTACGAAGAAACATTTACAGCTAATAGAAGTGAAGTCACATGACATGCATAATCATGTGTGCAAATGAAAGAAGGCCGTGTACGAGTTCAGAAGACACCCATGGGATAACACATACATGATGAGCTTGATGAATATCTTAACCTTTGCTACAAGGTTGATAAAAGATGACAAGCTCACAGATGGGTGCAAGATGAAATTTTGAAGAAGTTCAAGATAAAGGATCTTAGTATCCAAGGATCCTAGATAGATACTACTTGTCACTCCAGTACATAATGTTTCAGTGCATAGAGTACGAAAGACAGAGGGAGTATGATGCTCCGCTTCAGAGGGAGTGATTGCAGTAGATCCTGAGGTTCGACATGGTATGACAGGATGGGAAGATTATTGATGATTCTAGGCTTTACTGAAAGTAAAGTGGATTCCAACCTTTGATCCAAGGTTGAAGGTGGAAGACCAGTGATGCTCCTGTTATATGTCGATGCACTACTGTTCTAGGTATGGAGGTGTGGCAGAGTACAGATGGGTTCTTCCTTGGACAAGGGAAGTATGCAATAGAGATTCTTAAGAGGTTCATGATGATGGACTGCAAGGCGATGACCACACCTATGGCATCCAACCTGAGGCTATTGAGTGATGCTTCGTCAGAGTCGGTTGATGCTACGATGTATCGTCAGATGATTGGGTCATTGATGTACCTGAAAAACACAAGACCAGACATTTGCTTTGCTGTGAACACCTTGAACCTATACTTGACAGATCCGAGAAGTGTTCACTTGATTGTTGTAAAGCATATTCTGAGGTACCTAAAGGGTACAATTGATTATGGGCTCAAGTACGATGCGAATCAGAATATTAACCTAGAGAGTTATGTTGATTCAGATTGGGCAGGAAGTGCTATCGACAGGAAGAGTACTTCGGGATGTTGCTTCAGTATGGGATCAGGTGTGATCTCTTGGTTTAGTAGGAAGAAATCCTGTGTGGCACTGAGTACAGCTGAAGCAGAGTATGTCGCAACTTGTTCAGCTAGTTGTGAGGTAGTATGGCTATGGAAGATACTATCTGATATATTTGATCTCCCTTTGGATGCTACTTGTATACACTGTGACAACCAGAGTTGCATGAAGTTGTCAGAGAATCCAGTGTTCCATGACAGGTCGAAGCATATCGAGATCAAGTACCACTATATCAGGGATATGGTGTAGAGAGGAGCAGTGAAGCTCCTGTATGTTGCGACGGAGGAACAGATAGCTGATGTATTGACGAAGCCATTGGCTAGGCTGAAGTTCGAGTACTTAAGAGAGAGACTTGGTGTTCTCCAGATCGAGGCTTCCTCCCAGAGAAAGTGATGAGACCCAGAGCCATTCTGACATGGTGAGAGGATTGGTTCCTTCCATGGTCAGATGTAAGGGCTGAGCCATTCTGTCATGGTGAGAGGATTGGTTCCTTCCATGGTAATATGTAAGGGCTGAGTCATTCCATCATGGTGAGAGGATTGGTTCCTTCCATGACTGATATGAGTGCTAAGATCCATAGCCATTCTGTCATGGTGAGAGGGTTGCTCCCTTCCATGTCAGATATGAGTGCTGGCCATTCTGTCGAGCAGGATAGATGTAAGAGCAATTGCCATTTTAGGAATGGAGGCACCTGGTCAGTTACCAGGAACACTCAGTGTAAGAACTGAGTAGCCATTATAATGTGATAGAGGTATGTGTTCCCACTTGATCAGATGTAAGGGCTGAACCATTCTGTTCATGGCTAAAGGATTAAGTTCCTTCCATGTCAGATGTGAGTGTTGGCCATTCCGACGAGCAGGTTGGATGTAAGGGAAAATGCCATTCTCTAGGAGAATGGAGGCGCCTGGTCAGTTACCAGGTAGCTCAGTTGAGGAGGACTGGGGGCCATTCTGATATGATTGTTGGGATGTGTTCCCCTCATGATCGGATATGAGTGCATGCCCTTCCATCATTGTGAGCAGGATGTGTTCCCACCTGGATGGATGTAAGTGCTGAGCCTTGTCATAGATGATAGTAGGTGTGTCCTAT
>LPNX010947816.1:970144-996577 GCA_001517045.1 Pseudotsuga menziesii
TAAGTGCTGATCCTTTCCACAAATGGTAGTAGGTGTGTCCTACCATGCTAGTGGATGTGAGCGTTGTGCCTTTTCACAGATGGTAGTAGGTGTGTCCTACCATGCTGGTGATTGTAAGTGCAGAGCCTTTTCATAGATGGTAGTAGGTGTGTCCTACCATGCTAGTGATTATAAGTGCTAAGCCTTTCCATAGATGGTAGTAGGTGTGTCCTACCATGCTGGTGGATGTGAGCACTGTGCCTTTCCACAGATGATAGTAGGTGTGTCCTATCATGCTGGTGGTTGTAAATGCTGAGCCATTTCATAGATGATAGTAGGTGTGTCCTATCATGCTGGTGAATGTGCGTGCTGGGCCTTTCTGATGGGATTGTAGTTTACTACATGACCAGATGTGAGTGCTGGGCGTGCCTTTCTGACGAGCAGGTCAGATGTAAGTGCTGGGTGAAGACCTACATGAGGGTAGGCCTACAACCAGCATGAAAAAGGGCTGGCTTTGTATAACTTCCTATGATGAGAAGAATCATGAGATAGCACTAGTGTTGATCCAGATCGAGTGATGATCCAGATCCAGTAATGATGATCCAGCAGTAATGATCCAGATCCAGTCCAGTGATGTTGATCCAGATCGAGAGATGATCCAGATCCAATGATGATGTTTTATGTTGATCCAGATTGAGAGATGATCCAGATCCAGTGATGATGTTTTATGTTGATCCAGATTAAGAGATGATCCAGATCCAGTGATGATGTTTTATGTTGATCCAGATCGAGAGATGATCCAGATCAAGTGATGATGTTTTATGTTGATCCAGATCAAGAGATGATCCAGATCTAGTGATGATCCAGATCCAGTGATGATGTTTTATGTTGATCCAGATCAAAAGATGATCCAGATCTAGTGATGATGTTCTATGATGATCTAGATCGAGAGATGATCCAGATCCGATGATGACTTGAAGACGAAGATGAATTGAAGAAAAAGATGACTTGAAGATGAAGATGACTTGAAGACTAGATGATCCAGCTGTTACAGAGAAGAAGACCAGTGCTGAAAATTGTGTTGAAAGAATACATTCCTAGTTAAGAGGGAGTGTTGATGTATATATAACTTCGGAATGTATGCTTCTATGTATCTTATGTATTGTAACCCAATGTTTATTCCGGGATGTTTCTATTATGTATTTGAGTCATGTGATCATGCCCCGATGTTCCGATCGGGAGGATTAATAATGTAATCAAGTCATATCAAGTCATTAGGTAAGTCCCCACAGTTTCGGGGCACTTGAGTTATTATACACTAATTAAGGTGTAGGCTCGAGTAAGTAATTGTTAGTTGGGACGACATGATTGAGTGCACTTCAAGTCAACGGAAGAATATAAATAGAGAGTGAGAGACTCTCTATTTATCACTTGTGAAATACATCATTTGCTCTCTTAAGTGTGGCGCACTATTGGAGAAGGAAATACTGTGGCTAGATAGAAGATAGAAGGCTACTGCTGTTTTGGGAGATCTCTTACTGTTTTGGTGCTGATTCTATCTTAGAGGAAGTTGTGGGGTTTTCTCCTTTATGGTTTCCCTGAGGAAAATCTCTTTGTGTCTCTTGTCTCTTGTGATGTGCTTATGTTTTATTGTTGTGCTTGTTATTCTCTCAGTGAAAAGATCCTAAGATCATAATGCTAGCTTAATGTGATGAAAAACTAACAATTTCTATCTTTTTATGTATATATGCTTGATGTAAACTTTGTTTTTCTTAGGGATCACATAGGTTAATGGATTTAGTTATTTTTCCAGAACAATGTTATAAATGAGTTGTGAGATCTATTTTCTATATTTTGTATTAGTTTATTTTGCAAAATAATGAAATTGATCCCATATTTAGTTTATCATTATTTATAAAGGAAGTATGTGGATAATTGAAATTTAATTTTCAATTATGCATAATTTTCTTTAAATCATAATTTTCTAGATTTTATTTCAGATAATGATAACAATTTTATAAATTAATCTATTAACAAAGATTGACTTAGAATTGCATATTAAAAGTATTTTTATAAATTTCCATAATGTTGCTCTGCTAATTTGTAGAAGCTTTTAGATTGTTTAACATGTGATAGTTTAAATGTAAGATTTCTCTTCAATTTAAATTATTACATGCTTAATTTTTACATGCAAACTAACTCAATATTAATTACAATCATGCTCCTATGCAATATAACATAGGATAGAAATAGTTTAGTTAGAATTTAAAGTAGATTTATTTTCCTTAACTATAACTTCATATTTTTAAAGGATTTTAAATCTCTTTGCAGTTTAGAAACCTTTAAAATACTTGTTTTAGCTATTTTAAAAGGTTCTTCATAGATTAAGTTAGTTTGCATCTTACGTTCTAATTTCATTTTAGGAATTCTATCACTAGATTATGAGACTCTCTTTTTGAGAGAAAATACACAAAGGTAGCGGGGCCTTTGTTTCCACGAGATTTAGTCATTCCAAACACACCGAGGGGTAAGCACTTTATGTGGACTATTTCTCCTTGTTTTCCTTAGGAAAGAAAATCTGGCCAACACATTCTTAGTACCTTTCTCACAAATTTTCTCTCTTTTAATTTTCCTCCAAGACCTTTAATAGAATTTATAACCTCATCTACTCTGAGAAGGTATTCCCCAATATTTTCTTCTTATTCCATTTTAAGGCTCTCAAACTTCCCTCTATATGTCTAAAGCTTGGGTTTTTTACTTTAGATGCTCCTTCATAGATAATTTTTAACTTATCTCAGGCTTGTTTGACAGTCTTGCGTCGCATAGATTTTGTAAATATAGAGTTTGTCAACCCACTTAGGATTGCATTAATGGCTTTTGCATTACCTTCATATTGGTCTAGTTCCTTTGGATCTGTAGGTGCTTGGTCATCTATTTTATACTCTTTCTCAGTTTCTTCCCAAACCTTCCATCCAAGGGACATCAGATGGCACTTCATTCTCACACTCCAGTATGCATAATTTTCTCCTGTGAATAATGGAGGTATGTTGGTGGCTAAACCTTCTTGTTGATACATAGTGGGTTTCTAAATAGGATCTACCTTCCAATGGTTAAATTGTAGTGAAGGAACCTTCTCTGATACCAATTGTTGGACTATTCCACAATATTGAGATGGGGGGGGGGTGATTCAGTATTGTCTTTTTCCTTTTTAAAATAACAAAACAAATAATGAATCAAATAGGCTAAGACATAAATTTTATCATGGAAACATCAAAGAGAAGACCACCAATTCAAGCTCATTAAGAAGATGAATCTACAAAATTTCTTTAACTGCTGCTACAGAAAGGATGCAACAACACCCTAGGTTTCTGCATGGTAAAATATAAAAGGATGATACAACACCCTGGGTTTATTCCTGCTACAACATACAAGGATGCTACAACACCCTAGGTTTTTTCCTCCTACAATAGACAAGAATGCTACAAAACTCTTTCCAAACTTGTAGCCTGCCCTAGCGCCACCCTGCCACCCTGGACTGAATTTTATCAGTCTACTTATAGAGCTGCATACCATTTTGGACTATGTCACTTATGATCACAGAGAAAATTTATTTCCTTCAATCACTCTGTCAATAAATACCTTCATGTCTTCCTGTGGACGCATCTCTTCACCATTGTGTCATTTGATTGATCGTACCTCTTCATGAATATTCTACTTGTGACCTTCCACATTCTCCATTTCCAGAGCCATCTTGAGCTATTGATTTCATTTCAGTATTTTTCCTGATCGTAGATCTGAGATAAAAATAGGATATCGGATATGTGACTTTTTCCAAATATCATTCCATGATTTCCACTTTTCGAACTAATCTTTTGGCACCCTAGATCTCGTTTGAGTTCTATCATGAGCATTGATCTTTCAGATTACGGGTTTGGGGTTTTTTCAACATGGCATTTTGAGATTTCGGCTTTTCGCACTAATCTTTCTGCATCATTGATCTCATTCGAGTGTTATCCTGCTTGTCAATCTTTCATATTGTGGATTTCAGGATTGTGAATTTTTCAACAATCTATTTTGATATTTCTATTTTTCGTCATTTTTCTTCCACACCGTCGATCTTATGCGGATGTTTTCTAAACCGTTGATATTTCGGATTTTAGGTAGAGGAACTATGACATTTCCCAAAGTATTTTTGTGATTGTCTGCCTTCCTCTTTTCATTGATGGGCTCCTTTCCACATCGTCAATCTTTTGCGGATGTCTTCCTGACCGTTGATCTACGATCAAATGCAAATTTGTGGATCTCATAAGAATTCCATGTCCAACCTTTGTTGTTAATTCCCATGCTAGTTGCATCAGTGAAATCGTTTAATACCGTTAGATATTGATCTAGTCCGATCGATAATGGACTCCAAATAATATAAAGAGTATTACATTAAAATTCCACATTGAACCTCTGTTGTTAACCACCTTACTAGTTGAATTAGTGGAATGACCGACAACCATTGGATCTGAATTTCCTCGGATCGGCGGTGGACTTCAAACAAGGTGAAGCAGATTTGATAGAAATTCTGCATCTAGATTCTATTGTTAACCACCTCTCTATTTTAATTAGTGGAATTATTGTTGATCGTCATATTAATATCGATGGCGGACTTCAAATAACATAAGGCATATTTCATTAAAATTCTGCGCACACTAGGATTTTATTTGTTCGTGCTAGTTCTCGCATCGGAATCACTGACAACTGTTGATCTATTTCCATGATCAACCCTGTTCTTTGATCTCCATCTCCTTATTTGTGATTAGTTTCTGATTTCACTTCCCAACTCTCTTTTTATCCTCCTCTCTATTAAATCAGCATAATCCATATTAGCCATAGATATCCGGAACCTTCAAATATCCACCACATGATCTACAATCATGAGGATGAATTAACTTAGGAAGTGTTGGGTTATCTCAGATGTAACTCCAACCTATGAAATCAACATTCAACCATGTATTTTCTCCTACCACAATCTAAACCATCTAAGCCTACACAATCTTAAGTCTTGTTTATTATTGATCCTTACAGCGATCGATTGTTGATCCAGAAACCTGCAATAAGGTTATTTTGAAACATATTCCATTTATGAAATATCAATGATCTAATTGATTAATTCATACTCTCTCTTCCATGATTATTGATCATAGAATTGATCAATCCTTGTCATCAACCCTGTTAATGATTTTCCCTTGTCATCAACCCTGTAACTGATTTTCATTTGTCATTGTTGAACTCATCCTGCTACCATATCTACTAGTTATTCCTTTGTCATTCATGAACGCCTTTGACATCAATGACATCTATATTCTTAACACTTCCTTCTTAAGAGGTACTTCTTTCTATGGAAGGATCATCATCATATCACTTCCTTTTATCAATATTTTTTTATTTACAACCAATCCATTGACTAGTTAAAAGAACTTCGTTCCCTTACTAGTTTTTTTTTAATATCTCCTCAACTAGTAGAAATGGAGTTGTATTCCTATGCATATGTTGTCTAATTACGGGTTCGGTGATTAAGTGATATGGAATATAAAAACAATGTAGACAAGGGAAAGATACAAAATAAAGGACACAATGTTGGAATTTAATTGATATTTTTTCGATGTTGTAAAGGAAAATGAAGATGTGATATTGATGAATAAGAATAATAGTAACAACTTGGGAAATGTGCTTGAAAGTTAGTTATTATAGAAGTAAAACTTAATATCAATTAAGATTATATAGTTCAAGGTTTCCATATTTATCACCTAAACCACCAAGGATAAATTTAACTTTAGTTGTGAACATACAATTAAAAGTTTCCATACTTATTGTGTAAACCACCAAGGATTGAAGTAAAGGAAACAAGGATGAGAAGTTTCAAATGAGTAGTTTGTTTTTTTTGGAAGGAAGTTTGATCCATGAGGCAATTGGAGTGTTCCATGAAGGGCCCCCACTTGATGAATACAAAAAAAATCAAGAGATGGCAGTTAAACGTGATTTGTCTAAATCTTTTGAGAGGGTTAGTTGGCTCTAGTTGCGGTTGATGTTGATTCAATTCGTCTTTGTTGTACCATTTGTGAATTGGTTCATGCATTGTCTTTTTACAATTGTATTTGTTGTGTTGATAAATGGGGTAGCATCTAATTTTTTCAAACCTTAAATGGGGTTGATAAAGGATGTCCCACATTCCCTATTTTGTTCCTTATTGTTGTTGAAGGCTTGACTAGGGCATCAATCGATGCAAAGAGGAACTAGACACTTAACAACATAATTAAAACAAACTCTTTCATCCTATCCTATATGTTATTCATTGATGATATTATTAGTTTATGTGAAGGTTTCCTAATGGATGTAGAGAAGATAAAATATGTTCTAGAACCATATTATATTGCCATAAGAATTGTTATACCAAAATCCTATCACCATCATGTGATAAGACATTTGACATACCTACTTGCCCTGAATCCCAGCTTCTTGAGTGGAAACTAAATGGTTTTTCATCAATATTTCATACAAATTCCCAGCACCACGTATGCCCCTTTATCCAGGAGCGGTACCCTTGTTCACGCCGCCCATCAGTTATTGCCCATAACCGGTGCCACTGCTTATTGTCCTTGGTCCATAAGCGGTTATTACCAGAACTGCTCTGTCATAGAAACAGAAATGAGGTACCCTGGGTAAAAGGGGAAAAAGAGAAGTTTCTCAAGGCTTCTAGATGATAAGCCTCATTTCCTACCTTATCCCAACCATTGTGGGTTGGTTGAGCTTGAGGTCCCTCATCCTAGGATCTTAGAAGCCACCTCACGCACTAATTTCTCAACCTACTCTATCCATTAAAGACTTATAAATAAGAGCTCATAGCCATGGTTGAGAAGAGAACACTTGAGGTATTGTTATGCTATTGGATTGATCATTTGGAGAGAGCATAGAGAGCTAGAGTCAGAGCTTTTGGTGATGAGAATGTCTAGTTTCATGGAGATGCATGTCAACACTAAGGCTTGGTTGTAAACTTCTTCATATTCTTTAATGCAAGTTGATTTTCGTCCCACATATCTTGTTGTTGTTGTGATTTCACATATATGTTGCTAGATTCCTTAGTCACTAGCACAGATTAGTAGATCATATTCTGGTTGCTTTGATTTGTTTCGTGTCAAGCTTGATTGCAAGTACATAGGTGGACTGAAAAAGCCTTGTATTCCAGATATCTACAGCGTCTAGGGAGATTCTTCAACCTCTGTCCTCTATTTGTTCTGGATTTGAACCATTCAGACCAGTGGAACACCTTTCTATTCGTAGGAGGTGAAATATTCCAGCTAACAAACATCGCGACTTCGTTGGGGAATGGTATATCAGTTGTTCTGATATTCCTCAATCTTCAACTCTTGTTTGAATCCAGGCTCCATTTTCTTCAACTCTCTTCAGTCAAATCTACTTTCTAACTTGCTTCATTTGGTTTTGAAATTTCCAGATCTGTTCAGATCTGAGTCATTTTGGTCTTTTATGCTCTATTTCCATACTCAATTCAACAATATTTGCCTTGATTTAGTTTTTCCTGACTTGATCCATCGTTCTTTTTTTGTTTTGGTCATCTACAGGTAACCGCACCTATGCTATGTATGAGGAGAGGTACCACTGCCTGAACAAAGTGGACAGTGAGTGGTGCCACTACCTGTAACCCATTTGCAAGAAGCGGTGTTGTCTTGGAAACACTCTGTCAACACCTACGGAGCGCGGTGCCAGGTAGGCATCATTCCAAAACATTTTTTCCTCATTTTTCTTTGAAAAAATTTGGATTTTGATTGCTTTCATTTCTGTTATTAGGCTTGTGTTACTGAATCTGATGTGTGTGGCTTGCTGGTTTGATGGTTTTAGATTGATTTGAGTGGAATTCCAAAAGTTTGTTTAATTCTTTTGATTGTTCATCCACTTCTATGCTTGTTGGTTGTTTTTAAGAAGGATTTCTTGTTTTCTAAAAAGTTTAAGGTGTTATTGAAATCTCTTTTCCTTGCATAAACTAAAAGAAAAACACTAGATTAGATTCTAGGTTTCGTTTCTTATTGGCATAGTAAACTTATTTTTCTTTCCTTCAAAAAAGAAAAGTTTTGACCGAGACTAGGACATCATCATTGAGCATTGGATTTGGGTTCTCTGATTGGCTTTACAAGCTTTTAGAACCTTTATGATCTTTCGTCTCTCATGCATTTAGGACTATCTCGATCAAAATATAAAAAAATGGTAGTTTTAAGTTAGATTTGCTTATGTTTTTGAGAAAATCAAAAAGTTAGAGTGCATTGGCATATAGGTGTGCTTCATGTTGTTCTTTTAGGAAAAGAGATTCTCACCCTTCTCATTTTCTTTCGAAAAGAAGAAATTGGTTTGGGAAAGCTTTTCTTGTCTTTGATTTGATGTTCATGGCTCTTGATTTGGAATGATTTTTGGTCTTGAAACAAAAAGAAAACACTCCCTTCCCTCTTGTAAGTAGGCATACTGAATGGTAAAGTGAACATTTGCACAAGCATATTGCATGGTTTTACTTTTCTATCAAAACATCATGCATTCACCTAACCGTACAAGTTAAAATTAATGGTAGTTGTAGGTTAAAATTTATGTAGTAACTTGAGTGATAGGTTAGAGACGTGTTCAAGCGTTGTAAAACGTAGGAGTTGTCATTATTTGTCAGCATTACATCCCGAGACTTGTATAGTTCTTCCACGTACCATCGGTATATGGAACAGCCTTTCACGTACCCTTGAGGTATATAGAAAGGTACTTCACATACTCGATTGTATATCAAAAGGCCCCTTGTGTACGGTTATGCATTAGACAACACTACTACCGATTCGATCTCCCACGTACCTTAAGTATATCGAGAGACCCCACTAGGGTACCTTATCTATCTGAGAAAATCCCTTTGGCTGTCTTGTTTGGAGCCATACACCGAAAATAGCATTCGGGGAGATTACTACGCATGTACCCTCGAGGTATATCAAGAGTGGCACCTTCTTGACAATCCTAGTGAGAGACCTGAATTTTGTACTCTTCCTGTCATTTTAAGTCTGCTTGTTTTGACCTATATTTTGTGTAGGGAAGTCTTTTGGTGTGTTTTCTAGATTTCCAGACCCTAGGTTAGATAGGAACTGTACAAACTGGCTAAGTTAATATAGTCCAGGAGAGTACGAGGCTTGCCACCTGATTTTATTCTTGTTTCAGGAGAAAATCCAATGGAAGGTATCGACCAAGGAGCTGCTACCACCTCCCAAGTGGGAGATAATGTGGTGGTGGAAAGTTGAGTACCATATTCTTCACACTCGCCTTCCTTGGTCCAACAACCTTCTTGGGGAAATTCATCATTCCATTCTCCCTTGGAAGGTAATGTTGATGATACAACCCATCCGGAATTTGGTCCCAATGCTCCTTTTTGGGAGACACCTATAGGACAGGCCATTACCTCATTTGGCACCAGTGTAAGTTCTCCTGATGATGAAGAAGAATGTAGGCAATACCCTACTGCTATTCTCTATGCACAGGAGGTAGAAAAGCGGATTGATGACCTATTAGGGTCTACTCCAGTACGTTTCACATCTCTTCTTGTGGGATATTGTTCACTGGCCGATTCTATGAGACCCATTGAACCGATTATATATCGTCCATTAACAACCCACAACCCAGGTCAAATTACCACCCCTCTCACCTCTCATGTTATGTCTGTTCCAAATACTCCCAAGTCTTTTGCATCTAGGGCCCAACCTTCAATTCCTGTTTCTTCAGTACCTTCTAATGCCAGGGGGGAAACCCTGAGCACAACCTACGTTATCTAATTCCAAAATTGTACCTAGTCAAGGGTAGACCTCTAGAATAGAATCATCTATAGTTTTTGTCCCTCTCACCCATACTAATGTGGTAAATCCCCCATCTAGTTTAGGTTAGCCCTTGGGGGCAAAACCTATAATCGTTCAGTCTTCTCAAGGTTATGGTTATCAACTACCTGTAGGTAATCACCCATCTAATCCTACAGGAACTCCTTATACTAGAATTCCATACCCTAGTAACACTTTTACGCCATGGGGGCAACCCAACTGGTCTTACATGCCAGCTATGGGAGGGATACCCATACATACTACAGGAGGTGCAAGAGGACTGCCTTATGGAGGTCCTCCCCCTAGGGGACCTAATGGTCTTGGAGGATCTGGAAACTTTCCTCCTTATGTTCCTAGTGGTCCTAGTGGTCCTAGGGGACCTGGTGGCTTTCCTCCTTTTGGCTCTTGAGGGTCTCGTGGCCCTCCACCTAGTGGTTCTGGTGGCTCTGGAGGTTTACCACATTTTGGAGGCTCTGGAGGGTCTAGTAGTCCTCCTCCTAGTGGTCCTGGTTGTCCTGGTGGTCTCGGTGGCCCTGGTGGTCCTCCTCCTGGAGGCCCTAGTGGTCATAGTGGTCCTCATTCTGGAAATCAACCCCCGGTGGGTGGATATTTCGGTGGTTCTTCCTCACAACATCCTATTTATCAGTCTACCTATGGTCCTACTGGTAATTATATGCCATATCAATACTACCAATATGTGCAGCCCAATCGACAGTTACCTTTCCTAGCAACTTTGGACTTGCCTAATTTTTCCAAGTTGATTAATGATCCCATTCGACACAATCCCTCATGGCGTCCCATTCCGGTAAAGTTACCATCGGATATTCCAAAATTTGATGGGAAGCAGGGAGACGATCCGAAGAACCATGTTATGACTTTTCATTTATGGTGTTCTTCGAACTCTCTCATGGATGATTCCATCCGGTTATGACTCTTTCAGTGAACTTTGACCGATATGGCGGCGAAGTGGTACATTGAACTCCCAAAACATTCATTTGTGTATTTTGGCTCGTTAGCAACTGTGTTCCTTACACACTTTCAGCTCCCTATTCGTTATGAAACGGGCATTGATATTTTAACTTCTTTGTGACAGAACACCTCCACCCACATTTCCAATCATATTCATGAGTGGAGAAGGCAAATAAGGCTTATTAAGGGCCATATTCTGGATCAGTTATTAGTTGATTGGCTCACTAAGTCCTTGTTGCCTTCTATTTCCTGGGATGTGGCTATGGGCGGTGCTGTTACCAAAGAGTAGGATATTAGTCGAGCTCAATACCTAGACTTGGTATATTCCCAGCCTGGAACTCTTTATGACCTGATTCCTTAAGCTCCGTGCCCCAGCACTGACCCTGCCAAGCCACCAGCAGAAGTACCTATTGATGGGATTGTTGGTTCAATCCAGTCCCCGTCCGCAGCAAAACATGCCAAGCAAACCCAAACTACTACTCCTTCGAATCCTAAGGTTTTCGTCGAGGTTAATTCTATTCAAAGCACTCAAACCTCAAGAAATAAAAATAAAGATAAAAATAGAAATAAAAAACCTAGAAACCAACTGGAGACTCCACGACCAACTAATATTGACAACGACAAAGGGAAAAGGAAGGCTAAATATCCCTTTCTGCTATGTGGTGGTGACCATTTTTCAAAGGAGTGTCCCTACCACGATGAAATCTCCTAGTTTGAAGTCCAATCCCGCACCTACAGTACTTATGGATCCCTTTCCCTCTCAACAAAAACTGGTATACCACATGTCTAACCAAGGTAACTGTATTTCATCGGAGGAATTTTGTATGATGTTGTTGGAGCAAAGCCCGCAGCTATAGAAAAAGCTGCTATATCGGGACAAGAAAGTCAAAAGAAACAGTACCTGGAGTGGCCAAGAAGAGAGAGCTCAACCACTGCACTTAAGGTAGCGGCGAAGACAGGAGGGCTGAGCTACCCTCATAAAGGAAAAGGAGCAATGAGCCGAGGTATTTAAGACAAAGGACAGAAGGGGAGCGGCCGAGGAAGCGGTGGCCATACCCACAATCAGTACCGAGAAGCGTGGAAGACTACAGAGAGCTGCAGTATGACCAGTAAGTGGAAGTTCAAAGTACAGATGCACCGACTATCACAATTAGGGTTTTTTTTGGGTTACTCTTTGGATAGGCCCACAGTTTTGGATCAGGGTGAGACCTTCGAGCCACCTATTTAAGCATGTATTTTGTGTTGTAAAAGGTTGGATAGTAGACAGTTAGACAGTTAGAGAGAGAGATAGCTAGTTCTCTAGACATCTGTATTGTAAGATATTGAAAAAGAGTCAAGCTTTGGTTCTGTATTCAGTCTATATTATCTTACTGTAACCCGTAGCCTACTCCTTGAGTATGAATGTAACAATCTGCAGGGATTGAGAGAGAGAGATAAAGAATAGAGTGTAAGAAGAAAGCAAAATAGAAAGAGAAGAGATCTAAGAGAGAAGGGCTCTAGCTGAGAATGCGGAGTTTCCTGAAAGATCTCGGGCTGCATAATAGATTGCAGCGGAACTATGTGTACTCTCTCCAGATATAATATAAACACAAGTTCCTGTGGATGTAACTTCCTCATTGGAAGTGAACCACGTAAAATTAGTGTGTTGTGTGACTGTTTCATGTGATTGTGTTTACTTGTTTGCTATCTGTTACCTGTTACATGAACTTAGCTAACAGTTAATGAATGTGTGTATGCTATCCTTCAGTTTACAGTAACATAGAAGGCTAAATGTGATTTGGATGTGTTAAGTATTCTGCATATAATTTTATCAGTGTTTGATTCAGACTGTAACAGTTACAGTGTTAAGAGATTCCTGTATATTCAGTTCAGCAAGTTGAGCGCAATAGATGTTGAGCATATTAGACTGTAGAAGCTAAGTGAAGTTGTTTAACACCCTTGTGAATGTTAGCTGAGCTAGTATCAGAAGGAAAGGAGAGTAATTGGACCATGAGAGTTGGAGAGTCCTATTGAGTCTTACCATAGAAGCTATCGCAGCGCAGAAAGGCTATATCACACTGCCGAAGGAGCCGTGGTGTGGGACATCGCAGGTAAAGAGTCATGTAGAGGAGAAGGTTTTCACATCACTGGAGAAGCCGTGATGTGATAAGAGTCAGTCTCATAGCAGAGTCTGCTCGGAAGGGAGATACAACATGATAAAGAGAAATCCCACTGGTTAACCAGAGTTAAGAGAAACCTAGGATGCTACAGAACCTGGTTGAGGACACGTGAGTCTTCAGCCACCCCATCTAGGATCACTTCAAGTGAGACTTTAGGCCGTTATGGGGTCTGTCACCGAAAGGGCCAGTGAGCTAGGGGTTTTGTTGGTACATTACAGTAAACCCGGGTCTGCCCATAGATAACCAACAAATGGTTCCATTGCTGGTTTTGAACAAATTGAAGAGCTAATGTTCTTTTGGAATCCTACTAAAGAAGAAGTTAACCACTGGGTTGAGTCTAAGGAGAGAGAATTTGCTGAAAATGAAAACAAGAGTCCTAGGCTTAGTACAGAGGACTGGTTACAAAAACATATCTACACAGACCTGCATACGATATTTTTTGCGACCTATGCAAATGAGTTGTACGATTGGTTATCAAAGTTGACTGATAAGAACATATTCAAGAAGAAAAGGAACATTGTCTAGACATCGGAGCTGATTCACACCGTGAAGAGCGTTGACAATCCCATTTCATGGGTAGTAGACTTCTAGCTTGCGAGTTTGCTGGAAGGTTTCATTACAGAGTTTGTAGTCGATCAAAGAAAGAGTTTCAGCAAAGCGGAGAGGTACTTCTTCAAAGGATATCGCGGTAAGTACTTGACCTCTTTAAATTTGTTCCTTAAGATGTTATTACATGCAAAAGGAGTATTGGATATATTCTAAGATGAATGAATTAGGTAAGTGTAATGTCAGAAGAGTTTGAGAGTGATTTTGAAGAAATTGGATGTACACGTAGTGGTAAGAAGTATAAAGTAGATTTCAGATCTTCCTTCTTTAAAGACAGTTCAGACAGTACTAGAGAACAAAGTCAAAATAATAGAGAAAGAACAGTAGGGGGTATCCCTTACCACCCTTATACCCCACAGAAAGCAACCGGGACTCAGAATAATCCTGCAAGAACTCCATCTAGTAGTTCACCCACAGTACATACTATAGTTACACCGCCGAGTGGTAGTAACACAACAAATCAAAATCCACCACGTAGAAATAGAATGGGGGATGATATGAAATTACCTACCCTTAAGGGTACAGGGGCAGAAGACCTAGAACAACATTGGTTCCTATGTGAAGCCATATGGACCATTAAACAGATCCAAGATGATAATACTAAACTTGTCCAGTTGGCCACTACACTTAGAGAATGAGCTTTAACATGGTATATGAAGTATACGACAGCACAGCCCAGAACACTCGTACAGGTCAGGACCGCCATGACTAAGGAATTTAAGAAACCTAAGTCTGAGTCACAATGTATTACAGAACTTAAAGACATCAAACAGTTTCCACAGAGTCAGTATGGGACTTTGATCAGAAATTTAAAGCCCTTATAGACCAAGTTAGCTTTGAGTTTGCACCGGAGCAGCATAAGGAATGGTTTATCGCAGCACTGGTCCCTCACATCAGAATTCCACTAATGAAACAGAGACTCCATACGTAGGATGAAGCATTGGAGATGGAAATGAAACTAGAGGATTCACCTCTAGCTGAGACTAGTAAAGGTATGACAAACTTACAAAATCAATTAGCCAATCTCACTTTACAGTTGCATGAGATTAAGAAAGGGAAAGAGGTTGCACAAGAGTTATGGTGTACAAAGTGTAAAGGACAGGGCCATACTAAAGATAACTGTCCAGTATTTGTTGAGTATTTAGCAAGTGGGGATCCTAACCCCTTAGTACAGAATCAAGGGCCATGGTGTGAGATCTGTAAATCAAGAGGACATAGACCACAAGAATTCCCTTTACTTCAAAATTATGTACAAACTCCTAAGAACTTATACTGTAACTTATGTAAGTCAGTAGGACATGATGAAAATAATTGTAGAGCTTATGATCTCATGATAGATAGAAAACATGACCTCTACAGAGTCCAGTCAGAGACATCAGGTCCAGCAGCAGGACTACAGCATGAACCGGCTCATGTTGGCCATGGAGGAGGATTCAGAGGATGAGGACATGGTGGAGGATTTGGTCATGGTGGAGACTTTGGCCGTGGCCATGGACCGATCATTTGTTACAACTATGGATCCATATTACATTACATTCGGTATTGTCAGAACCCTACTACAACATGTAAATATTGCAAGTCCTATGATCACACTATAGAAGAATGTCCTATCTTGATAGCCAAGATTAGGGATCTGAAGCTAGCAGTAAACTAGAATATTCATCTTATTGCTGCTAAGCAGAAAGAACTAGAACCAAGAGTCAATATTGCAACTCGCAGTGGTGCTTCTACTAGTAAGACATCGTAGGATGCAGAAAAGAATACAGGTCCAGAGTGGGTGCGAAAAGCCACTGATAAATCAACACCACTTGACCTACAGAAGAACAAAGAAATGTTTCGGCAAGCTTAAACTTTCTTTACTGAACCTACACCATTAGGATCACAGGTATTTCCTTGTAGGGGTGTACTGTAGCAGCAACATTGTGGCGTTAGTCCTATGCAGACATCGCAGGCTACCACATCGGGAAGGTGCGAAGAAGATGAGTTGAAAGGAAGTGTCCAATCCTTTCGACGGAGCTGTTTGAAACTCGTCAGAAATGAGAAATCCATCGGAGAGCTTCAGCGCATCATAGACCAGTACTAGCAACCTTCTTCCATGAGCAGTACGCATCGTGCTGTTCATAATATTATGGGCCATACAAGAACCGGAAGAGAAATGAGACTCATAGTGCAAATTGGAGAATTTGAAATGGATGAGGTAATCCTAGATTTAGGATCAGAGGTAAATGTTTTGACTAAGCAGACATGGAAACAGATGGGTAGCCCTAAGTTAGCCAGATCACCTATCCATCTGCGACTAGCCAATCAGCAGAGGGTATCGCCACTGGGTCAATTACCACAAGTACCAGTTGATATTGATGGAGTTCGCAGCTTTGCAGACTTTGAAGTCATAGAAATCATTGGCGATAGCAGACCGTATCCAGCTTTACTAGGTATTGATTGGGCAATTGATAACATGGCCATTATCGATTTAAAGAAAAGACAAATGACCTTTGAGGACAATCAGATTCGAGTCATCGCACCCTTGGATCCTTTCCAGGGTCCTCGTTATATTGAACCCATCAGAGCAGAGGAAGAGGTGCATAATATGGAAAGCCCATTAGAGGAAATTTGGGGTCTAAAATGGGCCTTATAAGAAAACGCGCCCACAATACATTTTGTGAGTTGGAATTCAAGAACCAATAGAACTTCAATAAAATGAGTCAACCATAATGGTTGAATTGACATATTTGTCATAAAAGAAAACTACTTTTTGTGTTCGTATTTTCGACATATCTCCCTATGTTTTTACTCAAATTCTTAGCGGGAGAGCTCGTTGGATGCAGAATTTAATTCCACATCCAACGAGTACCCACACTGCATACTTTTGACGGACCCCGCTATCCCAAAAACAAGAAATACCTGAAAAAATGTGATGATGATGTCATCATCACGTTTTTTCAGGTATTTCTTGTTTTTGGGATAGCGGGGTCTGTCAAAAGTATGCAGTGTGGGTACTCCTTGGATGTAGAATTAAATTCCGCATCCAATGAGCTCTCTCGCTCAGAATTTGAGTAAAAACACAGGGAGATATGTCGAAAATACGAACACAAAAAGTAGTTTTTTTCATTCTTCCTCCAAAATTAATAACTATTATTTTATTATTTTAACTATTATTTTATTATTTTGACTATTATTTTATTATTTTCCTTAGGAGGCCCATTTTAGACCCAAAATTTCCTCTAATGCTCTATCAGATGACTGCTAATCAGAGTGATTACATCAACCCCACCACAGAAGGAAATATCAGTTGGCGATGCGACAGCTCATGCGCATCCGATTCAGATGTTGGCTTAGAAAATTGGTAGAATAGACTTTACGAAGTCTCAGCTCATAGATGTACGTTTATGACTAAGTCACTGCGATGGATTGGCATAGAGGTTAAGGATATTTCTTCCTTTCATGGCTTAGTGGATGTTAATGACTTTTTACAATAGTTTGAGCAGAAAGTTCCTCATGAGCAGAGGATGACAACTATTGACCTTGCAGTCAAAGCCACACCTGCAAGATGGTGGCATGCACATAAAGAACATATCACATCATGGGATGATTTTAAGAGACTGATGGCGATCAGATTCTCTAATAACAAGGAGCCTTTACAGCAAAAATATATAGGAGAAAGTGACCCCAGGTCACATATTAATATTTGTGAACAGAGTTGGTTGGACATTCTAGAGGATGAATGGGTTCACCTATTCATTCACACTTTAGACACGATCCCAAGGAACTGGTACACTGAGACAGAGTTGCGCAGAGGAACTATTTCATGGCCAGTTATGATAGACAGCTTTCTACTCGCTTTCACTTTTGAATCTGAGTATCCAAGCATTGATCAGGCTCTAGGTATTATAAAGACTAAGATATTTGAAGATTGTACCCTACCAGTGTATACTCAGCCTGATTGGGCCGTCAAGTTAAAACAAGCGCTAGAGTGTTAAAACTTCACAGAAGAGCCAACAGATGAGGATGAGAATCCTCGTAGTATCAACATTCCGGAGTCTGAAGGGACTTGTGAAGTTGATGGACCAAAGCTAGAGTTTCCAGCTATCATAGAACCTATCAAGATTAAAAAGATCAATATTGGCATAGAAACAGAACCAAAGTTTTCCTCTATTGGAGACTATTGGGATGATGAAATAGTAGGACACATCGCAGATCTGTTACACGACTATCAGGACCTATTTTCCACTAAGTTCACAGAGATGAAGGGAATAGTAGGAGATTTGGGGGTCATACAGATTCCTTTGAAAGAGGATGCTAGGCCAGTTAAGTAGCGTCCATATAGATTGAATCCTCGCTATAAAGAAAAAGTTAAAGATGAGATTGATAAGATGCTAGCATCAGGCATTATTGAACCAGTGGAAGAGAGCGAATGGGTTAGTCCCATGGTTGTACAGGAAAATAAAACTACAGGAGAAATCAGGATTTGTGTCAATTTGTGCAAACTCAACGACGCATCACTTCATGACCCATTTCCGACACCTTTTACTGATGAAGTTTTAGACAATGTGGGAGGACAGGAGATCTATTCATTCACTAATGGATTTTTAGGCTATCACCAGATAAGAATCCATCCAGAGGATCAAAATAATACCACCTTTGTGACAGAATGGGGCTCATTCCAATATACGGTAATGCACTTTGGTCTTAAAAATGCACCAGCTATCTTCTCTAGAGTAGTAGTTGATGTATTCAAGGAATACATCCATAAATTCTTAGAAGTCTATTTTGATGAATGGACTGTATTTGGATTAATTGAAAAGCATATAGGAGATTTAAGGCTTATGTTAGAGAAATGTAAGCAATATCAGATTTCTCTTAACTTGAAGAAATGTATATTATGTGCACCATTTGGTATTTTGTTGGGTCATATTGTTTGCAGACAAGGCTTGATGGTAGATCCTGCAAAGATTGCCATCATTGTAAATCTTCCAGCACCCAACTCAGTCAAGCAATTGAGGACAGTGCTTGGTCATACCAGCTACTATAGAAAATTCATCAAAGGCTATGCAAAGATCACAACAACTATGGAAAAGCTGTTAAAGAAAGACGTGAAATTCCTATAAAACGAGGAATGCCAACAAAGTTTAGACACTCTTAAAGAAAAGATGGTTACAACACCCATCTTAGTATTCCCAGATTGGAACAAGCCATTTCATGTACATGTGGATGCATCTGGCATCACACTGGGGATTGTCTTAACACAGCTAGGAGAAGGGGGTATTGATCACCCTATCGCATACTCTAGTAGAAAGTTATCTACCGCAGAAAAGAACTACACCACTACAGAAAGATAAGGATTAGCTATGGTGTATGCTCTACAAAAGTTTAGGCACTACCTGCTGGGTGCCTCATTCAAGATGTTCACTGACCATTCCGCTTTAAAGTATTTGGTCAATAAACCAGTGTTAGGGGGAAGGATCTACAGATGGCTACTCTTATTTCAGGAGTATGATTTTGAAATTATTGTAAAACCAGGAAAATTAAATGCTGGACCTGATCATCTATCGCGAATAGACTCAGGAGAAGAACCAAGTAATTTAGAAGATAATTTGCCAGATACGCAATTGTTTTCTATCCAGATCGCAGACAAGTATTACGAAGATATTATCCACTTTCTCACTACACAGTGGGCACCAGTTGAGTTTACTAAGCAGCAGAAGAAACAGTTAGTTGTGAAAGCAGCAGATTTCACTTTGATCGCAGGACAATTATACAAGTTAGGTCCAGATGAAGTCCTGCACAGATGCGTGATGCTGCACGAGAAAGAGGCCATTATCAGGGAAGCACATTCAGGTACCGTAGGAGGTCATTTCGCAGGAAAGCCGATTGGACAGAAAATTCTAGCTGCAGGATTATGGTGGCCTACTTTGCACAAAGACACTAAGGAGTTTTGTAGATGCTGCGATATCTGCCAGAGGGTAGGAAAACCTTCATGGAGAGACGAAATTCCGCTGTGACCACAGATCACGCTGCGGGCATTTGACAAGTGGGTTATAGATTTCGTGGGTCCTATCAACCCACCCAGAAAATGATCTGGTGCGAGATACATCATCACAGGAACAGAATACCTCACCATATGGGCAGAGGCTAAAGCAGTAAGGAATTGTGATGCTGCTACAGCTGCACAGTTAATTTTTGAAAACATCATTAGTAGATTTGGATGTCCAGTAATTTTGATGAGTGATCAAGGCACACATTTTCTGAATCGCACTATTGAGGCCTTGACGGAGGAATTTCAGATACAGCACCATAAGAGAACTCCCTACCATTCACAAGCTAATGGTACGGTGGAGGATTTTAACAAGATTCTAGAAAATGCTCTTACTAAGATCTGTAACAGCCAAAGAAATGATTGGGACCTCAGGGTTAATGCTGTATTATGGGCTTATAGAACTACATGCAAGAAACTTACAGGACACACACCTTTCAGCTTGGTGTATGGACAAGAGGCTGTTATGCCTATGGAATATATTATTCCCAGTTTAAGAATTGCTCAAATTACCGAGATGGTTGATGCAGATACGATGAATGACAGGTTAGCACAGCTGCTTGCCTTAGAAGAAGACAGATTCATCGCAGGATTTCATCAAAAAGTGCAGAAGGAACGAGAAAAATCTTGGCATGACACGCACATTAAGAGCAAGAGTTTTCAGACAGGAGACCTAGTGCTCCTTTATGACAGTAAGTTTGTTAAGTTTCCAGGGAAGTTTAAGATGCATTGGTTGGGGCCATATCAGATTCAGTAAGTTACAGAAGGACATGCCATTCAGCTCAATAAACTGAATGGAGAGCTTGTTCCTACTTTCATTAATGACAGTAGGCTTAATATTTATAGTGATAGCCACCCCACCCCCAATATTAATGCATGGAACTACCTGTGCAGATGTCCAGTGTAGTTGAAAGGAGACATCACACCTATAACTAGTCTACACTGAAAAGAAAAGAAAAGAAAAAAAGGTGTTTATTTTGCACAAGTTTTGAACATTGTGGAGTCTCAACAACTTGGCGTGAAACTTTTGGTTCAGGACAATGCGGTGTGACATCGCAGCAATGTGATGCTCCCCGTGCCACATAGACTATTTTGGAAAGGAACAGCGGGCTAGTCACTTCACCCTCTGACAAGCAGTTAATACTGGATACGACAGCTATCCATTACCCTAGATTTGGAAACAATATAGTGATTTTCCCAGATTTGGTAAATCTTGGTCGAGACCGGCACCTGTGCACAATTTTCAAAGGAAATTTGATTGGATTTTCAGCAATTAATGAGGATAGAAACGATGGGTGTTGTCTTGTCCATGCAATAAATGCTGCCAACGGGTCCATCTTAAGTGACCGTTGATTCAAAGAGCATCGCCTTTGTTATAATTACATAGATCATTCACACAGAAGGGTTACTTTGGTGATTTCTAAGAGTTATAGAGCAATTTGTAAGATTTTTGCCTAAGCAGAGATACTTCAGTTACAGAGTGCTAGTTTCCCCAATTTCACATCCATTACCAGTCCAGAGTATTGCACCAAGTGGTGTATGTCCGAGAAGAAACCTTTAGAAGATGTTGTGCGATGATTCCAGAGTGGTGGCCTCCTGTTTGTTATGATGACGCTGCCCAAGGTTGTGAAATTAGGTGCACCACAGGTCAGATAGACGCCAAGGATGAGGAGTCAAGCTCAGATAGTAGAAGAGTCCAGCCCAGAGTAGGAAGAAGAATTTCATATGGAAACAGTATACATCGTGCCGCGATTTGAGGACGCACCAGAGGTAACCATTCCCAAGGGTGCTAAGTTTCCTATTCTGCTACCGTCGATTGACCCTCGTGTAAAGAAAGATGGATACCTGTTAGGATATGTCCCTATTCTCAAATTTACAGACTATAACCTTGGATACAGCAAGACATATCCTCAGTTTCAGGCAGATCAGTATCTTATGGTTCAGAGGAACCCGAGGATTGATGCAGATGAGTTTGTTCCTATGGAACATGTCTAGGTTCTTGAGCGGTCAGGCTTGCTCAATTTGCTGAGAATACCACATTTTGGACGAGGTGCAGAGGTTAATGCCGTGGTACGCGTGCTACTTCCCCGTGTACATGGAGGTTACCTCTGGTTGGGTAACCAGGTTGACTTGAATGTTGATCTGATACACCATATCACTGGGCTGTCCAAGAGCGATAAGGACCCTTAGACGCATATATCAGGGAAGAGCAAGGATTCCAAGCTACCAGCAACCCTAGTTAACAATTATAAGCTATAGAGAGGAGGTCGGGCTTATGACCTCACAGCCCTAACAGATGACACACTCAGATTTATAGCCAGTCTGCTTGCAGGAATACTATTAACTAAAGTTCACCCGAAAGAAGTCACAAGATCAGTAATTCACCTTTCCATACAAGTCACAGAAGGTGAACAATTTAATTGGTGTTTATTTTTATTAAATATTTTTCTTCAAGATTGTTTGACAGCACAGGACGAGCTGAACCACCCCTTCCATTTCTTGTGGCTGCTTATACTATGCGCATTCGTCGGCTGGAAAGATCTGCCCCATACCCAGTTTCTACAGGTACGAAGCGGCAAGTGCAGAGGCGCGCGCTATGAAAACTTGTGGGAGAGAAACAGCCTAGCCAAGAAAAAGATCAATATGATAGTATTTTGTGAATACTATAACCTGTTGAAGAGAGTCATCCAAAAGACACCGCGGATTAGCACGGAGATTGTGGACATGTATGATAATTGGCTTGATTTCATGGCAGATAGCCACACAATCTATCTGCAGCCAAAAGGTTTAGAACGAATAACTTGGCTATTGGTTCATTCAGGATGACAGTGCAGGATGTTGAAGATGTTATCAAAGACTTTGATGAAGAATGGAAGAAGGAATTAGAAGATGCCACAGCAGGAAATGTAACAGCAGATACCGCACCACTAGGCCCATTAGACAAAGGAAAAGATAAGGTGGTTTCCAAGAGAAAAGACCCAGTAGAAGTGCCACTAGTGGCACAAAAGAGAAAATACCCAGTAGAAGGGCCACCAGGGGCACAAAAGAGAAAAGACCCAGTAGAAGTGCCACCAGGGGCACAAAAGAGGAAAGATGCAAAAGAGGCGGCCCCAGAGGCACCAAAGAAGAAAAAATCCAAAGTCTCAAAGCCAACTAAAGAGACCGTACTAAAAGAGGATGACTATGAACTCATCGCAACGAGATTGCAAGAGGTGCTGCAGGACTCATTTCAGGCGATGCAGACATCGCAGGACAAGATGCAGAGCTCAGTAGATACGCAGCTTCTAGATTTGAAGGCACTAACTGAGAATACTTCCATGGCGCAGCTTCCGCCAGTCAGGGCGATAGTAGGAGAACGCTCACAACAATCGATTTTCCACGAGGAATTATTTCCAAAGGATCGCATCAATACAGTGTTGATACCACCAGCGAGCATCTGATTCCCTGCTTTAATGATTGATGTGCAGATACAGATTAGACACCCTATCGAGGTTAATTTGGCACAATTCCCCATTGATCAACTACAGATGATTCAGCAGCAGATAGCCACAGAGCTTAGGGATAGAGAGCTGGCAACCTATAAACAGAACACTCAGCTGAGACAACAGAATGCAGAGCTCACCGCAACCTTTCAGACAATGGTAGAGGAGTTGAGAGTATACGAATAAAGAGAACAGGACCTCAATCAGGTCTTGCAAAACATCGCACTGGAGTTACCCCAATGTAATATAGAGTTTTCCTTACCTCTACCGCAGAAGGTAAGAAGAATTGCAGATAGAGCAAAGGCTCTGGAAGAGACAGTGATCAAGATGGAGGAAGACCACAAAGCACAAATTGCCAAGATTGATGCTCGAGCACCAGGCACACCTCAGTCAGACAAGGAAGCAAGGGCAAAGGCCTTTAGACTCACTTCAACATAGATGAAGTGTCACATAGATGATGCAGAGTCATTGCTCTCCGATGTGACAAAGACATGGTCGGAGCTAGATGAGCTCCCAGCTAAACTCGAATTGCAACAGAGCATCCAGAACATAGAGAAGGCCATAACAGCAATGAAGGAAGAAGTCAAGAGCTTAGGAGCTCTTGCAAAGATGAAGAGGATGACAGAGATGAACCGGTTGCAATAGGAAGCGCAGCGGTTAAGAGAAAAAGAGATACAATTTAATAATCTGCTTCAGCCATATCAGGAACAAATCACAGAGCTGGTCGATGCGGTTGAGCAGAGAATCAAAAAGTTCACTACAAGAAAAAGTGAAATTGATGGCACAGAAGACTCCATCATTAGTCAAGCTATGCTCGAAGCAGCACAAGACTGTGTCGAAGCTATGGACAAAGAAGTCGCAAGACTTCGAGAAATATTTGCAAGGACTTTGCAGGAAGCCAAGGAGAAGCTACAGCAAGAGAATCCAGCTATTAGTGGCTCGGGGATGAGCCACAAGTAAGTGTTAGGGGATTGTTAGAGTAGGGCCCGCAGCTACAGGAAAAGCTACTATATCAGGACAAGAAAGTCAAAAGAAACAATACCTGGAGCGGTCGAGAAGAGAGAGATCAAACACTGCACTTAAGGCAGCGGCGAAGACAGGAGGGCTAAGCTACCCTCATAAAGGAAAATGAGCAATGAGCCAAGGTATTGAAGACAAAGGACAGAAGGGGAGCGACCGAGGAAGCGACGCCCATACCCACGATCAGCGCCAGGAAGCATGGAAGACTGTAGAGAGCTGCAGTATGACCAGTAAGCGACAGTTCAAAGTACATATGCGTCGACTATCACAGTTAGGGTTTTTTTGGGTTACTGTTGGGATAGGCCCACAGTTTTGTATCAGGGTGAGACCTTCGGGCCACCTACTTAAGCATGTATTTTGTATTGTAAAAGGTTGGATAGTAGATAGTTAGACAGTTAGAGAGAAAGATAGCTAGTTCTTTAGACATCTGTATTGTAAGATATTGAAAAAGAGTCGAGCTCTGGTTCTGTATTCAGTCTGCATTATCTTACTGTAACCAGTAGCTGACTCCTTGAGTATGAATGTAAAAATCCACAGGGATTGAGAGAGAGAGAGAAAGAATATAGTGTAAGAAGAAAGCAGAATAGAAAGAGAAGAGATCTAAGAGAGAAGGGCTCCAGCTGAGAACGCGGAGTTTCCCAGAAGATCTCGGGCTGCATAATAGATTGCAGCGGAACTGTGTGTACTCACTCTAGATATAATATAAACACAAGTTCCTGTGGACGTAGCTTCCTCCTTGGAAGTGAACCATGTAAAATCAGTGTGTTGTGTGACTGTTTCATGTGATTGTGTTTACTTGTTTTCTATCTGTTACCTGTTACATGAGCTGAGCTAAGAGTTAATGAATGTGTGTATGCTATCCTTCAGTTTACAGTAATGTAGAACGCTAAATGTGAGTTGGATGTGTTAAGTATTATGCATATAAGTTTATCAGTGTTTGATTCAGACCGTAACAGTTACAGTGTCAAGAGATTCCTGTATATTCAGTTTAGCAAGTTGAGCGCAATAGATGTTGAGCATATTAGACTGTAGAAGCTAAGTGAAGTTGTTTAACACCCTTGTGAATGTTAGCTGAACTAGTATAAGAAGGAAAGGAGAGTCATTGGACTGTGAGAGTTGGAGATTCCTATTGAGTCTTACCATAGAAGCTATCACAGTGCAGAAAGGCGATATTGCACTGTCGGAGGAGCCGCGGTGTGGGACATCACAGGTAAAGAGTCAAGTAGAGGAGAAGGTTTGTGCATCGCCGGAGAAGCTGCGATGTGATAAGAGTCAGTCTCATAGCAGAGTCTACTCGAAAGGGAGATACAGCATGATAAAGAGAAATCCCACTGGTTAACCAGAGTTAAGAGAAACCTAGGATGCTACAGAACCTGGTTGAGGACACGTGAATCTTCAGCCACCCCATCTAGGATCACTTCGGGTGAGACTTCAGGTCATTATGTGGTCTATCGCAGAAAGGGCCAGTGTGCTAGGGGTTTTGTTGGTACATTACAGTAAACCCAGGTCTGCCCACAGATAACCAACAGATGTCCTCAGATACCATCCATCTGCAAACTCGAAGTCAGAATTATGATAAACCTGCAGATAAGAAAGAAGATCAATCTTCTTCAGGTAAAGTTCCCTCTACTAGTTCTCTGTAATCCTCATCTACTATCCCTTTGTCTATCAAGAGGTGTACTCTCAACATGATTTTGCGCCCACCTAAGAGTACTCTTCAGAAGGTTGTCTTAAATCCCAATGCCCAAGCTGCTCAATTATATAATGTGGTTGAAGATGTTGCTCAGGCACCTTATGCAATGTCTACCCTAGAAGTACTCCAAAGTTTTCCCACATAGTGCAAGAACTTGTTGACAGTGTTAGAAACATTAGACCTGAATAACACTAACTTGATCCATTTCAATGTTGAGAACTATAAACCTAGATTATTGCATAAACTTGCTTTTCAGATCATTACAAAAGTAGTGGGAAAGAAAGTCTTTTGAATGGTACTAGATGAAGGAGATTCGACCTCGGTGTTATCTCTGACTTGTTGGAAAGCTCTTGGCTCTCCTAATCTTGTTACATCACCTACGACCCTTAAAGCCTTTGATGGATGGGGTTTCCAACCCCATGGTCTCATATCAGCCCTCATGGTCAAGCTAGGGGGAAAAAATGTTTCCATCCAAGTAGAAGTGGTATATGCCCCTTTAGATTTAAACCATTAGAGGAATTTTGGGGTATAAAATGGGCCTCCTAAGGAAAATAATAAAATAATAGTTAAAATAATAAAATAATGGTTAAAATAATAAAATAATATT
>LPNX010947816.1:996959-1246983 GCA_001517045.1 Pseudotsuga menziesii
TCTAGGAAGGAATTGGTTCTATTCCACGATTGTTGTTGCCTCAACAGTATTTCGAACGGTCCAATTCCCGCATCTAGGGAGAATAGTTACTATTGATCAACTTGATTTCTGTACACCAGATGTTCCTACCTCCATGGCTAATAACATTCCCATGTTAGGTAAGTCCCCTCCTCCTCACCAGTCGATTGGGGTAGGCATGCTGAAGGATTCATCCCTCATAGGGATTTTTCCATCTACTCCTCCTATCACGGATACTACGAAAGTACATATGATCACATCATTTGATTATGAGCCTAAGGGAAAAAATATTGTTGAGTCCACCTAGTTGAGTCCTCATGAAGCTATGTATGACACCATTCAAACCTTTTCCGATGATCACACTGATGACCTTCATCTAGTGGCTTCGGATCCTTACCATTTACCGTACTGGTTAGAACCTTCTCTTCCGGTTCTAGACTATATCTCCGATACTTTTCCTTCCGATGAGTCCATCATAGAGATCATGAACACACATGAGCCCATTTAGGAGGATCACCATCATAGATCCATGTTCCTCCCCAACAGTACCAGTTTGGGCAGCCGTGATTTTGTATCCTTGTTTCCTACTAATATTGTCAACATTCCGCAAAGTCCTATATTGTTGCAAGATATAGATTCTGAAGAAAACATTTGCAACATTACTCAAATGAACCCAATTGACATATTAGCCAAGCCTGATGTTATTTTGCACATTCATGTTGGGCAGAACTTCTCTGCAGATGAATCTGAAGCATATAAGGCACTTTTTAAGGAATTTCGTGATATTTTTACCTGGTCCTATGAGGAGATACTAGGGATTGACCCTTCCATTGTAGTACATGATATTAAAACTTATCCCACGGCTAAACCTATCAGGCAAAAACTTAGGCAAGTCCATCCTTGGAAGGTCGTAACTATTAAAGCTGAGATTGAGAAACTTCTAAAAGCTGGTTTTATTTACCCTGTACCTCTGATGGAATGGGTATCAAACGTTATCCCTGTGAATAAAAAGCAGGGCACCATTAGAGTCTGCATCGAATTTAGGGATTTAAATAAAGCTTGTCCCAAGGACAACTTTCCTACCCCGCATATCGATCAGATTATTGACAACTGTGTTGGAAGTGTCATTTTTTCATTCATGGATGGCTTCTCTGGCTATAATCAGATTGAGATATTTCCCTCTGATTAGCATAAAACGACATTCATTTTCCCATGGGGAACCTTTGCGTATAAGAAGTTACCTTTCGGCTTGAAAAATGCTGGAGCCATGTTCCAGCGTGCGATGTCCTATGTGTTTCATGACGTTAAACATATTGTTGAACCGTACCTTGATGACCTCCCTACTCATTCACAGCAACGGGAGGACCACTTGGTCATATTAGAGACATTCTTGAGATTTTGTCATTATAATATACAGCTCAATCCACATAAATGTGTTTTTTGCATTGAGACGGGACGTCTGCTTGGCTTTGTGGTATCCAAAGATGGCATTCAGATAGATCCTTTGAATATTTCCACTATCATTAATCTACTAGCCCCAACCAACCTCCTTGAACTCCAAAATTTGTAGGGGAAGGAAAACTTTCTCCGCCATTTCATGTGCAATTTTGCAGAGAAAACCCATAGTTATATGCGTCTCCTCAAGAAGAACACTCCATTATTATGGGATGACCAGGCCAAGCGCGCCTTTGATAATATTAAGCATGCTCTGACTCATTCACCCATGATACACCCCCCGGATTATTCAAAGGACTTTCTCTTGTATATTGCTGCCTCCACTACTACCATCGCCATGGTTTTAGTACAGGACAATCTCCACAGTCAAGAGCATGTGATTTACTATTCCAGTAAGAATCTTATCGATTCTGAAACTAGTTATTAACATGTGGAGAAGTTAGCATTGGCCATGGTCATTGTTGTGAAAAAAATTTGTCACTACATTCTACTCCGCACTACCACCGTATTGGCATACTAGAACCCGATGTACTACATCCTGACTCGTCAGGTACTCAGGGGAAAGTACTCCTGTTGGATTGTTATCATTCAGGAGTTTTCTAAGGCCACATCAAAGAAATCCTTGGTTTTTGCAGAGCTTATGTGTGATCTTCCCTATGATACAACGGAATCTGAGTCCAGTGATTCATTTCTAGATGAATTCCTGTTCCTGATTAGCACTACTGATCCTTGGTATGGATATTTGCTCATTTATCTCTAGACCCAGCATTTTTAGTCCCATTTATCTCATGATGATCACCGCCATATCCGTCACCACATGAAGTACTATCTCATCTTGAATGATACCTTGTATAGACGTGGGATTGACTCCATTCTCTAGCGATGCCTCACCCATGAGGAGGCTGAACAAGTGTTGAATGATTGCCAATCTGGAGCATGTGGCAGTCATTTATCTGGGATGGATATAGCCCAGAAAATGCTTCACACTGGCTATTTCTGGCCTTCTATCTTCAAATACTATCATGAGGCTATTAAGAAACGCCCACCTTGTTAACATTTTTATCCTAAAAAGTGCACCCATCCTGTTTCGCTTCACCCCGTCATTGCCATTGGCCCATTCTCCAAATGGGGGATTGAGTTCATGCATTGTAAGCCTACCTCAACCGAGGGGCATGGTTACATCATCGTAGCCGTGGAATATTTCACAAAATGGCCTGAGGCCATGCCTACATATGTAGAAGATGGTAAGATTGTCACTCTCTTCTTGTTCAATCATATCATAGCTATATTTGGAGTTCCGCAGTCCATCCTCATTGATCACGGATCTCATTTTCGTAATCAAATGATGGAGGAACTGAGTGCCAAGCTATGTTTTCACCATGAAAACTCTACACCGTATTATCCGCAAGCTAATGGTCAAGTAGAGGCCATTAAAAAAGTTTTGAAAACTATGCTTCGTCGGATGGTTGGAGATCATAAATCCAATTTTCACCTCATTCTTTTTTCTGCTCTTTGGGCTTATTGGACTTCTATGAAAATAGCTATTGGTTTCATGCCATTCCAGCTTGTCTATGGACTTGAAGCTATCTTGCTGATCCAATTTCAGATTCCATCTTTACAACTTGCGGTCGAACTTCTCCCGGACACTTTCGCAGAGGAAGAGAGATTTTTGTATTTGAATAACCTTGATGAGACTCACAGAGATGCTAGCTTGGCTAATGAGGAGCATTAGAAATGCCTCAAGGCATAGTACGATAAATCTGTCCAGCCTCGTGTCTTCAACGAGGGTGACCTAGTATTGACTTATGACCAGAGATATGAAAAACTAGGGAAGGGTAAGTTTGAGTCCATGTGGTATGGACCTTTCCTTATTTCTAAGGTGTTAGAGAAAGGATCTTATGAGCTTGTTGATTATGATGGAATCCCTTTGGGGCAACCTCACAATGGGTTGTACCTGAAAAGGTACTATGCCTAGGTCTTCTTGGATAGTATCTTGTATATATGTATATTGATTGAATTTCAATGTGCTTTTAGTATTTTCAAGATGGTTTTGAGTTTTAGTGTCCACATCTATTTATACCATGTTTTGTTCATGTAGATGTATTTCTATGGTGTTGCTGATGGTGCTTGCCACCACACCTTGAATCTCGCCTCGAATACTAGGGTTATCTATTCCCCAGCTGAAGATTTGGTCAGTTCAGGAGCAGTTTGCATAGGTCCCACTACTAATAACATCACCGAGTATGAGGCAGTCATCGGTCTTCTGATTGAATCCACCTCCCAGGATGTCCATGATCTAGTAGTCTTGATGGACTCATAGTTCGTGGTTTGTCATTTAAACCATGTCTACACCATTAGGAACCTGGTACTCCTCTCCCTCTTCCGAAGGGTACGTTTGTTAGAAAGATCATTTGAAACCATTACCTATAGGCATATTCCTAGGGAACATAATGTAGTTGCTGACTCATTGGCTAATTACATCCTAGATTGGCATATTTCCCATTCATGACATCAAATCAAGCATGGTAAATTGTAAATAAACATTTAAAGACACATAGAACTCATAAAAAATGCATTTGGCCATTTGAAACATATAAACACCATGTAAAAATATGTATATATATATATATATATATACGAAAAAGTTTTACAAAAAATAGGTCATGAGACCTCATCTGAAGCACGTAGGATTTTAGGAAAAATCATCATACAAAATCTTGAAGCTATCAACTTTTAGTATACATGTCTCATACACTAATGGTGCTCATGATAGCACATCACTGCTTGAGCCACCCTATGTAGCAGCCTGCTAAATCTACCCGGTACTCCCACTATAGATCTCTGATATCTAGTCAGGAGGTCATCTATGACAGCATCTAGGATGCCTAGAGTCAACCTCTCTAGGTTATCCTGTAGCTCCCCGGTGATATCATCACCCTATGGTACGAAGTGAGCTCCGGCTTGCCTATCCAATGGAGATGCTCCTCTAGGCCTCGCTGCTCCAACATTTGCATGAGAAAAAAAAGGTCTCGTCACTTATCATAAAAAATATAAAACTTTAAAAACATAAAAACATTGTCCATTTTAGGGTTTCTTGCTTCTTACCGATGTCACCCCACTTCCCTCCAGGTGGGAGTGGTAGGTCGGGATCTCCTATAAAGTCTGTGCCTGCATAGGCATAGTCCTCGACCATGAGCATCTGATCCCGTAACCATCTGAAGAACAGATCACTAAACTTCACTCTTCCCCTACCCACTCCTGTGCGAGCCATGACCTGGACCCAGCTCATCATACGGGGGTCACGTGCTCTCAGAATCTGAAAAGTCACATGGTGCCTCATCTGTAGGACCCGCTTCAAGAAAAAGTAGGCTAACATGGAACCAAAGCCGAACTGCTTCAACTCTCCCTGCCAACATTTAGTCAGTTGATCCTTGAAGATTGGAAGCATTGCTTCTTCCCAGTTGAACACCATAGGTTCCATGGCCTCTATGGCATACAACATGTGTGCCCTAGAATCTTGGTGGACATCCTGGCTCTCGGCCACCCTCTGCATGGTGAACAGAACAATCCGTAGAGCCCTGTCTATCATTGCCCTGATGGAGATTTTATTCCCTCATGTACCTGTACCTGGTGCACAGTGTCGATCTATAAGCTCTCTGTTGGTAATTTAGAATCTTGGTGGACATCCTGGCTCTCGGCCACCCTCTGCATGGTGAACAGAACAATCCGTAGAGCCCTGTCTATCATTGCCCTGATGGAGATTTTATTCCCTCATGTACCTGTACCTGGTGCACAGTGTCGATCTATAAGCTCTCTGTTGGTAATTTCCCCGTATAAGCTCTCTATTGGTAATTTCCCCGCCACGGGAACCTATCAGTGAGATGGGGGTGCCCCATCTCGATAGACCAGTTAGGAAGTGGATATCCTCTACCTCCACTGTAAGTATATGTGCCCCCATATCGAAATACTATTGTTCTAGATTCCACATCTGCAGTATGTGTTCCAGTAATATCTCATGGGACACCATTCTTGGGGTATGGAAGAAATTTAAGAGTCCATAGTCCCCTAGTGCGGCAATGCAACCCGCATTTCTTTCAGCAGCAGCATTCTTGTCATCATGTGTTCTTTCCTTCCATATCACCATGTTTTGAGTCACCTAGACCTGCCAAAAACAATAATGGTATGCATTAGAATCATCCTTGAATCATTTCAAATCAAAAGAATGAATATTCATTGCCCATATCATTTGTTTAAGTTATCCACGGTTGGCACCGCCTATGCCCTGTTGGAGATAGGTGGTGGCACCGCTTGTCCACTGTGTTCTTGGTGCGGTTCTTGGGTGGTACTGTGTATCCTGTAAGGGGTAGCCGCGGTGCCCACATATTGAGTTTTAGGGCTTGCCAGATAGGAAACCCCCCCCCCCCCAAATCTCAAAATAGAATCTATGAAATGAAATATAAAGGTCTTAGATGTTACCTGCAGCTGACGATGCTGAAAATGGACGATGGAAACTCCCGGTATCAGCTGTGGAAGATCTGGCTAGAAAAATGCTCCAAGTGCTCTCTGCTAGAGGTAAATAGTGAAATGTTTAAATTTTTTACTATATTTTTGATATAAAATCATATTTTAGTCAAAGTTCATTTGTTGTAATCCATTAATGTTGGTTTTGAATGCATTTAACACTTGTTTCTGAGTTGTCTGCATGATAAGAGAACTTTGGTAAGAAGCTTTGGAAAGTTTGTTTATGGATTTTTCATACTTTCACAAAACAGAAAAGGTCATCAAGTTTTTATTATGACACTTTGTCATGCTTGTTAAAATATAGTATCAAAGTTCCAAGTCCATTTCAAGTTTCTTTCCAGGCTTGTAAAATACAACGTTGTGTAAAGAAGCATCATGGAGTCCTCTTTTCACCTCTTTTTCAGGCTCCTTAAACATGAAAAGGTCATCGAGTCCATTTCTGATTCTTTCCAAGATCGTAAAATATGACATTGTGTAAAGAAACATCATGGATTTCTCTTTAAACCCTTTTCAGGCTCCCTAAATATCAAAAGATCGTTGATCGATCTTGTCTTCTTCACGCTCGTTAAAGTATTTGAAGAGTCGTCCGTCTGATGGTAGGTTATCTCTTTTTCAGTTTGGATCGGACTATTTATGAAAAAGGATCACTCCAGCCAATAATGACTGGAAGAGTTCTCTAAGGTTTGATTTTACACTTTTTCAGGCCTTAGAGACTAAATCATATGAAAAAGTACCCCCTTGGAGTCTTCTTCCGTATTCGTTCAGAATCTCTAAACATGAACGATATCGAGTTTTCTTTTAGTGGACTCATTAAATTAACCATTAAGAGACCCGTTTTGGGAATGAACCCCTCCTCTCTTAGGTTCGTAAAACATATGAGTTTGGACTTGTCTTCTGACAAGCTATATCGAGTGTTTGTTACCCTCTTTGAACTCATAAAACTGAAAAGAGGCACTCATCAATCATGATGGAGGAAATGGGAAGGGAATCATTTTGTAAATAATGGCAATTGTTTGTTGTTACCTTTGAACATGGCACTTGTCTGCACAATCATGTCAGTCAATTGGGTATTCAACTAATCTCCATGACAATCCACTTTCATGAGTCATGTCAATCCTTTGAGTCTTTCAAAAGAATGCATTGTCCACTGTCCCATTGTGTATCTATCCTGTTCAGTCATGTTGCCAAGTCTTTTGTCGTGCCACCCAATGTTCAAGGGAGATCTGAAGAATTTTTACCTCTACAGTATACATAGTCTTTGTGTCAATATATTTGAGTCATTCATATGGTAACTACATTCACATCATTCCAGAACTATGTTCTGAGTTTCATGGCATTGATGTGGGACTCATCATGGCCCTCCTTCGACGAGACTTTTCCCGTTGACATTAGCTCATCATCCGGGAAATAATCTTAGAAACAATATTTAGTACCTTAAGATATGTATGCCTTAATCACAATTTATCTCACTCTCGACATAGGTTCACATCATTGACCTTTGATCGATAGAATTGACTGGGTGTTCGACATCAGGACATCTATTCACACTCAGTAGGTTGTACTAGGGTACCTTGGGAATCATTGACATTAATGGTGATCTCCCTCGCACTTGTTAATAGTTCACATCATTGGCTGGTAATCAAGTGGTTTCTACCATGTTTGACTTCAGATCATTGTAATCACATGGATAGAATCGTACTTTGTGGAAGACGAGACGAAGACCCTGGGTATTTGTTTAAAGCCCTCATTGTTTTTTCCCCAGGCTGCGATGGAGTTTTGTACATCTAGCATGGATCAACATTTGTATGTTCATGGCTATGCTCAAATTTGCATCAATATGACATAGATCTACATTGTATGTTTGGTAGCTATGTCCAAGTTTGAGTCCTCTATCACATGGATCTACGTTGTATTCTAGTAGCCATGCTTGTTTGTTCCTCTCATGGATCTGCCTTGTATTGGTCTGTAGCCATGAGTTTGGTTACTTGTGTCTATGAGTCAACATACTGATGTACTACAGATGGCTACTTGACAACATGCTCCAATTGAGCTGACATTTTCATCTTGTGGCGATGACTTGTTCTCAAAGCTCTTGTTTATCGTATCCCTCTAAGACACATTCTTTGGGGGGCATCCTGTCATACCAAAATCCTGTCACCATCATGTGATAAGATGTTTGACATACCTACTTTCCCTGAATCCTAGCTTCTGGAGTGGAAACTAAATGGTTTTTCATCAATATTTCATACAAATTCCCAGCACCACACATGACCTTTTATCCAGGAGCGGTACCCATGTTCGCACCGCCGATCATCTGTTTCCCATAAGCGGTGCCACTGCTTATTGTCCTTGGTCCATAAGCGGTTATTACCAGAACCTCTCTGTCATAGAAAGAGAAACTCAATACCCTGGGTAAAAAGGGAAAATGAGAAGTTTCTCAAGGCTTCTAGATGATAAGCCTCATGTCCTACCTTATCCCTACTATTGTGGGTTGGTTGAGCTCGAGATCCCTCAAACTAGGATCTTAGAAGCCACCTCACCCACTAATTTCTTAACCTACTCTATCCATTAAAGCCTTATAAATAAGATCTCATAGCCATGGTTGAGAAGAGAACACTTGAGGTATTGTTATGCTGTTGGATTGATGATTGGCCCAAGATCATTTGGAGAGAGCATAGGGAGCTAGAGTCAGAGATTTTAGGGATGAGAATGTCTGGTTTCATTGAGATGCATGTCAACACTAAGGCTTGGTTGTAAAATTCTTCATATTCTTTAATGCAAGTTGATTTCTGTCCCACATATGTTATTATTGTTGTGATTTCACATATATGTTGCTATATTCCTTAGTCACTAGCATAGATTAGTAGATCATATTCTGGTTTCTTTGATCTATTTCATGTCGAGCTCGATTGCAGGTACATAGGTGGACTATCAAATCCTTGTATTCCAGATATCTACAGCATCTAGGGAGAGTCTTCAACCTCTATCCTCTATTTGTTCTAGATCTGAACCATTCAGACCAGTGGAACACCTTGATGTCCGTAGGAGGTGAAATATTCCAGCTAACAGGAATAGGGGTAATTTGTGATAAATCCTTGGTGTCTTTTTTTGGAGTTTTGATGAGAATAATATTACTTTCCCCTATTTTTCCCTTTAATCAAGTTGAGCCAAATGACGGTTTGAAATATTTAAAGTTTGTCATCAAGTCTAATTATTACTTGAAGATGGATTAGTCATGGTTATTAGCCAAAGCAGAAAAATGGTTTTAGTTTGGTGTTTTAGATGCATATCTAGTGGTGGTAGACTTGATCTAGTTAAGTATGTGTTAGATGAAATACGATTTAATTGGATTCCCCTCTCTTATATTCCTTAAGAAGTATTGGAGTAGATAAAGAGAGTAAATTTCATATTTTATGTCTAGGATGAAGAGAAAAAATAGGGATTCCATTACTAAAGTGGAGAAGGATAGATTTTCCAAAGGATATGGAAAGATGGTTGAAATAATATCTTTAATATCTCGATGGATTTGGTAGCAACATGTGTCTATAGGTTGATTCAACGAAAGGGATTCTGTTGTGAAGTAGTAGTATAGGAGTATATTCCATGTGAATATATGAAAGAGTGGATTAGGAATCCTTTGAAGAGTATTCTAAATTTTTTTGTTATGTGGAATTTTGTTGGAAAATCATATGATTTATTTTCTAAGGGGTAGGTGTCTATATAAGATCAAACACGTTTTTAATAAGGATTATACATCTATTTGGAAGCAAGAGAAGTGGTTAGCTAGATGGATAGGATTTACAGGGGATATGCTGAGTTTTGGAAGGACTTCACCAAGATTATCAAGATTATTCATGTAAGGAACACAAAGTGTGAAAATTAATCCCAATCTTAGATTAACTGAACTCACAAAATTGCTTGAAAAAATTGCAAGATACATTAAAAAAAGGAGATTGAATCTGTTGAATAACAAAAATCGTTGTTATATTAGTTTACACAAGAAAACATTATATAGAAATAGGTTGTTGAAACATGTATATACATCAAGGATTTGAATGCATAAATATGCCATTCGAATCAGTATATAAGAGAGCTTATTAAACTAGTCAAAGTCCCCCATAGGTGCATAAAACACTTTCCTAATATGTCAAAAGGCTCATTAATTGGAAGAATGAGTTGTTATATCTGATAAGTGAAGGAAAATGGAATAAATCATGCTTTTAGGTGAGGAAATGAAGGAGGGTGAGCTGTGACAAAAACAAGGAAATTTTCCTTAAAACTAGCTTTACCTTTTCTTTAAAACTGCTGAAAAAGAAGGAAACTTTCGATAAGGAAAGAATGTGCACTTTATAAACTAGACAGTATGATGGGTTTTAGACTATTATCAAAAATATTTCCAAAGCTCTCCTAGAGTCAGTTTTGGCAAGTTTTACCACAAAAATTCAAGTGGATGCCAACTAGCTAGTGTAGGACCTAGGAATTTAATAAAAAAGATTAAATTTTATTTCCTAGGTATGGGAATGGGTTTTGATTATTCCAAAACCCCCTATTAATATTTAATTATGTATTATATCAGAATAATATGAGAGATATATGGCCTAGAAACAAGGATTAGTCACCATTTACGTACTGCTTATCCATACAAAACAAGGAAAGAGACAAACCAACAAAGGGGAAAATAATCCCTTAAACATGGACATGAACAAAAATGTAAGAAATATTGTATTCAATCAGTCTTCATCACATGATCAACTATTCCCAAAATTTATTTGATATTGTTGAAAATATTCTTATAAAACACCTTGGTGAAGATGTCTGCAACTTGCTCAGATGATGCACAATAATGCAGAGCAGAGGCCCATTCATGCACAAGTCCTCTGATGTAGTGCATATAGATATATATGTGTTTGTTTTGCTGACTTAGTACTGGATTAGTTGATATTTGAATGGTACTTTGGTTGTCACAATAGATGACCGTTGAAGTATCAGACTCAATCCCAAACTCTCCAAGTATAGCATGCAACCACAAACATTGAGCAGCTGAATTCACAACTCCTATGTATTCTACCTCTGTAGATGAAATTGCAATTGCACTTTTCTTCTTAATTGACCATCTGATTGGTCCATATGCAAGCATAAATACATATCTAGAAGTTTATTTTCTATGAATTTTATCTCCTGCCCAATAATAGTAAGTGAAACCAACTAACTCAAGGTCATATTTTTTGATACCATTCCTAACCTTAAAGGTATCACTTAATCTTGGAGCGAATGGTATTCCTCCTTGAGTTAGTTGGTTTCAAGGTTAGATCCCATGTCTCAATCTTCTGGAGCGAATGGTATTCCTCCTTCATGGTTTTTTTTCCATATTGGATATTATGATCCTTCTTCATATGTTTGTGGGTCTGATTCAATCATTATATAACACTTTTCATCAAAGAAAGGATCCTTGATAGAAAGGGCACTCTGGAATTGAGATTTAGTCATCTTAGGATCACTGCTATTCCTATCTAGTTCCCTAACTGCATGAATTTATTTTATGCCGACTTTGGCGTTTTGGGTGTGTTAAGATCTGCAATTAAATCAACATTATCATACATACCAGAATAAGAAAAATTATCAGCCTCTACACTTACAGTCAAAGGTGGAGGTGGTGAAGAGTGTTAATTTTTTAATGGTTATATAATATATTATAACATTTATCATCACAACAGCATAACCATAAGCAAAAGGATCACTGAAATATAGAGAATCACAAGCACACAAAAGAACACAAATATTTATCCTAGGAAACCCTCATGGGGAAGAAAACCCATCAAAACTTCCTATGTATAATATGTATAAAAAGTACAAGACAAGACCCCAGACAGGTGCACCTCCATTCAATAGATATATATATATTTCTCCTATGCATTATACACAAGTGAGTGTGTGTTCAAATGAGAAACACATCTCCTCTATTGATACTCTTTTCGTCACTTGAATTTTAACCTAACAAGTCGACCCCACTTAACTAAGTGGGTCGGCTTCAATTAAGAATACTCATTACAATATTATATTATATTCATTAAGGTACTATTAACCCAAATTACAATGGAGGATTTACCTCACGACTCTATGATGACCAAATACAATAGTAACACCCCGCTAGAGGAATAATATATCCCTTGGGTTACATTAGTAAATTACATTTAGCATATCCTTTGAAGTTACAATATTCAAAAACCCTTGTTAACGAGAATGTTATTCTACTAACAACATCATCATAGACTATAGGATAACATAGAGACAATATCTGCAACATCATCGAGGTTATACATATATACACCATAGTATTTTTTCAGCATTCGTCAGTAATTAGAACATTTACTCTTCAATGTATTCATCTTTTGCATCACATGATCACTTGATCCTTTTGCAAAAACACTTCAACCTTTTGATCCTTCATATAAGCACTTAGATATTCTGATCCTTTACAATACTACTTCGATCTTCTGATCCTTTTCCACAACACTTCTATCTTTTGATCCTTTGCAACAGCACTTCGATCTTGTGATCCTTTGCAGCAGCACTTCAATATTCTCAATCCTTTGTAGAAACACTTTGATCCTTTTGATCCTTTGTAGGAGAACTTCAATCCTTTTGTAGTAACCCTTTGATCCTTTCGATCCTTTTGCAGCATCACTTCGATCCTTTCAATCATTTTCTACTATACTTCAATCTACTTGATCCTTCATTGTTGTACTTCGATCTACTTGATCCTTTTCTCCCACGCTACCTACATTACACATGATCTATTTTCAGGATGATCAATCCTTATCACTTTAGGACATAAGTCCAAGGATGATGCAATCCTCACCTGAGCTACTTACAGGGTGGTCAATCCCTATAACTTTAGGACATAAGTCCAAGGACATTGCAATCCATATATGATCCAATTATGGGATGATCAATCCATATCACTTTAGGACAGAAGTACAAGGACTATGCATTCCATACATGATCCAATTACAAGATTATCAATCCCTATCACTTTAGGACATAAGTCCAAGGATGAAGCAATCCTCCATCATCATGATCCATGATATCAATCAGTTGAATCATCTACAAATAAATGTAGATATCGACTACACCTAGTTCCAGCCCTATCTTCCATGAGGACTCATCATAGACCATCAATACCACACAGGTTAGGACCACTCCCAAGTGAGTGTTATACTATGGTATCTACACTTACGTGTAGGGATACTTGTCCAAGCAATAGTATTTTCTGTAGAAGTACTGATCTCTATTGCATACACAATGTCGACCCATCATAGAACATCCATACCACATAGGTTAGGACCACTCCCAAGTGAGATTTATACTATGGCATCCATGAGGACTCATCATAGAGCATCCATACCACACAGGTTAGGACCACTCCAAAGAGAGTGTTATTCTATGGTATCTCCATATGAATGTAGGCATACTCTCCATACAAGTGTTAGCTTTTTATCATTTAATCAATATTATCTAGGATCTTATCTGAGAGAATAACCTGCACAGCAATAATCACAAGAGACAAGAGACACAAAGAGTTTTCCTCAGGGAAACCATAAAGGAGAAAACCCTGCAACTTCCTCAAAGATAGAATGAGCACCAATGGCAAAAGTAAAATCCAAAGACATAAAGATGATCTCCAATAGATTTTATGTTTCTCACTTGTGCAAGCTCCTCTTCTCTCACTCATGCACTACAATTGAGTGAGTGTATGTTACAAATAGAGAGTCTCACTCTCTATTTGTACTAGTTTCTGACTTGACAATTACTTACCAGGTCCGACTTCACTAGGAGATTCTAATAACCCTAGTGCCCCTCAACTGTGGGGACTTTTCTCCCCAATCAACAGAGGAGGGTTAACCTCTATGAATTTACATGACTTGATTACATTAATGATTCTCCCAATAGGAACATTAGGTAATAATGAAATACAATACACAAGATATACAAGTGAATATATTTTGAATTTACAAATACATCAACACTCCCTCTTAACTAGGAAGGTATTCTCTTGACACAGCTCATCAGCACAAGTCTTCATCATAGGATCATCATCAAAGTTGAATCATCATCATGATTGGATCATCATCGAAGCTAGATCATCATTAAACTGTATCATCATCAAATTTGGATCATCACTGCTCCTGCTATCTCAAGCAAATGGTAATATCTCTCAATTATACTCATCATAGGAAGTTCTATAGAGCCAACCCTTTTTCATGATGGTTGTAGGCCTAACCTCCATGTAGATCTTCTTCTTCAACTCTTATATCATCGGCATGTTAGGACACACCTACTACCATCTGAGAAAGGCTCCAGCACTTATATCCACTAGCATGGTAGGACACACCTAGTAATACCATCCAGGAAATTCTCTAGTACTTACATACACCAGCATGATAGGACACACCTACTACCATCTGGGAAAGGCTGCAGTGCTTACATCCACTAGCATGGTAGGACACACCTACTACCATCCAAGGAAAGGCCCCAACACTTACATCCACTAGCATGGTAGGACACACCTACTACCATCCAAGGAAAGGCTCTGCACTTACATCCACTAGCATGGTAGGACACACCTACTACCATCCGGGGAAGGGCTCTGCACTTACGTCTGTCGGCATGGTAGGACACACCTACTACCATCCAGGAAAAGGATCTGCACTTACATCATTCATCATTGTAGGATACACCTACTACCATATGGTGAAAGGATCTACACTAACATTTGATGGAATGGTAGGACACACCTACTACCATCCGGGGAAAGGCTCAACACTTACATCTTACCATGGGAGGAACCAATCCTACCAAAATGTCAAAAAGGCACATCACTTATATCTGACCATGGGAGGAACCAATCTTACCACCATGTCAGAAAGGAACAATACTTACATCTAACCATGGGAGGAACCAATCCTACCACCATGTCATAAAGGCTCACGGACTCATCACTTCCTCTTGGAAAGAACCTCAATATAGAGAAAACCAAGCTTCTCCCTGAAGTACTCAAACTTTACTCTGACCATTTCTATCATAGAATCACATCAGGGCTGATTATGTCCAAGGATAACCTATGATATTTTCTAGGACCAATTACATCAGAGGAAAACCTACGGGACCAGTTACGTCTCAGCAACCTATGAGCTTCACCGGTATTTTATGCTCAGACAACGTGTCTCATCGTCTATGCTAGAACTCCCTCTCTCAAGATATCTCAATCTGGATCACAAACTGGAGCTTCACTGCTCCTCTCTTGGATGTACTCATATCCATGTAGGACTCCATCCTTCCAAACCAAGAGATCACACCTGATCCCATATTGAAGCAACACCTCGAAGTGCTCTTTCTATCAATGGCACTGCCTACCCAATCTGAATCCACATAACCATCCAGGTTAACCTTGTGATTCACCTCATACTTGAGCCCATAATCAACTATACCCTTTAGGTACCTCATTGCATGCTTTTCAACCATCAGGTGAACATGTCTTGGATCCATTAGGAACTGGCTCAATTTGTTCACAGCAAAGCAAATATCTGGTCTCGTATTCATCAGGTACATCAAGGACCCAATCATCTGATGATACATCGTGGCATCAACCGAATTTGATGAATGATCACTAAATAGCTTTAGGTTCGATGACATAGGTTTGGTCATGGTCTTGTATTCCATCATCCAAAACCTCTTTAGGATATCTACTACATACTTCCCTTGTCCCATAGAGATTCCATTTGTATTCTGCCACACCTCCATGCCTAGAAAGTAGTGCATCATATTCAAGTACTTAATCTCGAACTCGGAAGAAAGTCTCCTTCTTACAAATTTAATGAGTTCCTCTTTTCTATCAGGAACAAATCATCAACAAATAACAAGAGCATCATTGGTCTTCCGCCTTCAACCTTGAAGTAAAGGTTGGAATCTTCTTTACTCTCAGTAAATCCTAGAGCCATCAGTAAGCTATCCATCTTGTCATACCATGTCAAACCTTAGGATCTGTTGCAGTCACTCCCTCTGAAGTGGAGCATGATTCTTCCTCTACCTTGCATACTCTATGTATAGAAACATTCTGTACTGGAGTGACAAGTAGCTTCCTCTGCTACTAATATTCTCTGTATCCATCTACGGTCACTGGATACGAAGATCCTTTATCTCGAAAACGTTCTTCTCGCACCCATCTATGAGCTTGTCATCCTCTATATTCTTTCATCTACAATCCTTGTAGAAAAGGTTAATATCTTCATCACTCTAGGTGATATTCAAGCTCCTCATGTATGTGTTATCCCATGGGTGTCTTCTAAGCTCATCTAAGGCCTTCTTTAATTTGCACACATGATTCTGCCTGTCATGTGTCTTAACTTCTAGTGGTTGGAAATGTCTCTTCATAGTCTATGCATTCTTTCCGTGAGAAGCCTCATGCTACAAATCTTTCCTTGTATTCCACGATGTTTCCATCTACTTCATGATGGAGCTTGCAGATACCACATCCTAGACATCATTTTTCTTGAACTTGTACCCTCCTTCCCTTTCTTCTTGGCTACTTCTTCATAGCTAGAAGGTTCAGCATCAATGTTTTTGCTCAATAGTGTCACATAATTGCATTGTGTCTGAGACCTCTTTCTTTCTTTGAAAGTATCATAATATTATTCTTCATCCTTTATTATTTAAGTGAATCTTGAACTGTCATCACTTGTTCTTCGGAGCAAGTCTCATCCTTCTTTTCTTGTAGGCGATTGTACGCGATCTTTCCTACAAGTCAAATGCACCAGTTGTATGGCTATAAACATTTCATAAGGCATATTCATAATGTTAAATTATTATGAATAAAGATATAATCATACAACTATTTTAGCAAATACAACATTCATCCATATCTCACAGAAACTTTCTAGATTCCTTCCATCTCTACCTTGACATCATTGAGATTTTTCACTAATCCAATATGTCACCAAAGAGGTTTCAATCTATATAAGTAGAAATGGAAAGTTGTATAGCACCATGAGCTACTTACCCATCACATACATATTAGTAGTATATTGTCATTAATGCAAACATTCTATCATGTATAACACATCAATTGAATATAAACAAATGCATAACCAAACAATATGATGAAATGACAATTGAATACTTATCTTTATTTGTTTCGTGGGTAGACTCCTTCTTTCAGCTTCATCATCTTCTTCATTCATAAAAACATCATTTCTTATCCAAATTCTAAGATGGATAAGAGGTTATTCAAGAATTGAGTTGTTCATATTCCTCATCAGTTGAGGTATCTTCTTTGAATCGTGAGCACTGGATCTTCAATTGCTCCCATCTTATATTTTCTTATTATGAGTCAAGCTTCTTCTTGTGTGCACTCTTTCCAGATTCTGTTGAAGGTAATCACTTCCTTCTGGTACACATTCCTTGAATGAATGAATCCCATGATCCTGGTAGGCCATTCAAGGTGGTTATCACAATTTATGCATTCTCTACTTCTTCATCCACTACTTCAAGTTATTATTCGATTTGTGAGACCCTTGTAAAGTATGACTATATGGTCTCTGCATTCTGGATCTTTACATTCTTCAATTGGTTTGTCAAAGTCATCTTCTGATTTTTGTTCTTCCCTTAAAATAGCTTGGTTAAGGAATCAAATATCTCTTTAGGAGTCTTTAGGGAAGAAACCTATGTTATAAGGTGATCCTTGATAGAATTAGCAATAATCCTCTTGGCCTTAACCAAGACTGTTCTTCTTGTGTAAGACCTTACCCTCATCTCCCTTTGTGACTGGAACCTCTCCACTTGTGTAGGTGTCCAATTCATTTTATTCAAGAACCATTCAAATCCTATACTTCCATGCTCAAAATTTTTCAACTTCACCAATCTTTTCATCACGCTAGTATGATAGGTCATTTTGAAATGAGAACCTCAAATGTAAATAGCAAAAGATTAGATCCTACAAATTTGAGGTGTCCGTCCTGGTTTTGGATCTGGATTATCTAGGGTTTTTTAGAGAAACCCTAATTTTCAAAACTGGGAATATTTCATAACTTATTCGATAGAAATATGCACTTCCTAAAGGAGAGCTAAGCAGCATACTCATTTTCCCAAAACTGTGATCAGAACTGCAAAATATTTGATGCCCTAGTTTTCTTCAATTTCTTCTGCATAATTTTTTGATATTGTTTCTACAATATATCCAAAATTATTGCTCATATATATCTGAAACTTCACATGGAGGTAACCTCATCTGTCCTCTTTCCAACACCACATGTTTGAGCAGAATTGGTTTCACCAGGGACTTATGATATTTTTCCCAAGGTGACTTATTTCAGGACTTTTTATCATAGCGAACTTGTATAGACTACCATGTGTCGCTCTTTCAACTTTGGGGTCTGAAGCTTTTATCATAGAAATTATAGTCTGTTCCCTATTTGGAAAATATTTATAAATTTAATTTGGACATTTGTAGCTCGAGATATAGCAATTTTCCCTAGGTGTCTTTTTTAGGGATGAATCCAAGGAGAGGCAGGAACCCTGATTTGGAGGAATCATATATCCCATAATATAGTGAATTTGAGACTGAAACTTTTACGCAGGGTACATCATGAATTTATTGCCATCATGTAAAAGTTTCAACTCCTGATCCTTCTCTAATCTTGCGATATAGTGAATGCACCAAAATGACTAGTTTTAGTCTTTTCAAGGGTTTTCTCGTTCAGGGTTAAATTAGGGTTTGACTTTATCGAGGTTTTACCAGACCAAAAATTTCAATATTGGTCTCTAAATTTTGATTTTAAGGAGGAGATAAATCCTATGTTGAGCTTACTCAAAAAATTATCTTCTGTGAAAATCCCTAATTTCATGCAGTAGTGATAGGTCAAAAATTGAAAATGCCCAAAATCAAATTATGCTTCAACAGAAAGATGCGCCCTTCAATGAAGAGTTATCCTAGCCTCCTTTTGTTGATGATATATGGAGAGAGACACAAAAAGTAAGAATCCATAGCTTCTATAGCTGCATAGTGTCTTCTTCTCAGGTGAGCTCTGATACCATGTTATATTTTTATCATTCTTCTTGAACTGGTACTCTCCTTCCCTTTCTTCTTGGCTACTTCTTCATAGCTGGAAGGTTCTACATCAATGATGTTGCTCAATGGTGTCACATAACTACATTGTGTCTGAGACCTCTTTCTTTATTTGCAAGTATCATCATATTATTCTTCATCTTGTATTAGTTGAGTTAATCTTGAACTGCCATCACTTGTTCTTCGGAACAAGTCTCATCCTTCTTTTCTTGTAGGCGATTGTACGCGATCTTTCTCACAAGTCAAATGCACCAGTTGTATGGTTAGAAACATTTCATAAGGCATATTCATAATGGTAAATTATTATGCATAAAGATATAATCATGCAACTATTTTAGCAAATACAACATTCATCCATATCTCACAGAATCTTTCTAGATGCCTTCCATCTCTACCATGACATGATTGAGATTGTGCACTAATCCAATATGTCATCAAAGAGGTTTCTTTATAGATAAGTAGAAATGTAGAGTTGTATAGCACCATGAGCTACTTACCCATCACATGCATATTAGTAGTATATTGTCATTAATGCAAACATTCTATCATGTATAACACATCAACTGAATATAAACAAATGCATAACCAAACAATATCATGAAATGAAAATTGAACACTTATCTTTATTTGTTTCATGGGTAGACTCCTTCTTTTAGCTTCGTCATCTTCTTCATTCATAACACCATCATTTCTTATCCAAATGCTAAAATTTATAAGAGGTTCTTCAAGAATTGAGTTCTTCATATTCCTCATCACTCGAGGGATCTTCCTTGAATCATGAGAGCTTGATCTTCAATTGCTCCCATATTATCTTCTCTCATTATGAGTCGAGCTTATTCTTGTGTGCACTCTTTCTAGAGTCTACTCAAGGTAATCACTTCCTTCTGGTACACATTCCTCAAATGAATGAATCCCATGATCGTGGGAGGCCATTCAAGTTGGTTATCACAATTTCTGCATTCTCTACTTCTTCATCCATTGCTTCAAGTTATTATTTGATTTGAGAAACCCTTGTAAAGTATGACTATATGGTCTCTTCATTCTGGATATTTTCATTCTTCAACTGGTTTCTCAAAGTCATCTTCCAATTTTTGTTCTTCCCTTCAAATAGCTTGGTTAAGGAATCAAACATCTCTTTAGGTTTCTTTAGGGAAGACACCTATGGTATAAGGTGATCCTTGATAGAATCAGCAATAGAGAGTGAGTGTGTGTGTCAGATAGAGAGTCTCACTCTCTATTTATACTTGTTTTTCACTGGACAATTACTTACCAGGGATGAATTCACTAGGAGAGTCTAATAACCCTAGTGCCCCTCAACTATGGGTAATTTCCCCCCTGATCAACAAAGGAGGGTTAACCTCTATGACTTTACATGACTTGATTACATTAATGATTCTCCCTATAGGAACATTAGGGTACAATGAAATACAATACATAAGATATGCAAGTGAATACATTCTGATTTTACAATTACATCAACAACAAGGGTATTTTCTATAGAGAAGATCTTGACTACATACACAATGTTAGTCCCGTCGTCTGTGAGGACTCATCGTATAGAATCCATACCAAAAAGGTTAGGACCACTCCTGAGAGAGTGTTATTATATGGTCTCCACAATTGAATGTGGGTACTCTCCATGAGAGAGTAATGTCTGCAAAGTAGATCTCGACCATACCTAACTATTGGCCCTAACGTCCATGAGGACTCATCGTAGGACATCCTTAGCATGAAGGATAGGACCATTCACAAGTGAATGTTATACTACGGTATCCATAACTGAATGTGGTTACTCTCCATGTGAGAGTAATATCTGCAAGGCCATCCTTAGCTAGTAAGGGACACTGTCATGAACATAGTGTTATACCTTCCATCATCAAGAGAGGATACTATCATACAAATGTGAATGTTTAAATTGACATCATATTCAGGTGCACTTGGCCTCTTTCATGTTGGAGCATCACTATCATTCCATCATCGATATTAGTCTCATCATCACTCCCAATTTTTTGGGAGGATCCATATTATCAAACCACTCCCCATTTTTTTGAGGAGGGTTCATGTCTTCGACATGTTCTTCCTTTATGAGGAGATTCCATATATTTGAATTATTCCTCCTTTCTAAATAAGGTCCATATGTTCGACTTATTCTTCCTTTCCAAAGAGATTCTGTATCTTCGAACTGTTTCTCCTTTTTGAGAAAGGTCCATATATTCAACCTATTTCTCCTTTTCGAGAAGGGTCCATATCTTCAACCCATTTCTCCTTTCTGAGAAGGGACCATATGTTCATCGTTCCTCCTTGCAAGGAAATTCTGTAGTATCGTCATCATTATTCCTCCTTGCAAGGAAAGTCTTTTCAAACTACACCAAGCTTGTCACGGTAGCTTGGTTACCACATCAACAACTTTCTCATAGGTACTTAGATACTGGATTTTTATGTCTCCCTTCAATATCATATCCCATAGGATTCTTTGTCATCTTTATGAAACTCTGGTTGTCAGAAAGAATCGTTGTGGTATCCAAATCCATGTAAAATAGTCCCGACATTAGTTTTTTGAAGCTGTATCGCTTCCCAACTAGTAGAGAAAGATACAATGCACTCTAGTTTAGGTGTACTGAGAGCAACACTGGATTGTTTCTTACTAAACCATGAGATCATGGAGGATCTCAGACATTGACATCCACCTGAGGTGTTTTTCCTTTCTTTAACACTTCCTTCCAAATCTGAATCTGTATATCCGTATAATCTGTAGTCATGATCTCTGCCATAGTAAAGTCCCAAATCTATCATAACTTTAAGGTACTTCATCATTACTTGCAACTATTAGGTGAAAACATCTATGTTTAACTAGATATTGACTCAAGGTGTTCCCAGCAAAGCATATATCTAGCCTTGTATTCGTCATATATATCAATGACCCAATAATCTCTTTGTACTTAGTCATATCCACTAACTTTGATCTCTCATCAGAAAACAACTCAATGTTGGTATCCATGAGTGTGTCCATGGATTTACAATCTAACATATCAAACTTTATTAATATTTCCACAACATACTTTCCCTGGTTTAGAAATATTCCTTATGGGCTCTGCCACACTTTCAGTCCTAGGAAATAATGCATCAATCCAAGATATTTCATCATGAAATATTCAACTAGCTTCTTCTTGTGATTTGTTTCTCATTTCCAGTCAGAAATAGATCATCCACATACAATAATAGTATCTCAAATTCAGCATCCATAACCTTAAGGTAAAGGTTAGGATCATATTTACTCTTGGTAAAGCTCAAGATTGTCAAGAAGCTACCAAGATCTAGAAGCTTGCTTCAGGCCATACAGAGCATTTTTCAACTTACATACATGAGTCATTATGTCTTCAACTTTTAAATCATTGTGGTTGTTCGATGTAAATCTCTTCCTCAATCATACCATTAAGGAAGGTCTTCTTAACATCCATCTAGTGTAGATCCAACTTCATCATGGAAGCAAGTACCATGATGGTTCTCATGGAAGTGTACCTTGATCCTAGAGTAAATGTCTCTTCATAATCAATTCTCTTTCTAAGAGAATCCTTTAGCCACAAATATGTCCTTCCATCAACAACATGTTGTATCTTGTAGATCCACTTGGAAGATACCACACTCTTGCTTTCAGGTTTGGGTACTATATCCCAAACATGACCAGTATTCTTTTGTCATTTATTCTAACATGTGTTCATCCTGTCAGGTCATCGCCTTATCCCAGTCTTCCACATTCAACCTTGAAGGTTGGAACCCACTTTACTCTTGGTAAAGCCTTAGTCCCTCTGGAAGTTTTCCATCATGTCGTACCATGTAAAACTTGGAGATCTTCTACAGTCAATCCCCCTGAAGTGGAGCATCATCCTCCCTCTGCATTTTGTACTGGAGTGACAAGTAGCATTCTGCTACTATGTATCCATATTAGGTTACTAGATACCAAGATCCCTTTATCTTGAACTTTGTCGAAAAGTTCCTCTTGCACCCATCTCTAAGCTTGTTATTTTATATAGGTTTCCATCTTCAACCTTGTAGCAAAGGTTAAGAGATTCATCACTCTACGTGATATTTAAAGCTCCTAGATTTGCTTATCTATCGGTGCCTTTCAAGTTCAGGAAAATCCTATTTTGTACAGGAGGTTCTTTGCTCGATATATAATTCTACTAGAGAATTGTGTCTAGTCAATAAAGTATGTCATGCCATAGTCTATTCTTTCTAAGACAAACCATGAACCTTTCTTTATATACATGTTCTTTTATATCCATATGGAATACACTATGGAATTCCCTTCAGATCTCGGAATCATATCTTAGACATCGTTCCCCATGATCAACTGTTACTCTTTGATCATAACTTCTTTCATAGCTAGAAGTGTTGGCATCAATGATGTCACCCAACTGTGTCACAAAACTAGAGTGTGTTCGAGGCCTCTTAATTTGGGTTGGAAGTCCCATCATACTTTTATGCATCTTGAATTATCTCTTGTGTCCAAGATGGTATTCATCTCTCAAGGTGGATATACCGCTCTCTTAAATTCTTATGAAGCTCTTTCTTCCATCACGGTGTCTCTGACCCTGGAAGATTCAGGTTCATGTTCATTGGAGTGAATATTTAATTGTCATAACTTGTTATTCAGAAAAAGTCTCATATTCCTTTTCTTGTAGGCGGTTGTACATGACCTTTCCTATAAGTCAAATGCACTAGTTGCATGGTTAGAACCATTTCATAGGGAATATGCATAATGAAAAAATCTTATGCATCATGAAACTATTTTAGCCAATACAACATTCATCCACATCTCATGGAAAATTTCCATATTAATTCCATATCTACCATAACATCATTGAGATTGTGCACTAATCCAATATTCCAGCAAAGTGGTGTCATTCTAGATAAGTAGCAATGGAGAGTTGTATAGCACCATGGGATACTAACCCATAACATGCATATTAGTAGTATACTGTCATTAATGCAAACATTCTATCATGCATAATACACAAATTATACAAGAAAGACAATTCAAATAATTATATTTGTTTGTTTGGAAGACTCATTCTTGTGGTTTGTCTTCATCTCCCTTTGGATCTGCAACTCCTCCTTTGACCAATGCGGTTGCTTCAATCTAATGCTTGATAGAAATATTTTCTGGAATGCTGCTTCTGGTGGACCTAGGGTTTGACAGAAAACCCCTAATTTTTCATCTTAGGTATCTTTCAGATCTGATTGTATACAAATATGCACCTCCTCAAGGCAAGTTGAGTAGCATACTCATTTTCCCAAAACTATGATCAGAACTGCAAAATATTTGATGCCCTTGTTTTCTTCAATTTCCTCTGCAAAATTTCCTGATATTGTTTCTGTGGTATCTCTGAAAGTAATCCTCCCATGTGTCTAAAAATTTGCATTGAGGTATCATGTTCTATATTATTTCCAACACCACAGGTTATAGTAGAATTGGTTTCACCAATTGGGACTTATGCAAATTTTCCCAAGGTGACTTATTTCATGACTCTTCAGTATAGCGAACTTGTACAGAATTCCATGTGTCACTGTTTCACCTTCTGGGCCTAGAACATTTACCACATGAAGTAAATTATGTTCCCTATCTATAACATCTTCTGAAATTTCATTTGGAGCTTTGTATCCCTATATATAACAATTCTCCCTAGGTCACATGTTTAAGACTAAATCTTGGGATAGGATGGAACCCTGATTTGGAGGAATCATATCTCCTATATTATAGTGAATATGATGATGAAAATTTTATAAAGGGTACATCAGGAATTTATCTGGGCCTATAAAATTTTCGGCTCTTGATCCTTCTACAATATCAAGATATATCGAAAGTACAAAAATGACTAGTTTTATTCTTTTAGGGTTTTCAAGTATGAAACCCTAATCTTCAATAGTTGTAGTTGTACGACTGTTTCTTCCACACAAAGAATTATTTTAGGGTAGCTCTGATACCATGTTCATTTTTTAATGGTTATATCATATCTTATAACATTTATCATCACAACAACATAACCATAAGAAAAGGAATCACTAAAATATAAACAAGAACAACCACACAAAAGAACACAAAGATTTATCCTCGGAAACCCTCATGGGGAAGAAAACCCAACAAAAATTCCTCTATATAAGATGTATAAAAATTCTAATACAAGACCCCAGATAGGTGTGCCTCCCTCCAACAGATATATATATATCCTATGCGCTATACACAAGTGATTGTGTGTTCAAATGAGGAACATATAACCTCTATTTATACTCTTATCATCACTTGACTTTTAACCTAACATGTCGACCCCACTTAGGTAAGTGGGACAAATTCACTTAAGAAGAATCAATATAATATTATATTATATTCATCAGGGTACAATTGACCCAAATTACAATGGAGGCTTTAACTCATGACTCTATGACGACCAAATACAATAGTAACATCTCCCTTGGGTTACATCAGAAAAATACATTTAGAATATCTTTTGAAGTTACAATATTCAACAAAGAGGAATCTCCAATTTTTGTTGCTCCCATAGGATCTTCTTCAAACTGAACACTCCTTTCAATGAAAATTTTTTGAGTGCTCAAGTTGATCAACTTATACCCTTTGGAATATTTAGAATACCCAATGAATAAGCACTCTTGAATTTGGGGTTCCAAATCCTTCCTCTTATCTAATGGAATTCTTTCCCATGCCCTTGAGCCAAAAATCTTAAAATGAGACACATCAGGATTATGTCCACTCCAAGATTTGAAATGAGTGATTCCATCAAGTTTCCTGTGAGGCACCCTATTCTAGATGTAGGATGCATAGTTTATATCTTCAGCCAAAAAATTTAGTGGAAAAGTATTAGACTCCATCATACAAGTAGCCATCTCCTTGAGGGCTCTATTATTCCTCTTAGCAACACCATTATGATGAGGTGTGTAAGGAATAGAGTGTTTCATTTGGATATCTACATATTGACAATATTGAATGAACTCAGACTTGACTTTACTCACCACCATTATCAGATCCAAGAATATTGAGTTTCCTCCCAGTTTGGTTCTCAACCAAGGCTCTAAAAACCTTGAAGAGGTAAAAAACTCCAGACTTGAATTTAAGGAAGTAAACCCAACACTATCTGGAAAAGTCATCTATGAATGTTAGGACATTCTTGGATTGACTCATGGTCATATGAGGGAAAGGACCAGCAATGTCACAGTGGATGATCTCAAGAGGTGTATAGGTTCACTCATGACTGACTCTCTTATACTTATGCTCTGGGTGTTTTCCTATAATTCAATCCTGACCAACTCCTTTGGAAAATTTTATCTTGGGAAGCCCTATGGCCATATATTTATCACACAAATATGAAAGGTATTTCTAATTTATTGTTAGAATAATCAACCCATAGTTTACCCACTTAGACATTAATTTAATTATTTTTGTCCTATTAGCCTAGTTCATGTGTCCCACCTTGTGCAAGTTGTCTTTTACCTATCCATAGTGGTCAAACTTGCCTTATTTGACTCATGTAGTGAATGGGAAAGACCAAGGAATCAAATCTGCTTTATTCCTAGCCTCCTAGGCACCTTTCTGCTTTTTCTTCTTTATTCCCTGCTTTTTCAGTGTTTTAAGGCAAATGGAAAAGCTAGACTAGGTGAGGTGAACTAGTTTTTTGTCCTCTTCATACTCCACTCTTTTCTCCTTGAAAAAGAATGTATGAGCTTCCAGTCCACCAATCTTTAGCTTGCCTAAGCCATTTTTCTAATTCATGAGCTCCATGACAGATTTGGGATCAGCTTTTTACACCTATGGGGGATTTGCTTATTTTTAGTAAGCCTGCTTTATGCTAGATTCGAATTTCTCCTCATGCATTCGAATCCCTGATGTATGTTATTTATTCAGCAACCTATTATGTTACAGGGTTGGTTATTGTACACTGATTTAATATAGTTTAGTGTTCAGCTCCAGTTTCAGTCTCTTTTGTGAGTGATTTTGCATGGTCAATTGTTAATTGTTGTGAGTAAAATTAATCTATCACTGGGTTCAATTTCAACATGGTATCAGATGCATTGTAGATTTATTTCTCTCCTTCAAAATTGTGTTGCGGGTTCGACATCAGTGACTGGGAGCCTTCTACTGACAGCCGGGACAGATTTTCTAAGCTATGGATCAATCACAGAAAACTATCTTGACTCCATTCAATTTATTTGAATGGAAAGTAGAGATGGAGATACTATTGAGAGTGAAAGGTCTCTACAGGGTGACTATGGCAATAGAAGCAGATCCTAATGCAGCTGCAGAGAAGATAAAATGGCACAACAGGAGGGATGAGGCCTATGGTCTCCTGTGTCTGAGTATTTCCAGAGACCTCCTTTTCCATCTTGATGGATTGACATCACCGAATGAAGTATGGGAGAAGCTTTCTGATATTTTTGGAAAGACAGATGGGATGAGGGGACATCAAATAAAAAATGAGCTGATTTCTCTAAGTCCAAATAGCTTTGAATCCCTGCAGCTATATTTCTCCAAGTTCAAAGCACTAGTTTTACAGCTGAAACAGTGTAGGATCGAAAAGAAAGATGATCAACTCATCATGGCCATCCTCTCGAAGCTAGGCCCTGAATATTCAGTGTTTGTTTCAACTTTCTATGCCACAAAACTGATAGCTCGAACCTGGAATATGCCTAGCATTGTAGATTTCATGGAATCTCTCACACAAGAACAAGATAAGCTGGTGATGATGGGCACCATCAAACCATCCAAAGATCAAGATTTGATTGATGGAGATTCGAAGGTGGATTCAAAAGGCAAAAATAAAGCTAAAAATCCACCTGAGCAAAAGAGAGACAAGAAACAGTTTCCAGAGGATCCACAAGGTCCCAAGAAGAACTACCAGAAGAAGAAAAACAAAGGTGAAATGAGAAAGTGCGCATATTGCAATAAGGGAAATCACACTGAAATCTCTTGTATGAAGAAGCAAATATACATGCTGACCCAACTCCTGGAGAAGAATGGCATCTCCCTTCCAGAAAGCTCAAAGAAGAGAGAAGGAGGATCAAGTTCATATGACAGAGAGAGAGTTCATGCATTGGTTGCTGGCACATCAAGCTCACCTAGTTTTATCATTGTTTCTAGAGCTTCAAGACACATGGTTTCGACCAAGGAGGCCTTCTCCTCACTTGACAAGTCGAAAGGACCATCTATAGTACTGGGAGATGACTCTCTCATTGAAAGTTTGGACAAAGGGAGGATTGATCTTGATCATGGTCAGTTCAGCAATGTCTTATATGTGCTTGGTCTTGCCTCCAACCTCTTGTCAGTGTACCAGATGACCCACACTGGGTCTCCTAAGAAATTCATATTCTCCCCTGATGAATTTGAGATCACATAGATCTCAACTGGTAGAGTCATTGCAAAAGGAGTTGCAAATCATGCTCAAAAGGTATACATGTTCTCACAGTTCCTACCCTACTCAAACCCCTCTGCTCTTCTGATTCATGCTAATGAAGCCAGCAAGATTTGGCATGAAATATTTGGCCACTTAAATTACAAGTATCTTTCTGATCTTAGTGAAAAAGATATGGTCATAGGGTTGCCCAAGATAAAATTTGCCAAAGGAGTCTGCCAAGGTTGTATCCTAGGAAAACACCCAGAGCATAAATTTGAGAGAGCTAGTCATGAGAGAACCTCTTCACCCCTCGAGATGATCCATAGTGATGTTTCTGGCCCATTCCCTCATATGTCCATGAGTTAGGCCAAATATGCATTGAATTTCATTGATGACTTTTCCAGGTATTGCTGGGTTCACTTCTTGAAACACAAGTCTGAAGTTTTTGGCCTATTCAAAGTCTTTAAGGCTTTGGTTGAGAACCAGTCTGGAAGGAAACTAAAAGCCCTCAGATCTGACAATGGTGGTGAGTATGTCAATTCTGATTTTATTAACTATTGTGCAGATGCAGGTATTCAGATGCAGCATTCTATCCCTTACACGCCACAGCAAAATGTTGTTGCTGAGAGGAAGAACAGATCACTGAAGGAGATGGCAACATGCATGATGGAGGCCAAAACTTTTCCACCAAAGTACTGGGCCGAAGCTATCAACTATGCAGCCTATATTCAGAATAGGGTGCCTCATAAATAGCTTGATGGCATGACTCCCTTCGAAGCATGGAATGGGCACAAGCCAGATGTGACCCATTTCAGGATTTTTGGCTCAAAGGCTTAGGCTAGAATCCCAACAGAGAAGAGGAAGGCTTTGCAACCCCAAAGCCAAGAGTGTCTTTTTGTTGGATACTATGAAGATTCAAAAGGGTACAAACTGATAAATTTGAGCACAAACAAATCCTTCATCGAAAGGTGTGTTCAGTTTGAAGAAGAACCCCTTGCAGCAGTGGAAGTTGGTGAAGCCTCTTCACCACCTGAACCCCAAGAAGTAAGTAAAGAGTTTGTTGAACATGCTGATTCTAATTTGTCTGATGGAGATGAGTTTATTGCAGACCCTAATATCCCTACAAGGCCAAAATGGGAAGCCAAGACACTACATGCAGCAGGTGAGCTAGTTGGGGATCCCAATGACACAAGGAGGACTAGATCTCAGTTTGAGAGTGGTCTGTGCATGAAGGATCCTATGTTTGCTGAAAAATGCTATTTGATGGTGGATTCCGATCCTCAAACATATGAAGAAGCAGCAGGAGATCCAAGATGGCAAACATCCATGAAGGAGGAGTTCAGCTCACTCCAGAAGAGCAACACATGGGAGCTAGTGGATCTTCCTCTAGGGAGAAAGTTAGTCTAGTGTAAGTGGGTCTATAAGAACAAATTTGCTGCTGATGGTTGACCACTAAAGTATAAGTCCATATTGGTAGCCAAGGGCTACTCATAGGTTCATGGCATAGATTACAATGAGACCTTTGCCCTAGTGGCAAAGATGGATTCCATCAGGATAGCCTTAGCCATTGCATCCTCAAGGTTTTGCTACTAACCCTTCTCTTATGTGCATATTGAGAAAGTCATTGTATGGGCTAAAGCAAGCCCCCAGGGCTTGGTATGCCAAGATCAATAGCTTCTTGCTATCACTGAATTTTGTTCGGTGCAAATCAGATCCAAATGTCTATTTGAAGTTAGTTAATGGTTCATTAATGATCATTGTGTTATATGTTGATGACCTCCTCATTACAGGAAGCTCAAAGGATGACATTGATTCCTTAAAAAGAGCTATGAACCAAGCCTTCTCCATGACAGATTTGGGGCTCTTAAGTCAATTTTTGGGGCTTGAGATTGCTCAAACCAAAGCTGGAATCAAGGTGCACCATTCCAAATATGCCTTGGACTTGTTGAAAAAATTCAGAATGAAGGATTGCAAAGCAATAAAAACTCCTTTCCTTTTAGGAGTGAAGCTGGAAGAAGCTGATTCTTCACCGATGGTAAACAATACACTGTATAGGAAATTGATTGGATGTTTGTTGTATCTAACACATACTAGACCTAATATTTGTTATGCAGTAAGCATGGCTTCTAGATACATGGATCAACCTCAGGAGATCCATTGGAAAGCAGCCAAAAGGATCCTTAACTTTGTTCAGGGAACAAGGACACATGGGATCTTCTATAAAGAAAAATCTGATCTTGATTTGATTGGATTTACTGACAGTGATTGGGCAGGTGATAGCATAAATAGAAAGTCCACATCAGGATATGTGTTCATGCTTGCAGAAGGGCCAAGAAGCTGGTCAAGCAAGAAATAGAGTGCCATTGCACTCTCATCTACAGAAGCAGAGTACAGAGGAGTTGTTAATGCATCAACTCAATGTTTATGGTTGCAGGGTTTACTTGGAGAGTGTGGATTTGAACCAGAGTACTCAACTACCATCTACTGTGATAACCAGAGTACCATTCAAATCTACAAAGATCTAGTTCAGAAGCAGAGAACCAGACACATTGAGATCCATATGCACTACATCAGAGAACTTGTGCATGATGGCACCATTCACCTACTCTTCTGTTCATCTTCAGAACAAGTAGCTGATATCTTCACCAAAGAATTTTGTGAGAAGACCTTCAGCAATATCAAATCACTGCTCAGGATTGCTGATCATGCTGTGAAAGCATGAGTGAAGACAAGATTCCAAAATTTTGTTTTACAGTCCATGTTTAAGGGAGGATTTTCCCAAGTTGGTTTTGCCTCTTTCCTTGTTTAAATGGACATGCAGTATGTAAAGGGTGGCTAAGCCTTGTTGCTAGGACCTATAATTTTCTGATATATTACTCATAAGTCAGGCTTAAGGGGGGTTTTTAGAATAATCAACCCATATTTTACCCACTTAGACATTAATTTAATTATTTTTGTCTTATTAGCCTAGTTCATGTGTCCCACCTTGTGCAAGTTGTCTTTTACCTATCCATAGTGGTAAAAATTTCCTTATTTGACTCATGTAGCACATGGGAAATCCTAAGGAATAAAATCTGCTTTATTCCTGGCCTCCTAGGTGCCCTTCTGCTTTTTCTGCTTTATTCCCTGCTTTTTCAGTGTTTTAAGGCAAATGGAAAAGCTAGACTAGGTGAGGTGAACTAGTTTTTTGTCCTCTTCATCCTCCACTCTTTTCTCCTTGAAAAAGAATGTATGAGCTACCATTCCACCACTCTTTAGCTTGCCTAAGCCATTTTTCTAATTCATGAGCTCCATGACATATTTGGGATCAACTTTTTACACCTATGGGGGATTTGCTTATTTTTAGTAAGCCTGCTTTATGCTAGATTCGAATTGCTCCTCATGCATTCAAATCCATAATGTATGTTATTTATTCAGCAACCTATTATGTTATAGGGTTGGATATTGTACACTGAGTTAATATAGTTTAGTGTTCAGCTCCAGTTTCAGTCTCTTTTGTGAGTGATTTTGCATGATTAATTGTTAATTGATGTGAGTAAAATTAATCTATCACTGGGTTCAATTTCCACATTTATATGGCCAAATATATCACACCAAAGCTTTATGGCTTCATTATCATGAGTGAAGAGAGAATATGGGTTTGAGAAAGGCATGAAGTGTGAGAACTTGTACACTTTCGAACTGTGACCTACGAAACCTTTAGCAATGACTCTACCATTCACAATATAAGAAATTTCAACATCATTGAGAGTAAAAAAAACCTTGTTAGGAGACCCAATGTGTGTCATATGATATACTAACAAGATATTAGTATCAAAACCTAGAACATACAAGACATTATTGAAGGAACCATGGTCAAAATATATGCTACCCTTACCCTTACTTTTAGTTTTTGAGTTGTCTCCCAACATAATATTTGTACCTTTTGAATAATCAAGAGAGGATCAGACCTCCCTTGTTGAAACCATGTTCCTTGAAGCACTAGAATCAATTATAAAATAAGGATAGCTATAGTTCTTGCAACTGGGGCATGAACTCTCTCCTTGTCTTCAAAATTCCCCCCCCCCGTTTTCCTTCTTATTTGTTCCTTGAGGAAGTGAGTTGTTGTGTTTCTCCAGGAGTTGAGTCAACATACCGATCTAATTATTCATGCAAGATCTCTCAGGATGAAATCCCTTATAACAGTATGCACACTTTCTCATTTCATATTTATCTTTCTTCTTCTTGGATTTTGAGGTCTCCTCATGAGAATTGACCTTGTCTCATTTTTTATCTAGAGGCTTCTTAACTTTCTTCTTCCCTTTGGAATCCAACTTGGAATCTCTAGTAAACAAAGCTTGATCTTTGGAAGGTTTTATGGTGCCCATCATGACCAATTTATCTTGCTCCTAAGTTAAGGATTCCACAAAATATGCCAATGAAGGAATCTTACATGTTCAAGCTATCAACTTGGTGGCATGGAAGGTCGAAACAAATACTGAGTAGTCAGGGCCAATATTCGAAAGGATGTCTAGGACTAGTTGTTCATCATTCTTATCTATACCACAGTCTTTCAACTACAAAACCAATGATTTGAATTTGGAGAAGTAGACTTTCAAGGATTCAAATCTGATTGGACTCAGTGAAATAAACTCATTCTTCAGTTGATGACCCCTCATTTCATCTTTCTTCCCAAATAAAGTTTGAATCTTCTTCCATACTTCATTTGGAGTTGACAATCCAACAATATGGAAAATAAGGTATATGAAAATGTTGAGACACAAGAGAACATATGGCTCGTCTATCCTATTATTCCATTTGATATTCTCTACTACTACATTAAGCTCAGCCTTAGTTTCCATGGTCAATATGTAGAGGATTTTACTCCTCATCAGAATGAGATCTATCTGTGCCTTTAATTCAAAGTAGTTGAATGGACTCAAGATGGTATGGTGAGATTGATCCATTCTTCAACAACTGCACCCTTAAACAGACAGAATGTGCTCCCAGTGAGTGATGTCAACCCTACAAAATAAATAAAAGATGATAACAATCTAGATACTAAGGAACTGATACGATGTGGAAATTATCCTAAGCTTAGATCAATTGAACTAACAAAATTGCTTGAAAAATATGCAAGATACAATCCAAAAAGGAGACCGAATATGTTGAATAACACAAACTATTTTTATATTAGTTTACAAAAGAAAACCTTATATAGAAATAGGTTGTTGAAACATGTAGATACATCAAGTATTCGAATGGATAAATATGCCATTCGAATCAGTACAAAAGAAGACTTACTAAGCTAGTCAAAATCCCCCATAGATGCATAAAACACTTTCCTAATATGTGAAAAGGTTTGTGAATTCGATGAATGAGTTGTTAAAGGTGATAAGTGAAGGAAATTGAACTAAATCATGATTCTAGGTGAGGAAAATAAGGAGGGTGAGTTGTGACAAAAACAAGGCAGTTTTCCTTAAAACTAGATTTACCTTATTCCTTAAGACTGCTAAAAAAGAAGGAAACTATGGATAAGGAAGGAATGCATACTTTCTAAACTGAGCAGTTTGATGGGTTGTTAGGATATTATACAGAATATTTCCAAAGCACTCTTGGAGGCATTTTTCGCAAGTTTGACCACAAAAATGCAAGTGGATGTCAACTAGTTGGTCTAGGACCAAGGAATTTAATCAAAAGATTTAATTTTATACCATAAGTCTTGGAATGGGTTTTGATTATTCCAACAAAAAGGAGGGTGGTAGTATGAGTTGGTCTAATAATCACATTGGAATGTATACTCCAAAGATGGGATACAATGTAATGAGCTTCAAACAGGATCCAGGGGACCAAATTTAGTGGTGTAAAAGTGTGTGTAAGTTTAAGAACCCTTCAAAATATTGTATTTACATGTGGTTTCATTTAAAAAATAAAGTATTAGCTTGGAACAACCTACAAAAATGAATAAATATGATCTTGGTAGGTGTCATTTTTGCAAAAGGAGTCAAATGTTCATTTAGTTATTTCTTGAATTGCTACTTAGAACATGTTTGAAAAGAAGTGGTGGCGATTGTGGGTATAAGTGTTGACTAGAGAGGTTATTTAGTGGATAAAAATTCAAGGGGTTTGTGTGGAAATGTGGGTGTTAATAATGAATTACATCTTATTATTATATGGGGAATTTGACTTGCAATAAATGCACGTATCTTTGAGGATGCCTTCATTCCTTCAATCCAATGTGCTTCTCAAGGATTGAGCATTCTATGCAGCTTTAGAAAATTGAAGGTGGATAAAGTAGTTACAAAGATTAGTCTGGAAGGCATACATTAGTATATGGACTATGATTAATTTGATGGCATGGAACAAAGGGACCCATAAAGTAGTGCTGGAGTGGGTATCATTTTCCTTGAGGAGGCTCATTTTATTAGGTTTAAAGCTAGATTAAGTAAGGGCACAAACAATTACACATAATCAATAGTTCTAAATCTCCTTCTTAACATTGGAGGGGAAAAGGGTGTCTCAAAAGTGAAATTTTTTGGAGACCATGAATGTGATAAAATGAATGACGAGGGATTTTTGATGAAATAGAAAACAAATATGTTCTTTTTTCATATATATTATTCCAACATGTTTATAGGTAATGAAACCAAATTTCATATGGGTTTTCGAACAAAGACCTATCCATTTGGATTTTCATTAGTAATGAATCCAAAGAGTATTGCCGCCCTCATTTTCATGAACTTGTTCCAAAATTACACTTTTTAAGGTGGGTTGTGATTTTTTTTGTCTACCTTTAAGAGATATTTCCTACTACTCATGCACTGGTGAGATGGTTTGTTGTCTTCTTTCTTTAAAATTTCTAAATTCATAGATTCGTTTTTTAAAATATTTATGTATAATTTGTTAACGTCATTTTATTGAAAACTATTTTCTTATTACTTTTTATTTATTTACATAATTGATTATATGCTTATTATTATTACTTAATAAAAATGCTATATGTAAAAGGAGTTACCTTTCCACCCGACTATTTGCACTGATCAGACGACTTGGCTCGCGTGAGCTTTCACATCACGCATTGCTGGTTGTCCGGTCGGTGCAAATGATCGGGTGGAAATCTAACACCATACATAAAATACTATAATCCTATGGGATTGGGTATTTATTATAAAAGAAATTTCTATTTGGTGGTCCACTAGTTTTATGCAAGTGCATGATAACATTAACTATTGCATCCACACCAATATGGTGTATGACAAGTTTCTATGTTTTGGATGGTGTATTAGTAAATTTTTTTATCAAATTAACATTGGTTCTATGTTGTAATGATATTATGCTAGGTTGTACATGAATTTCAAAATTTAATTAGCTGCACTCATAAAAAAATGTGCACAAATATGCCACAAAATTCAAACACTAGTAAATTTATTTCTTAAATCTCGTATCATTGTTAGGTGGCTATTAGAAGAAAATACTTGCGAGGATGTTTGTTTGAAGAAAATTTTAGAGGAGTCGTATTTCTATCCTATGATATGAAAATTAGAGGTCCAAAGAAAATTAGGGAGGAGCTGTTGAATTTATTGCCTAGGAGAAGAAAATTAGAGAGGAGATGGGAGAAGAAAATTAGAGGGAAAAGACTAACAAATTTTGGGATTTTATGGTATTTTTTGTTCATTTGGAATCTCTCTATTACATTCAACATGGCCATGTATTTTTCTTTAAATTTTTTCTGTGGTTGAGGTTGTTTTTGTTTTTTCTTAATTATTTCGTTTTATTTGGGTTTGACTTCTTATTCGATTTGGGTTTTAGATCGTTCATATGTTTTTTTATTTTATTTATGTTTTGTGTCTGGTTTGCTAGAGTGGAGAGGGAATATTTTGGGCCAGAGAACATAAAATGGAGATAGAATTTGTGTCTGGTGTGTTGGAGTGGAGAGAGAAGATTATGTTGTAGAGAATAGAAAAGGAGAGCTGAAAAGGTTTATAAGTTTTATTTTGTTATTTAAATTTATAGATGGAAAATAGAGATTTATGGCTTCCATGTTGTTATTTTCTATTAATATTTTATTATGTTTTATTTTTTCTTAAATATTATATGCAGAGCTACAAGACCAACCAAGGGTTTGGGATCATTATAGGTGCAAAGCCACACACACTGAACATGTAGATGATGAGGGTTTTTGGCCATTGCTGGTAAGCATTCTAGGAGTTTTACTTATTTTTCCTGTGAGGGTTTTTATTTTTCCTATGAGGTTGGGGCATGTAGGGTTACAAAACTCAAAAGAAAAAGAAAAATGGGAGAATTCCCTAATTCTATCCTTAAGGTACCCAAATTGTCCAACAAGTTTTATCTACATGAAAGTGCATACTAGTAAGGATGACCATATTAAATGATGTATGGAGTAATCTTAAATGATGGATTATGATATCCACAACCCTAAATTGTATATTTAATTTTATCAAGATAAATTCTTAGATAAATAAGGATTCCAAGCAAGATTTTGCAACAATTATATCTCTGTTTAAGTTGGGGATCATCATTCTCTTGCATGTCCTCTAATTTGGGACCTATTTTGTAGTAAGGAAGTGTGTGATGCCAGCACTATTGTGGATTCACACTAATATGATTTTTCATGACAAAAAAATCAATTTAGTGTGGAAAATATCTATGTGACTCTTGGATTGTTGAAGAAAACAGAAGATGCAAGTGACTCCTCCACAAAAATCCAAGTATAAATATACAAAGATGCCACATAATAAAATATGGAACTATGAATAAAATATAGAATTTTGAATGCAGGGAAGGATATGACATGTCTTGTATTAAAAAATCCCTTTTATCATGGAAACAAAATTATTATACACTATGGTGTTGCAAACCTATGTAAGGGAGAGTGTTTAAAACATGTAATTAATGTAGTTGACAGTTGCACAAGTGTAGTGAGGTTGAACTAGGGAAGAAATATCAATAGTGAGATATTTTTTTAAAAATTACTTGATGCATATATGGATGTGTTTTTCATCAACTAGATTTTTAAAAGCCAGTTATTTAGTTTTCTAACTACAAAGTTCAAGTATGAGTTTCTTGCAATTTGTAGCTTTAATGTTTTAGACTTATTATTTCTATAAATTCTTATGGTGGATGTCTATTTGGGATAGAATTCAATCCATGTTAAAATATCTAAACCATGTTGTTCCTTAATGTTTGTCCTTGAAGCTTCATCCTATCTTCCTTTTATTTTGTTTTATCCCAATTTGAATGTGAAAAAAAGTTCATTGTAGATGTATGTAGTGAAAATTACATTACAACATAGGAAAATATAGATTTCCCAAATATATTCTTTGTTGGAAGCTAGCTGGAAACTATATTGTTACATGAATAAACTTTATGGTTAAAATTTCAACACCTCCATAATTGAAACCCCACATTTTCTATGACTCACCTGAAACATCGGGTGGGATTTATGTCTCCATGTATACCTTTCATATATGGGTAGGGTAAATGGGGCTGATATTAACTATGATTATATTACATGTTGCTTTTCCATGCCATCAAAATTGGGGGGAATCTAGTCCCAACATACTTCAAGCATGATGATTTCTTATCCTATTTTACCATTTCCAACTACTAGGAACCTATTACTATTGGTTCTTTTCCCTTTATTCCCATGATATAAAGTAAATATAAGAACATGTAAACCTTAAGCTAACTAGTATTTGTGATCATTGCAATAACTAGACAATTGAGCATGTCATTAGAGTTTATATGTGTTGTACAACCAACCATCAACTAGATCTTCCTTTGTGCAAGAGTCTTTATCATGTAAGCAATTAACATAATCAAAAGTTAATACTGAATAAATTTATCAATCTATGGTGTCTTGTTACCTAGAAAGGATTTGATGTGGAAATATAAGATATCAGGAAAGCAATATGATCTATCTCTCTGACCATTGTTTTGAAGGAATTTTGTAACTTTACAATGTTAGATTTTAGGGTTACTCCAAATGTGTTTTCACGTAGCGATGACAACATGAGGTCTCTTTTATCCTAATATGGATAGAAAACCATGATATTCCATTTTGACTATAGTTATTTTATTTGATACTATAAATATTGTTCTTTTTTGAGATAAATATATGCATTATTTATTACCATTTTTTTATTGTTGTTGTATTGGGAATGAACAATTTTCGTGCAGATCCCTCATGACAAAGTTTTGTCACTGTTAGTAGAAGATCCATCTGTATGACTAGGCTTGGTGAATCTAAAGGGTTAGTAATATAGACAAAATGCTGGGGTGGATCTATGAGATAACTCACCAAGATACTACTCCGAGATAGTTAGTGGGAAAGGTGTGGTTTCAGTATTGTTATACTGATTATTGTTGAGATGATTGATGAGATAGTTTTAGTATTCCTATACTGATGTAGCATGTTCAGTATTGTTATACTGATGATCGTCGATATGATTGTTGAGATAGTTTCAGTATTCATATACTAATGTAGTAGGTTCAGTATTTTCATACTGATGATTGTTCTGATGATTGTTGATGAGTTTGTTTTAGTATTTCTATACTGATGATGATGATGTTATTTCAAGATTTTTTATGTTGATGATGATGTTCCAGCATCTCTATGCTGGTAAGGCAAATGTTGATCTAGCATTTATTGATGATGTTGTTTTTAGCACAAAAATGCTAATGATGTTGTTATTGATGTCTCAGTATTTACATACTAATGTTGTAGGTGACGTTTCAGTATTTATTTACTAATGTTCCAATTGATGTCTCAGTATTTAGATACTGATGTTGCAGATGATGTTTCAGTATTTACATACTGATGTTGCAGATGGTGTTTCAATATCTACATACTAATGTTGGAAGAAGATGATTCAATATTCAAATACTAATGTTGAAGAAGATGATTCAGTATTCATATACTAATGTTGCAGAAGATGATCCAGTATTTGCAGAAGATTATATAGTATCCACATACTAATGTTGTAGAAGATGATTCAGTATCCACATATTGATGTGACAGAAGATGATCCAGTATGCATAGAAGATGATTCATTATTTACATACTGAGGTTGCAGAAGATGATCCAACTAAGATCGATGATGAAGATGTATGATGATGTTCCAAAACTTCTTATGACATATAGAGAATCACCATTCAGATGTACATTTGTGGTAGTAGTTGCTAACCTGGTTGAATACATTTCCAGTTAAGAGGGAGAGTTAAAGTAGTTTAAGTCAGAAGATATTCCAAATGTCTAGATTGTATTCTTCCATTGAAAGATGAGTTTGGTCATGTAAGAGTCATTGAAAGAATCAATGTAAACCTATAGATGTAATTCAGGTCAATAGTACTCAAGTGTCATTATAATAAATGTTATTTTTGGTGTATTTCTAGACAAGTCCGCCCTGTTAGGTCCTATGACAAGTCAAGTTACAAATACAAATAGGGAGGTGCTCCCCTTTAATTGTACACACTCACTCAAGCAAGTTTGAGACAGAAGAACAAGTGCACCACAAAGAATATAGAAGCAGTTGTTTTTTTTTACACTACTCTGGTTGAGTTCTATACTAAGGAAATTTTGAGGGGCTTTCTCCCTTATGGTTTACCCAAGGAAAATATTTGTGTTCTTTTTGTTTATGTGCTTGTTGTTCTTTCAATGATACTACTAGTGAAAACAGTTTTAAGATATCATATAACAAATTAAGAAAACTTAACATCTCGAAGCATTGCGGGGATTGCTCAAAATGATTCCCCCATTAGTGTAAGTAACGAAAGCACCATAATTGAAAGAAATGTAGCATCGGGTCAACAAGCCACACACAAGGTAGCAACAAAGAATATTGCACTAGCACGAGATACAAAATAAAGAAGAACAAGTGGAACTAAATGAAATGGAAGGAATGGCATAGTTCAAGACCGAATGGGACAAAGTACAATAGATGGGCGTCAAACACCCAACATAACAGGTGATGGAAGAGTGCGCAACAATATGAACATTGGCCAAATCAACTGTTGGCCAAGTTAAGGAAGCATATGATGACTTTGAGTGTCATGTACCCATACCTCGATTATCATGTGAAATTAAAAATTTCCTACGGAACCTTTGTTGTTATTTGAAACATAGGGCATGGTCATGAAACACTCCTTAATAGTCATGCTCTGATACCACGCTATCACATACCCTCCCATCCACTAGATAAAGAAGGTGACCATAACTACTCACTCTGATTGATGCCGGAGCATCCAGCTCTAAATTCATTCTATTCAAGCCCGATGATAAATTCTCCAACTTCACAACAACAAAGAAATTGATCCTGTCTTTGATCAATTTGACGATTTTGGAAGAAATATCTTAGAGGAGATCGAACGGCGGAGAAGAATCGCAATGGAAACCGATGGTCACAATCTGTTTCGTAACCAGCTATGTTGCTGCAACATTCCACCCAACCATAGGCCAGTGCGCTCATCTATCTCTCAGTAGCACTGCCACCCTCGAGTTGGGCATTATTTCCCCAAGGAATAAGGAACACTAGCAGGCTCACACAAAGCCAAGGATATAACAAAACTCAGTGAATCCAACACAATTGGTTTTATCAGGATGCAAGCAAACAAGCCAATATAATCTGAGTTTATCAAGCTAATCATCCAAGCCAACTAACAGATGGGTTTATTAGGCCACACATCCAAGCCATCTCACTGTTGGGTTTATTAGACTGCATTCAGTCAAGCCAACATTCACATTCAGGACCAACCAAGACAACTAATAGATGGGTTTATCAAGTTGTCCATCCAAGGATCACCCACACAAACAAGGCCGAACACAACAAGACACATCCAAGCCAACATATGGGTTATTAGGATATTATCCAAGCCATCCTTCAAGTTGGGTTTATCAGGCTTCTAAGGCAGTGGACATCAAGAACTGCTAAGCTAATGAGCTCATCCACAGAGCTAAGGACACCTTCACAAGACCTATCTGGCCTAGAATCCATGTTTCCTACACACCCAACATAAGGAAGTGTCCCCTTCTCTGCTCCATAGTCCCTCAGGATACACCTTCCCTTCCAGTGCTCTTCATGATGTGCATAGTAGATTCACCATCCACACTTATCTTATTGTGAGGTTCCCACTAGGTTTATCAAGCACATTCTACATCTCTTCCACTCCTAAGTATTTTATATAGTTTAGAAAAAAACTAGGGTGTGCATCACATCAAACCACAGGGAGACACAACAACACAGACTTCACTCTAATACACAAAATAACAGGGTCTCATAATGCTCTGCAGTTCAGGATAACAATGCAACACTGCAAACAAGGTCTCAAAAAAGGAAAAGAACTTGCAGAAATGCATAGCAACACTTGCTCGCTCTCACTGCATCTATCTGATAAGGAAGAATGACCAACGTGCAGGTGAATCATCGTGAATGAACAAACCGCCCCCCCCATGAAAGAAGGATCATCATCAAAACGTCCCTGCAGCTCCTCGAAAACATGAGGGAAGATTAAACGTAAACGCATGAGGGAATGGGCATATGTTTTCAGGTGTTTTCTTCCCTATGGGGTCAAAACACGTTCTTCCAAATTGGGTTCTCTACCCAATTCGAATTTTTCCCATACTCTTCCCATTCCATGTAATAACTACCTCAACCAAATTTTGGCATAATTAAAAGGTTGGGGAAACAGGCAAGAAATGGGTAGTTGATAGTTTTGATGGGTTTTCCCCAATGGCTCAAGGTTAAACATCCCTCCTCCTCCTTATCCTTAGGAAATCATGCCCCCATCTCATTAGTTGTTGCATTGACATAGCTAGTTGTGGGGTTTTTCATATTTCACGATGTCTCAACATATTGTGCCTGGCTAGCACAAAATACCATCGGCATCAATTTTAATCACTGAAACATAACACACTAAATACATGGTGGGGCCTTGGCCTTGAGATCCACACCATGATCAAATAAAAATATTTACATCATATGAAATTCAATACCATGGGGTCAAAACCGAGGTGTTACATTCCCCTCTCCCTTCAATAACACTGTCCTCAATGCTTTACAAAAATTTAACAATTGCTACACTTACACCTCCCTCAGTGCTCTGGAAAACTAAATCAAAAACAGATGTGCCAATCACATGGAATCCTCCAGCTCCCATGTATCCTCTTCAGCACCGAAATGCTTCCTCCATCTCCCACGTATCATGTTCAATGGAATGATCTGGATCTTTTCCAAGTCCTTGCTTGCATGCATCAGCACACACGACGAGATCTTTTTCTAATCTTAGAGAATCCTTCTCCTCACTATTGGAACATTTCCAACGTCTTTGGAAACCAGTAATACCTATGCTCAAGCAATGAGTCAATTCCCATGTCAATATTCACAAGATTTTCCAAAGTCATAGATGAATCACATGCACATGTATATTGATATAAAATCAACAAAACGTTTCCAAGTGAACCAAATACTTATCTGCATAAGTATCGTCTTTTGGTTCCATAGGTATCTGACTTGGCTTTATACAACCATGGCACTCAAAACCCTACCCCACCTCACACCTGGGTGTGCATTAAAGGGTAGCCAAATTTCTGCAAGCCTCGGATCACCCAAAAATATCTTTCAGTCGAGATCTGATAGCTCTTGTTCAGAGCCTAAAACTCCTTCTAGGTTCTCACCAAGCTTGGAACCTCCTTTCTGGACACCACCACAATTAATTCACATGTCAGATTCATTCGTATAAGGTGCATCCTATAACAAGATTTTCAAAACCATGGTTGCATCAAATGCTCGTGTATTTTTAAAAGAATTAACAACAATAATAGTTTGATAAGTAAATCGAATACTTATCTATATAACATATCTCAACTGAGATCTGGTAACCCTGCGTTAGAGCCCAACACCTCTATGGGTGCTTAATGGAAGCTCTGCTTAAGGCTCAATAATTCCTCTTACTGCTTACAAACACTCCGACATTATCTGTGTAGCATCTCTCAACTGAGATCCTATTAGACATACTTTAGATCCCAACACCTCCTTGGGTACTTAATGACAACTATAGCTTAAGGGTCCAACAGCTCCTCCAAGGGCTTACCAATGCTCAGGCGCTTACTTTCCAGACATGTAGTTTACATAATATGTCATTATAAAATTTCAATCATAGGTTTTGAAACCTATTCCAAAGACATCCCTTCAAGAAGCCATGTACACCCAGTACATCCTTCCGAGGATCCATATACACCTAGTACATATTTTATTCATCTCTCCTACATTACATACAAGCATGCAGTTCATATGAGATGTCATCATAAAAATTTCAGTCATATATTTTCAAACCTATTTCCAACACATCCTCCGAGAAGCTATGTACACCTAGTACGTCCTTTAGAGGAGCTATGTACACCTAGTACATCCTTCCAAGGAGTTATGTATCCCAAACACACCCTTCCAAGAAGCTATGTACTCCAAGGGTGTACTTTCACCATCTCACCTACATTACATACAAGTATGCGATTTACATGAGATGTCATCATAAAAGTTTAATCATAGATTTACAAATCTATTTCATGCATACATGATTTCCCAAATATCAAACGATCAATAACATTGAATTTAAAAAATAAAAATTTGAGTTCATAATCCTGCTTCTCGCAAAAAATCAGATTTTTGCAACCATGAGGCCATCCTCATGTTGTTTGGCTTCTGGAAGTGGGGAGTACTCATCCCTTACTTACGCATGCTGCACAAAACCTAGACATCCATATACAACATGTCATCTTGGCACAATTTTCGATCATCCAAACAATCACAGTTAGTCAATAGGAACCTTCAAACATCAAGCAATGTAAAACAATAATTTCCATTGTTAGCATGATTTAAAACCATCACAGGAGATCACAGTCTCCCATAATCATTGGAAAAACTTACAATCTAAAGTTTCAAAATATGTTCTCAATCATGAGATCCTTCTCATGGCACATGGTAGCTTCCTGCCCTGGGTTTCATTGGCACAACCATACTGCTTTGCTCGGGTCATTCTACCTGAGTCTTTGGGAAGTCCCCATATGTATGCCCAGACACACAAGGGCCACTTCCTCATGGAACTACAAGTTCACATGCAGGATTCCTCAACCTATACATAGGATTCACTTTACATGTATAATCTTCTTTACTGAGCTTCCTGCAATGCCCTACAAGTCCCACAAAAGATCTTATATCTGTTAACTTTCTTGTAGCAGACCAACTCATCATGGCTACAATATTTTATGGGTCTCCAAATATTCTTTTATCTGAGATAAGGTGACCCAAATAACGAATTCTATCCTCATAGAAGTCACATTTGTTCAAACCTGCATACAACTTATGCTTCCTGAGAAATTTCAAAGTCATCCTCAAATGTTCCACATGTTCTTCCTCATTCTTAGAATAAATAAAATGCCATCAAGGAAAACAAGAAAAAACATATTCATATACTTACTGAAAACATTATTCATGAGGCACATGAATCTAGTTGGTGCATTGGTACCACTACAACTCATAATAACCATACCTTGCTCTGAAGGTTGTCTTATGAACATTTTCATCCTTAATTGTTACCTACTGGTAACAAGACTTGTTCTTCATAGTGACTTTGTTCAACGGTATGAAATCAATACACATCTTGGTTGTACCATCTTTCTCTTTCACAATTAGGAATGGTGCTCCCCAAGAAGACACACTTTTCTTGACATAACTCTTTTCCAACAACTCTTGTAGCTGCACTTTTAGCTCTATCATTTCTGGTGTACTCACCCTATAGGGTGTCTTGGACACTGGTGCTTTACCTGACACAAGTTCAATTGTAAAAGTGATGTCACTCTTTGGAGGAAACTTTGGAACTTCATCAGGAAAACATCCCTGAATTCTTGCAACACATGAAGGTCCTCCAAATAGGATCTTCATTCTCTGTTGCCTCCAAAAAACGAGTTGCATACACTCTGCAACTTTTTTCCATAGAACTTCTTCAGCCGCATTGCTGAAATATGCCTATTGGAGATCACTTTTAGAATGCCTTTCACAACCCTTAGGGTTCATTTTTCATCCAAGCACTCAAAATTCTTGTTGTAACAATCAAGATTTTCTCTATGTCCTTCTGTCCAATCCATTCCAATGATTATATCATAGGATCCAAGTGGTAGAACATTCAGATTTGCACAAGTGACTAACCCATCGATGACTAATGGACAGTTCCTTACCACCTCACTGAAATTATTCATAGTTCCAATGGCTAGTTAGATTAACCATGGTATTCTATTCTTTGAATTATTCAAAGTGCATGCCTCAACAAGTCCAGGGGTGATATAGCTATGAGTCAATCCAGGGTCAATCAAAATAGAAACAGTCTGTTCAACAATCTCACCCTCAACTTCCACCATAGTTGAGTTATGACCTTCCTATTGGTCTTCAAACACTGCACAAATTTTAGGAATGATCCATGATTCCTAACCCACAGTTTCAGCTTATTGGGTGTTAGGTACTTGACCCTTATTCCTATCCTCAAGTGGACAATTCCTGCATATATGGAGTCCTTCACATCCCCAACATTCGAGTGGTTCCTTTATATGTTTTTTTCCTCATCATTCTGGTTGGCTCAGACACAGCTTGTGATGGCTTCCTTTTCCACTTCAGAAGGGGATGAGGCTTAAAACCTTTCTTCCTTGGGTTAAGCATTTTATTCCTCTCATGAGAATTTATCCTACTTCCTTCCATCTCTGTTAACTGATGCCCAGAGTTTATCTTCCTTTGGAGATCTATCAAAATCTGTAGCATGGTGGTAGTCAACTGGTTTTTCTCTACCAAAGCCTTGGCCATCCTCTTATTTTCTTCTTTGCAATCCTACAACTCTTCCCTCAAGCTTCTTATGGTAGCTGCAACATCTAGGGAACTCTCTTGTTCCTTCTTCCCAATCTGTGATCAATTCGACGATCAATGAAGAAAGATCTCAGAGGAGATCAAACGATGGATAAGAATCATGATGAAAACCGATGGTCATAGTCTGTTTTGTAACTAGCTATGTCACTGCAACATTCCACCCAACCATAGTCCAGTGCGCTCATCTATCTCTTAGCAGCACTGCACCCCCGATATGGGCACTATTTCCCCAATGAATAAGGAACAATAGCAGGCTCACACAAACCGAAGGATACAAAAAACTCAGCCACGCAAACATAGTTGGGTTTATCAAGCTGCAAGCAAACAAGACAATATAATATTGGGTTTATTAGGATAATCAGCCAAGCCAACTAATAGATGGGTTTATTAGGACACACATCCAAGCCATCTAACTGTTGGGTTTATCGGACTCCAGTCAGTTAATCCAACACTCACATTCATGACCAACCAATCCAACTAACACATGGGTTTAATAGGATTTCCAGCCAAGGATCACACACACACACAAGGCCAAACAAAAAAAGACACATCCAAGCTAACAGAGGGGTTATGAGGCTATTAGCCAAGCCATCCATCAAGATAGGTTTATCAAGCTTCTAAGGCAGTGGATAGGAAGAACTGCTAAGCTGGTGAGCTCATCCACGGAGCTAAGGACACCTTCACAAGAGCTATCTGGCCTGGCATCCATGTTTCCTACACACCCAACACAAGGAAGTGTCCCCGTCTCTGCTCCATAGTCCCTCATGCTACACCTTCCCTTCCAGTGCTCTTCAGGATGTGCATAGCAGATTCACTAGTCACTCTCATCTTATTGTGAGGTTACCACTAGGTTTATCAAGCACATTCTATGTCTCTTCCACTCCTAAGTCTTGTATATATTTCAGACCAAAACTAGGGTGCGCATCATAGAAAACCATAGGGAGACACAACAACACAAGCTTCACTCTGATACACAAAGTAACAAGGTCTCATAACACTATGTAGTTCAGGATAACAATGCAACATCGCAAACAGGATCTCGACAAAGGAAAAACACTTGCATAAATGTGCAACAACACTTTCTCTCTCTCATTGTTTCTGTCCGATTAGGAAGAATGACCAACGCGTGGGTGAATCATCCTAAATGAACAACCCTGCCCCCATGTGAAAGAAGGATCACTATCAAAATGTCCTTGCATCTCCCCCAAAACATGAGGGAAGATGAAATGTGAACGTGTGAGGGAATGGGCATACATTTTTGGGTGTTTTCTTACCCATGGGGTCAAAACATGTTCTTCTAGAATGGGTGCTCTGCCCAATTCGAATTTTTCCCATACTCTTCCCATTCCATGCAATAACTGCCTCAACCAAATTCTGGAAGAAATAAAAGGTTGGGGAAAAAGGAAAGAAATGGGTAGTTGAAAGTTTTGATGGGTTTTCCCCAATTCCTCAAGGTTAAACATTCCCCCTCGTCCCTACCTTGGCAAATCATGCCACCATCTCATTATTCGTTGCATTGACATAGATAGTTGTGGGTTTTTATATATTACATGACGTCTCAACATACTGTGCCTAGCTAGCACAAAATACCATCGACATTGATTTTAATCGCCGAAACATAACACACTAAATCCATGGTGGGGCCTTGGCCTTGAGCTCCTCACCATGATCAAATAAAAATATTTATATCATATGCAATTCAATACCATAGGGTCAAAACCGTGGTGCTACATCGAGGGACATATCAACGCACCAATAGTGTATATCTAGGGTGGTGATCCGGATTTATGTGACAACGAAATGAAATAAAATATACAGAATCATAAACACAACCATATTTCAAAGATAATAGATATGCAGTAAACACATATTCTATTAAATGGCAGAAATAGAATAGACTGTAATACAATAACTAGAATGGTGGTAGCTATCTTTGAGAAGAGATGTGACTGCTACTCTCATCTGTGTAAATATGAATAAAAAATGAGGCCAAAGGGGCCTATTTATAGTAATAATGAGGGCAAGGATCCCAAAATTCCAAAACATAACCCTAGAAGATGAACCATCATAAAGTTTGTAGCCCCAAGGTGGTAAGTTGAACAATCAACTTCTTGTGGTCATAAATTTTGAATACGATATCTAATTTGGGCGCTCAAGATCTCATTGGAAAGGTTTATTTGAGATTTACAACTTTTGACTGTGGCCAAATGCATTCCTATGACAACCATTTTCCCCCTGTATCTCCAAAAAAACATCATTTAGGGCCTCAAAACAGTTGTTTTGAGCCACTAGAATAGGTGGGTGGCCACCAATATCCATATGGGTCAATACTCCCTCCTTAGGAACCAATGGTATTCATTGCATCAAATCATGTATCATATCTCGAACTGTGTGGTGAGATGATCTCGTAGTGTGACATTTGATGAAGTGAAGAGGTTTCCTTTCTTTGAAAACCCAAGAGGGATTTAATTATTGTATGGATGAATTTTTTTTTTCTAGATAAGCCCCTTGAATGTGTGGCCTTGCATCGTAGAGGTACTCAGATAGATAAGGAAACAATGACTCTGTTTACTTCTTGTGTCTGATGAGCAGAGACACCCTAAGCAGAGGGTGTGGAGGTCTTTGTGATATGATGGTCTCCTTCAGATGGAATTTTGAAGAGGGATAGTTTTATGGTGTGGGAGATTATCTTCCTACACAACGAGACTGTGGAAGGTGCAATTGTCTTTGGTATCTGATAGAGTTGTCCTCCCAAAGTGAAAATGACACTATGAGGTCATGACCCATATATAAAATGACGCTTCCACATATATGGTAGTCCTAAAAGAAAATCACAGACTTCAAGTGGGGCCACATCACACAGTATCTCATCTTTAAAAGGATTAATTCCATATGGTAGGAGACATTGTTGAGTAATGCAGATATCTTGCCTTGGCTTAGCCAATTGACATTGTAGGGTTACGGGTGTGGTGTTGTTATAAGATCCAATTTCTTGACAACTTCTGCTAAGATTAGGTTCTTTTGGCTGTCGTTTTCAACAACAAAATGTACTGGGTTTCCCTTCATCCACATCTACGAGTGGAAGAGGAGCTCCTTTTTTTTGATTCTTTAGGATCCTCTAGTTGAATCTATGTGGTAACAATAGTGCCAGTTAGGTCTACATAAATGATATACTTCCCATGGTCTATGACTATGGCATTGGATTTTGAATCGGAATCAAGATTTGATCATGACCACCAATGACTTCTTTGAGTGACATTCATCAGTGTTGTGCCAAGATATTTTATGAAATTCGCACCACTTCTCAGTGTCCTTCTTTGTATTTCTATTCCCCTTTGTTGCTTGTGGAGGGGATTGGCTATCCTTTCCTTGTCCTTTTTTTTGTGGGCTAGGATTTCCCTTACCTTGCTTCTGCGGTGGGTTTGTAGGTCCAGAGTCTTGCTTGTTGTTTTTCCAAAATTTCTCCTCGATTTTAACAGCATATCGATAGGAACATCCAAGTGAATATATGTTGAGGAATTCCATCTCACTTTGGATGTATCGATGTATACCACTGCAATATTTCAGTATCATGTGTCGATTAGAGTACTTGATACCCATATTTGTGCACAAGGTATGAAATTTGTTGGTGTACTCCGACACCGTTTGATCCCTATCTAGATGTAGAATGGTTCATTTTTTTTATTGGTCATCATAGTTTTCCACAGGGTAATATTGTTCCTTGATGGCGTCTATGAAAGAGGCCCAAGTGGGATTTGTCTCAAACATTCCAAACTCATTTGCTAATTTTTTCTCCCAATAAGTACCCCACCAATTTTGGACATGGGGGACTTCCTTAAGGAGGGAAAAGGTGATCTTTTCCTTGTCAGAAAAATTATGGCGTAGATACCCTTCTAGAACATTCAACCAATTATCTAGGGCATCTGCATCAATATGGCCTTCAAATAAAGGAATATCAAAGCTAACTTGTACCTTGAAGGGAGTTGCATCCCCAAACCAGCTCCTCATTGAAGATGCACTTTTCACTGCCAACTTTTGTAGAAGGATTTGGGTGAAACTATCCATCATCTCGTTCCTCTGTCGCTCGATGAATTCCTCAAGAAATGACTTGATACGATCTCTTCCTCTATGTTGGTCGGAATATTTCACCTCCTACAGATAGCAAGGTGTTCCGCTGGTCTGAATGGTTCAGATCCAGAACAAATAGATCACAAAGGCTAATAACTCTCCCTAGATGCTATAGATATCTGGAATACAAGGCTTTGATAGTTCACCTGTGTACCTGCAAAAGAGTTCAAGACGAAACAAATCAAAGCAACCAGAATATGATCTACTAATCTATGCTAGTGACTAAGGAATCTAGCAATATATATCTGAAATCAAAACATCAACAATATATATGGGATAGAAAATCAACTTGCATTAGAAATATGAAGAAGTTTACAACCAAGCCTTAGTGTTGACATGCATCTCCATGAAACCAACTCTTCATCCCCAAAATCTCTGACTTTAGCTCTCTATGCTCTCTCCAAATGATCTTGGGCCAAGAATCAATCCAACAGCATAACAATACCTTCAATGTTCTCTCCTCTCAACCATGGCTATGAGCTCATATTTATAGGGATTTAATGGATAGAGATGGTTGAGAAATTAGTGGGTGAGGTGGCCTCTAATATCCTAGGATAAGGGATCTCAAGCTCAACCAACCCACATCAATAGGGATAAGGGATATCTCGAGGCTTGTCACCTGGAAGCCTCGAGAAGCTTCTCTTTTTCCCTTTTTACCCAGGGTACCACGCTTCTCTTTCTATGATAGAGAGATTTTGGTAATAATCGCCTATGGACCAAGGGTGACAAGCGGTGGCACTGCTTGTGGAAAACCCATGAAAAGCAGTGTGAACAAGGGCACCGCACCTAGATAAAGGGGCATGAGCGATGCTGGGAATTTGTATGATAGACTGATAAAAAACCATTTAGTTTTCACTCAAGAACCTGGGATTCAGGGCAAGTAGGTATGTCAAATGTCTTATCACATGATGGTGATAGGATTTTGGTATAACAGGATGCCCCCCAAAGCATGAGTCTTAGAGTGATATGATAAACGAGAGATTTGAGAACAAGTCATTGCCAGGAGATGAAAATGTTGGCTCGATCGGAGTATGCAGTCAAGTAGGCATCTATAGTACATCAAGATGTTGACTCATAGACACAAGTAACCAAACTCATAGCTACAGACCAATACAAGGCAGATCCATGAGTGGAATAAATAAGCATGGCTATTAGAATACAGCATAGATCCATGTGATAGAGGACTCAAACTTGGACATTGCTACTAGACATACATACACAAATTTGAGCATAGCCACAACCATACAAATGTGGATCCATGCTAGATATACAAAAATCCATCCCAGCCTGAGGAAAAAGCAATGAGCGCTTTTAGACAAATGCCTAGGATCTTTGTCTTGTATTCCACAAAGTACAATTCTATCCATGTGATTACAATGAACTGAAGTCGAACATGGTAGAAACCACTTGATTACCGGCCAATGATGTGAACCGTTAACAAGTGCGAGGGAGATCACCATTAATGTCAATGATTCTCAAGGTACCCTAGTACAATCTCCTGAGTGCGAATATATGTCCTGATGTCGGACACCTAGTCGATTCTATCGATCAAAGGTTAATGATGTGAACCTATTTTAAGAGTGAGAGAATTTGTCATTAAGACATACAGATCTCAAGGTACTAAATATAGTTTCTAAGACTATTTCTCAGATGATGAGCTAATGTCAATGGGAATAGTCTCATCGAAGGAGAGCCATGATGTGTCCCACATCGATGACACGAAACTCGGAACATAGTTTTGGAATGATGCAAATTTAGTAACCATATGACTGACTCAAAGATAATGACATTAAGACTATGTAGGCTGTAGAGGTAAAACTTCTCCATATCCCGTTTGAACATTGGGAGGCAAGACAAAACAACTTGGCAGCATGACTAGACAGGACAGATACACAATGCGATAGTGGACAATTCATTCTTTTGAAAGACTCAAAGGATTGGCATAAATCATGAAACTGGATCATCACGGAGATCAGCTGAATACCTAATTGACTGACATGAATGTGCAGACAAGTGCCATGTTCAAATGTAATGACAAACAACTGCCATTATTTTCAAAATGATTCCCTTTCCCATTTCCCCCATCATGATTGATGAGTGCCTCTTTTTGGTTTTACGAGTTCAAAGAGGGTAACAAACACTCGATATAGCTTGTCGAAAGACAAGTCCAGTCTCATATGTTTTATGAACCTGAGAGAGGAGGGGTTCATTCCCAAAATGGGTCTCTCAATGTTTAATTTTAATGAGTCCACTGAAAGAAAACTTGGTATCATTCATGTTTAGAGAGTCTGAATGAATACAGAAGAAGACTCCATGGGGGTCCTTTTTCATATGATTTAGTCTCTAAGGCCCAAAAAAGTTTAAAATCATACCTTAGAGAACTCTTCCAGTAATGATTCCATGGAGCATTCCTTCCTCGTAAATAGTCCTATCCAAACTGAGAAAGAGATAAACTACCATCAGATGGACGACTCTTCAAATACTTTAATGAACGTGAAGAAGACAAGATCGTTCGACAATCTTTTCGTATTTAGGGAGCCTGAAAAGGGTTTAAAGAGAACTCCATGAGGTTTCTTTACACAATGTCACTTTTTACAAGCCTGGAAAGATTTAGAAATAGACTCGACTATCTTTTCATGTTTAAGGAGTCTGAAAAAATATGTAAAAAGAAGACTCCATGACGTTTCTTTACACAATGTTGTATTTTATGAGCCTGGAAAGAAACTTGAACTGGACTCAGAACTTTGATACTAGGTTTTAACAAGTGTGACGAAGTGTCCTAATAAATGCTCAACAACCTTTTCCATTTTGTGAAAGTACAAAAAATCAATAAGCAAACTTTCCAAAGATTTTACTAAAGTCAACCTGTAGACGACTCATAAACAAGTGTTAAATGCATTCAACATCAGCATTAAGGGATTGTGACAAATAGATTTTGACTAGAACATGGTGTAATATCAAAACTATACTAAGTCAGACCCAAAAAATGTCTATATAAAGCAATTAAATAGTAACAAATCAAACATTTCACTATTTACCTCTAGCAGAGAGCATTTGGAGCATTTTTCAGCCATATCTTCCACAGCTGATACCGAGATTTTACACCGTCCGTTTTTAGTCTCGTCAGTTGCAGGTAACAGCTAAGACCCTTATCTTTCATTCCATAGCTTTTATTTTGGGATTTGGTGGGGTTTTAGGCCTATTTGGAAATCCCTAAAATCCAATTTGCGGGCATCGTGGCTACTCCTTGCCGGATAGGCGGTACCACCTGAGAACCGCACCAAAAATATGGTTGACAGGCGGTGCCACTACCTGTCTCCAATGGGGCACAGGCGGTGCCGGCCATGGAGAAGTTAAACCAATGATATAGGAAACATTTACTCATTCTTTTGATTTGCAATGACTCAAGGATGATATTAAGACATACCATTGTTGTTTTTGGCAGGTTTAAGCTTCCAAAATATGGTGATATGGAAGGAAAGAACACATGATGATGAGGGTGCTGCTGCTAAAAGGAATCCAGTTTGTATTGCCGCACTCCAGGACTGTGGGCTTTTAAAGTTCTTCCAGACACCAAGCATGGTGTCCCACGAGAGACTACTAGAGCACACACTAAGAATGTGGAATCTAGAACAACAGTATTTAGAGGTGGGGGCACACATACTTACAGTGGAGGTAAAGGATATCTACTTCCTGATTGGCCTATCGAGACGGGGTGCCCCTATCTCACTGATAGGTTCCCATGGCGGGGATATCACCACCGCAGAGCTCATAGATCGACACTCCGTACTAGGTACAGGAACATCGGGGAAGAAAATCCCTATCAGGGCAGTGATAGACAAGGCTATATGGATTGTTCTGTTCACCAATGCAGAGGGTGGCAGGGAGCCAGCGTGTACATCAGGATTCCAGGGCACATATGTTATATTCCCTAGAGGCTATGGCACCTATGGTATTCAACTGGGTGGAAGCATTGCTTCCAATATTCAAGGATTAGCTAACTAAATGTCGGGAGGGATAGCTGAAGCAGTTCAGCTTTGGTTCCATCTTAGCTTGCTTCTTATTTGAGCGGGCCCCCCAGATATAACCAGAATATGATCTACTAATCTATGCTAGTGAATAAGGAATCTAGCAATATATATCTGAAATCAAAACATCAACAATACATATGGGACATAAAATCAACTTGCATTAGAAATATGAAGAATTTTACAACCAAGCCTTAGTGTTGACATGCATCTCCATGAAAGTAGCTCTTCATCCCCATAAGCTCCAACTCTGGCTCTCTATGCTCTCTCCAAATGATCTTGAGCCAAGAATCAATCCAATAGCATAACAATACCTTCAATTTTCTCCCCTCAACCATGGCTATGAGCTCATATTTATAGGGCTTTAATGGATAGAGATGGTTGAGAAATTAGTGGGTGAGGTGGCCTCTAAGATCCTAGGATAAGGGATCTCGAGCCCAACCAACCCACATCAGTAGGGATAAGGGATATCTCGAGGTTTATCATCTAGAAGCCTCAAGAAACTTATCTTTTTCCCTTTTTACCTAGGGTGCCGCATTTCTCCTTCTATGACAGAGCAGTTCTGGTAATAACCGCCTATGGACCAAGGGTGATAGGTGGTGGCACCGCTTGTGGACAACCGATGAAAAGCAGTGCGAACAGTGGTACCACACCTGGATAAAGGGGCATGAGTGGTGCTGGGAATTTGTATGGTAGACTGATAAATAACCATTTAGTTTTTACTCCAGAAGCTGGGATTCAGGGCAAGTAGGTATGTCAAATGTCTTATCACATGATGGTGACAGGATTTTGGTATAATAGGTATCTTGTTCCACCAGCTCAACCAACAATTCCCTAGGTTGTGTTAACCGTAGTGCAACCTATTGCGGTTGAGTCTCACCCTCCACCTAGTTTGTACAAGCCAACCACCGCACTCGCACCTACACCGCCCCAACCCAAAAAGGCTAAGGGTAAAAACACCAAAGCCACCGCAAAACCATGAAAATTCCCACCTTGTTTCGTCTGCAAACAATAGGGCCATCCAACTCAGAATTTCCTTGAAATCCCAGTGATCCATGTGCATCTGGATGCTATTGATATGAATGAAAACATCCTGATGGTTGAACTCCCAACCACGCCAGTAGTCAGGAACAAGGCATTGAGAACAAACCATGCTTGCACGCTTTGCAGTTTGTATGGACATTACTCTCACCATTGCCAAGACCTACCCGAATTTCAAATGGTTCTAGATGACCTCCGTTAACATTCCCTTGAGTCTGAAATCACCTTGATCGAAGAAGTACACCCCCCACCACCTTCTTCAGACACCATGTCCATTTACATGATGTCCAGTTCAATCGACCCTATTGTCTCCACCCTCACCGATGGTCCATCAGACCTGTCTCTTCCGTTGTTTCCCTAGCCACAGCCACAACGTCAGTTGCAACATCAACCTCAGTTACTAGGGAAATAGTGGGGTTCATTCCCACTCAACATGATCCTTTTCCTTTTTATTTTCCTTTTTCTTTTCCTACCATCCGGGATCATGGGTAAGTCTACCTTGGAAACCCTCAATCTACAAGATTTCACAGTGGGAGATCCTCTGTGGTACCTTGAACCACCTACCCTACCTTTAAGGCCCTAGGCTGTGTTAACTCATTTCCATCCAATTGATATTATGTTGCACCTATTTCCAGGTCCATCAAAGACTCCTCCCATCTCCAGGCCTACCCTCTTCCTCCAACAGAGACTGGGGGAAAGGCAACCAAATCCACAACCAATACCATTTTCATGATATCTTGCACCAATTTCCCTTTCACCTCGTCGGCTGTGGAAGATCCACTTGATCTATCCCAGCACCACTTACGCGATGACAGAGAGATCTGTAAGACTACCTTCGGTTTTACCCCATTCCCTTTAAACTATAGTGTGGAATCGATTCTTCCCATAAAAGACCAGATTTCATCATCTCGCCTTGCCAATGACCTTCATCTCAGCAAGGGGGCATACCTCTTCATTGACTCAGATGGTCGACTCTTGAAGAAGCTGCGCAACAGGATCCACCTCAAAGGAGTCTATGCCTAATACCACCACTATGAGTCCCTTGTAGCGTAGTTTTTTCCCTTTCTTATTTTTCAACGTTTTTTAGCACAAGTCAGGGGTAGCACCATCAGCTGCTAATCCAAAGTCACCCAGAACCGGTTTGAGACACCTCTCACACCTCTGGGCTCAAATTTCTATCTTCTTATGAGACCATCATCTCATGTTTAACAAATTAATTTCGGGACCATTTCCCACAAGTCACCTCGATTTACGAATCCATGACATGACAATGCAAGTGTCTATGCACCCGTACTTGTATCACACTTCTTGACCGCTATTCATGTGCGTTTTTGGGCCGCCACCTATTAAGGACTGTAATTTTACTTTTATTTTTGTATTTATAATTGTCCTTTTTCCCTGCACCTTACACAAACATCTAGACCACTGTCCACAAAACAATTTCTTTTTCTTGCATATATTTGGCATATAAATTCCTTCGGACTTGTACATACATCGCATGTAGTCAATTCTGTCCACCGCAACACACACACACGCTCTCCTGACCTTTGTCCGAGAGCCACCATGGTTTTCATGCCTCTGCCGCACCGACTCGTGAGCCTCTGCCACCATCTATCTGATGCATGTATTGGTATGTTTGAGAGCCTTCTACTCTATCCATACTGCATGAATGACCCGTGGACCTCTATTCATCATCCCGACATGGGGCACCGCACATGCCACCATCGGTTGACCACATTGGAGTTTCGTTTAAGCTCTTTTCTGACTCCTTAAAACAAATAAAAGGTTGTCGAGTGCATCTGCTTCCTTTCTCGCTCACTAAAGTATAGGAAAGGGCATCTACATCATCTCGTTTATCTCCTTTTGCGAACCATGTAGACCATTTCATGAAAAGGACCTCCTTGGCACACTCAAGCCAAGACCATACCCCTCTGCACACTTTTATGCTTTCTCAGGCAAAGGGTCCACACTTCACGAAAAATCTCACCACGGGTTGTCGTTAAGCTCTTTTCCAACCTTCTCAACAAGAAAATATTGTCGAGCAAACTTGGTTTTGTTCATGCTCATTAAATAATTTGAATGACCGTCCAGTCAGTACAGGTTTAACCTTTTCCGGCCTGATTGGACTACCAATGGTAAAGAAGTCTCCCATCCCCTACAGGATGGGTGAGCTCTCCTATGTACACTTTTATCCTTTTTCGGGCACAGGATACTACCAATGAAAAAGAACCCCCACTGGAGTCTTCTTTTTGCTTTCAGACTCTCTAAAATTGAAAACACCATCGAGCATTTACCTTCTCGAGCTCACCAAAAATCCACGAGATCGTACCACAATGGTGTGCCTAGACACCACCCCACAAAGAAAATAGTTTGGAAGCATCCCCACATTGGGTTGCCTTTGTTCAGATTACTCTGCAATTTGTCTTCCTTGGATCCCATCAGTATCAAAAGTGTCCACCTCCTCCAAGTATTTCCCACCTGCAGCGATATTCATGATATTATAGCTATGATCTCATTCCCTTGAGTCAGTTTCATTTGCTTCCTGGCCCACCCTACCGTCATACTATGAAAAAAGGAATTTTGAGTCTCCCACTTCCCCCCTACCCCTGTTCAGTTCTTTCCCTTCCCTCCCCTCCCCCCCCAATTCAGTGAGTCAGTCCACAGATTGCTTCACACCTTTCAGTTTTCTCCCTCGCGCCCCTAGTCAAGGAAACATCATTTCCTTGGCTAGGGGCAGGTATCCCTCTGTTGACACCAACACACATATTCCAGAGGATAGACCTAGAGGTCCCTGTACCTTGGTTTCATTGAAATCATTGATGAGTTCCTTGAACCACTTGAGAGGAGTCCTTAGTGCCTCTCAGGATGGTTGTTTCTCACGTGCTTGACTTCAACTCCATCATCGCACCATTGATATTCGTACAGGATTTGTTTCGCTTAGTACTTGGTCAATGACCCCGGATGTCACCTAACTCTAGCACATTGGTGAGTCCACTCGAGGGACCTAAACAGGTTATGTCCCTTGTGATTTCTGGGTTGTGTTGGAGACAGTATTCAGAAGCCCCAGCAGCGCTTTGATATACCTTTAGGATTGATGCAGTATACCTGTACCGCAGAGACTCTAACTCTCAATCAGCGAGTCCACACAGCTATGTACCAGATCTAGCAGACTGTCAATCAAGAAGATATAGCATTCCATGAGAATCCCATGGGTCCAATATACCAGATCAGTATTGTATTCAGCCTCACATGGAGGCAACCATTATTGTAACTTCAGTTGTATATGATCAGCTCTAGTATTTTAGAGCATAGATCAAATTATTCTTTTGACATTGTCACGAGCATGGGGATGCCCACCTCATCCATATACATGTCACACATTTTTTGTATCTCACCCATTGATGGGAACCAAATGAATACAAAAACCAAAGGCCACCATGCCCCAACCCCGGAAGCACCACCTCTACATAGAAAATCCTATGATGTCCATTGGCCATACGTTGAGCTCCTGCCCTCACACATCAGGGGGCAATCTGTTAACCCAAAAAGTCCCCACTTAGCTCTCAATTGCCTACACCACCCAAGGACACCATCTCACAACCCCCATATCATTTCACCAGACCTTTTATTAGACCCCCACACCTCCAAAAGAGCCCAAGGATGATGAAAAGGGCTAAAAACCCCAAAAAAGAGCCCAAAATAGCCTCCTAGGAGCTAAATCCCTCAAAAAGGGGCTAAAACCCTAAAAGGGGCTAAAGCCCTGACCAAGGGCTTAAAACCCTAAAACCCCTTGGAAAAGCTATAAAAGGAGGGTGGGGGGTCACTCTCAAAACACTTCTCCCTTGCATATTGATATGCTGCCCATGGATGCCTTGAGACACATTTGCCTCTCAAGCCACCCACACTCCCTCCATCTCCATTTCCATTTGAGCCATTGCTCCCCAACCAAGAGAGGTGCTCCCATGAGCTAGGGCATGGTGGCCCATTTCCACCCAAGAGAAGGTATACCCAATGGTTTATTTCTATTTTGCTTAATGTTATTTGCTTTCTAACTCTCATTTTTATCTGCAGGTTTTGTTATTGACATTGTTTTTGTAGGTTCTCCATTAGAGCTTAGGTTTGTTTGTAGGTTTTAAGGAGGCAGAACCCTAACCCATTTTCAGTAGAGGGGTTCACCAAAGCTTTGTTTTCTTCTTTCTACCATTAGATTTAGTTTACTGTTCTTGCCATTTACTTCATCTTGTTTAGATTAACTTAGCTTTAGTTTAATATTATGTTCTGTCATTTCCATTTCTATTTTATTTTCTACATTTACCATTAGCAGGAACCTACCCTTGTGCCCTATAGGCATAAGGGAGCCATTCCTACCCCTGTAGTAAGGAGAAATCCTTGCTACAATGACCACACCTATGGCATCGAACCTCAAGCTATTGAATGATGCTTCATCAAAAGAGGTTGATGCTATAATGTATCATCAGATGATTGGGTCCTTGATGTACCTGATGAATACGAGACCAGATATTTGCTTTGCTGTGAACACCTTGATCCAGTTCCTGATAGATCCAAGACATGTTCACTTGATTGATGCAAAGCATATTCTGAGGTACCTAAGGGGTAAAGTTGATTATGGGCTCAAGTATGAGGCAAATTAGAAGAATAACCTAGAAGGTTATGTTGATTCAGATTGGGCAGGTAGTGCCATTGATAGGAAGAGCACTTCAGGGTGCTGCTTAAGTATGGGATCAGGTGTGATCTCTTTGTTTAGAAGGAAATAGTCTTGCATGGCACTGAGTATGTTACCACCTAAGTTGTACTTAGTGGTTTTTATCAAGTGAGCCTGGTGAACCGGATAGGGTTAACATGTTCGGACTTCAAAAGACCTATGGAAGTACTTCTGGGAAGTGCTTGTTGTATCATATCACATGTTCATACCCCATGGGGGAATTGTAATAAATGTTCTATCATGATAGTGTCTATAAAAGACTCAGTCTCTTAGACTTTATTTGTCAATCCAATCAGCCCAGGGTGTTTTTTCCCTTGGTTATTATTGGTTGTTGAGCAAACGACTGATAATTTTTGAGTTTTTCACTCCACACCTCCAAAGTTGGGGTGGCCGGCTTGGCATTTAGGCCTATTGAGGTTATTAGAGTCCATGTGTCAATGTATAAGCATGCTAGACATCATAGTTGAGTCATATGAACATGTCTAAGTCCCCCTAGGTTTTTTCAATTTTTTTAATTTTTCAGTGTTTTTTATTAAAATTTAATTTTTCCAAAACTTAGGCTATTTTTTAATAGTTTAATTAGAAAAAATGATTTGGTAATAAAAGTGGGCCAAATAATTGGTTTCAGTCATGTAGGTGCTCATTTTCAAGCTAAGAGCACCTTGTAAACCCATGGACCCACTATTTCCTAGTTTTGAGTGATTTTCCATCACTCAGGTCAGAAAGCCCCAAAAATCAATTATTGATTATTTTAATTAATAAATTGATGAATAATGGAGCAAATCCAAAATCATAAATCAGTGGATTCTCAGCCGATTTGATTGAAATCAGCCAGATCTGAAGCAGATTGACTGGATCTGACAAATCCTTGAATGAAGGAGGTGATCAAATCAAATCCAGAGTTGATCTTCTATTTTCTTCATGGGGAATTGCGCCCTCTCTCTCTCCTCCACACGTGTGGACTCTCTTGGATGCTCTGTGGATTGATGTGTCGGTGTATGGGTTGATGTGTCAGCTCAATCAAGCCCCTGGTTGACAAGTAGGCTCATTTCAGCTTCATTTCTGCATTGATGAACTCTCCATCATTTGATTTCATCTGATTCCATGAGGAATTGCGGCCCCCCTGGGATGGATGTCTTGTATTTTGTATATATCCAGGCATCGCCTCCTCTTCCAAGATAGTTAGAATTGGGATTGAGGTGTTGCTGCTATTGTACTATTGTAATTCTTCATTTGAAATAAAGAAAAGATTTGGAGGCTAGACGGTGTTGTGCCATTACATGTGTGGATGATTATTGCCATTATTTTACTGAGGTAACCCGTATCTGTATTCATTTTTGCTAATTGCTTGTACATCCGTTGTTAAGATTGATAATAGGATTATTATAATATTTATAGGAAAGGTGCTTTTCAATAAGTTTATTGACCATCTCCTTCCTTTGATGCATGTTTAGAGATCTAGATTCAACATGTCCTATAAGCTTATATGCATTTTTTTTGAATCTCTGTGTATGTACTAATTGGATCTCACAAGTTTCTTGGCAAGTTCTTTGATTTCAGCTGAGCTGCAGGTTCCTACATTGGAGAGGATGCTGATATAATTTGATTCTTCACTCTCTTCAAAACCTTCCAAAGACATAGTCCCTCAACATTCCACCTGAAAGCTCCACTGTGGATCTTCAAGGAAACCGTCATTTCTCTCCTCCTGTTCCTCCCTCAAAATCAACATTTTTACCCGATTACTTTGTTCATAGATTTCATTGTGCTTAGATATATCATATTAAAATTAATTCCAACATATATCTATCTTATCAACATCCATAGACTAGATCTTGCAGTTAAAAAGTTTCATAAGCATTCTAGATCTAGCTTTAGGGAAATCGTCCTTTTTGCATGGAAATTTGAAGAAAACTTGTAGCTTGCATGCATTAGATTTAATTTTTCTTTTATAAAAGATAAATCCATAAATCAGTGCATATTTTATTGGCTGCAAAAACAGCAAGCCAATATCCCAAGGAAAGCTTGCTTTCCTTGGTTCCTTTTTCACTTGTTTAGCTAGTTTTAACTCAATATTTTTTGAGTTAAGGTAGGCTGATCCAAAGGTAATATTAAAGTGCTTTTGGGAATATTTTATTCTAACATGCTCACTATTTTTTAGCAGGTGTAACAGAAAATAAAGGAAGCTTCTGTTCGGAAGTGTCTTCAGGAGCGTTCAAATCCCCCCAGGGGTCTCCCATTTGACTAAACCTTTGATTTTCGCACCTTGTAATCTCTTGATTTAAATCCATATAAGGATCAAGATGAATTATATCAGTTCTCTGATATTGTAACCACTGTTAATAAAATTATTTTTGAATAGGCTCTTTCGAGCCCATTCCCCATCCCCCCTGGGGGGATTTGCGTCGGCGTCCTTTTTGTTGTTTTTTGCTCATTTCCTTTTAAAATAGTATTGATATAATATGCAGGGTAGTATAATTTATTTTATTATTAATTTCATATTCCATACTTTATATTTCAAAGTAATCTTAATACTTACCCCATGACTTCCCGATTGACACGAAAGGGGAAAGAGATTCGTGGTAGGACTAATCAGAAAAATAGAATTGTGTATCTGTTTTATTTTGATCATTTGTTTTTTCAGCTATTATAAAATTAACCCCTCCTCTATTCCCCGATTGATATCCACTTGGATCGAAAGAGGTTCCTGGAGGGTTTTATTTTAAACAAGAACACCCAGTTTAAAACTTACTAAAATTGACAAGACTCCAGTGTGTATGCTCTGCACTTGGCAATCAGTCAAGCTGTATCAAAAGAACTTGAGTGAATAGTATAATTAGGACTCACTCTCCCAAATTAACAAACCAAAAGGTGAAAATCCAACACCTAGATCGAACCATCATGGTGGCAAAATACCCAAAGGAAGCGGGAACTTCTGAAAAGTGACCTCGGGGCACCAATCTCTGTCACACCCTAATGGGTGCGTTATGAAAAATAGCCCGAGAGACTCCATTTCAGCCCACATATTCCTTGCGGGTAGCCATGAAGGTTTAGTTTTGGACATACTCCAAGTACTCTAGGGTATATCTAGAGTCCCCCCTTTGCCTAATTTTAATCAACTCACACTTCAATTTTAAATTAAAACATACCAAGAGGCAATCGCAAAACACTCACTCCAAGCACGTGCAAGTACATTGTTTCTATTTTTTGACTCCATTCTAAGGCACTAGTTATTTTCTTGTTTTATATATATATTATGTCTCAGCATTGTGATTTTGTGTGTTCATCTTTTGTATCTTACCATCTTTGATCATCTATAGTTAAATTGCAAACTCTTAAGTAACTCAATTAGTTTAACATCACAACACTAAGTAATTATCCTTAGTAACTTAATAGGGTCTACCCCCCTTGGTTCTGTTAGGAGTTGAGCCTAAACGGAGGAGTCAAGAACAAGGTGACAACCTTGACTTGAAACTTGCCCCTAAGGACACACCGAGTGGCTTGAAGATTTATGCCACGTGACCTAGGTGTGTGAAAGGTGGAAACAATTTTTGGTGTCGTTGCTGGGGATAAATCTTTTTATTCCTGAGTACGACTTAGATTAACTTTTTTCTAAACAACTAAAAAGATAAAAACATTTGATTGATCTAGTCTTTAAAAAACATAAAAATTAAAACTCGATCCATCTGGGGACTCCACTGTCTAACATCCCTTCAAGAATTTCTACCCGAAGAAACCGTTGACAGTTATTCAATCCTCTCCCTGATCCCGAAAGGTTTATTAGGGAAATATTGAATAGGCATACTTCTCGTAGAAACCTTGAAGATTTAGGAGACCAATCCCTCTCATATATCCATCAGATATTTGTAGAGAGTCAGACCTTCCAATCTTAAGAAATGATGGAATTTTACAAACCCCTTGAATTTTCTCAGATAGCAGGTACTCCTCATGACATTCCAAATGATGCTATCAAGAATCTCCCCATATTCAAGGAAAATAATGCCGTCACTGCCAAGACTCACCTCCGAAATTTTGAAAAGCACCTGATCGGCTACTGCAATATTTTTTCCTCTAACCATGAAGATGTCAAAATGAAGCTCTTTGCTTTATCCTTAGAGGATGATGCTGCGGAGTGGTATGGTAACCTTGGTGATGATTCATATAAAACCCTTAATGAATTCCTAGAAGGTTTTAAGAAGAAATGGGGGGAAAAGAAAGAACTAAGACATTTACTTGCTGCCCTTCATAATATAAAGAAGATGGAAAATGAAACCATTGATGAATTTAATACTAAGTTCAGACGTGTGGTTGCGGACCTCCCTAGAGAAATCAAGCCAAGGGATGCCTCCATCCTCATATCTTACATCGAGGCTTTCACTGGGGATTTGAGGTACCAGTTAAGGGACAAAGATCTGACCGATCTAAAAACTGCTCAGGATGTGGACGATAAAATAGAAAAAAATATGCAATCTTCGGGAAAATCCAACATTCCAGGTTACACTAGGGGAAACACTTCGTACAACAAAGAGAAGGGAAAGGCCGTTGAATTAGAGGAAAAGGAAACCTCTAAAGACCCCATGGAAAAGGTAACTAGCCTGTTTGAAAAAATGGTCACTAGTCAGAACCAACTCATGGCAAACCAATCTGTACAATTGAATAATATTCAGAACAGAATAATCACACTAGAAAGAAATAATGGACCTACGAACTTTCAGCCTAAACAGAATCAGGTGTATCAGAATAAGGCTCCTCAACATGAGCCTAGGATTCCAAACTATTTAGACTCAACTAACCTGGTAGATGAAGTCATTCCATGGTGTAGACCTTGTGATCAATTCCACCCAGAAGACACTTGCTATATAGCAAACCAAGTTATAGAACATGGAATGGTGGAGGTCAATAATCAGGAAACAACATCAGGCGAGTCTGATCATGTGTACATGGTAGGCCGAACCCATCCTTTATCAAACCAGCATTGGCAGCAGGCCACGGATTATGGTTTCGAGAAGGATCTCCTTTCTAACTTTTATGGTGTAATTCCTTCTCCGAAAGCAATTAAGGAAATGAAGGAGGCTAGGTTCAAGGGAGCTGTGTATCAAAGAAGAGAGAAGCCATCACCGTCTAAACAGTACAAGCCAAAGGTAACCACTCCTCCCCTCCCAGATCCTCCTATTGTCCCTGAGTCAAATATTGATATGGGAGAATGGATAAGTAGTGCTAAGATTCATGTTTATGCAACTGATGTCCTTAAAATTCCCGATCAAAAAGAAAAGTTGTTGAAAGCCTTAGAGGATAGTCAAAGTAAAGCTCATAATATTATCAAAGAGGATCCTCTTCCTAATAACAATACTATATTTGAAGCTAAACATATTGAACCTATAGATATGCCCATAGTCCTCAACAGTGTTCATCCGAGAAGAGAATACCACCCACCTTTTTATGTATCCCTCTTAGTTGATAAACTTCTCCTTCATAACTGTATGTTAGATTCAGGTGCTTCATCAAATGTCATGACAAGGAAAGTAATGGAGCAGCTAAATCTAAGGGTCACCTGACCCTACCACAATGTTTGTGCCATGGATGCAAGAGAAGTTGAAGTGGTAGGGATAATCTTAAATTTACAGTTTAAGTTGGCTAAGTATCCTGATATCGACATGTCAATGGATGTGGTGGTGATAGATGTTCCAGATAATTGGGGTATGCTGCTATCCAGAAAATGGGCCGCAACTCTTGGTAGGCACTTTCAAATGGATTGGACATATGCTACTATACCTGCATCAGAGAACACTAGGGTGATTCTCCATAGAGAAAAGCTGAGGAAATGACATGTAGAAAACCCTAAGAAGCCCGAAAATGAATTTGTTCGTTCATTTCACTGATAATTTTGGAAACTATGCTATTTTGTCAAATTTCATGGCTCCTATTAATGAGAACATTACAAATGAAAAGATAGATGAAGTTTGGCAAATGTACTTTGACAGGGCTTATTCCAAAACCGGAAAGGGTGCGGGCATTGTGATCATCTCTCCTTCAGATAAAATCTACAATTTTGCGTTCAGGTTAGAGTTTGAAGCATCAAACAATGTAGCCAAGTATGAGGCATTGATCCTAGGGTTAGAAACTGCTAAAGATATAGGGATAAAGATGTTGAACATAAAGGGTGATTCAGATCTATTTGTCCTCCAGGTTAAGAATCATTATCAATGAAAAAATGACAGACTAAGAAAGTATAGAAATGCCACATGGGACACTATGGAATGGTTTGATGCACTCAACATTCAAAAGGTCCATAGGGAAATGAATGGGTTAGCAGATAAATTGGCAGTAGCAGCATCCACCCTCCAGCCATCAGATGAAATGATTAATGGGAATGGAAAGATGGAAATTAATTTCAGACCTTCAATACCAGATAATATAGACCATTGGTAGGTGTTCAAAGATGATGAGCAACTCTTGAGATTCATCCACAATCTACAAGAGTTCAAAGGTTGCGAGATCAATTATCAGTAGGAAGGTAAAGAGTATCAGGAGTGCGAGGATAATGAAAGGAATCACATCCTGAGTATCCTTATAGCTTTCGAGAATCTTTTCGATCGACAGGATCATCATAAAAAACAAAAAGAAGAAATAAAAATTGGGAATTATACAGAAATAAACATAGGAACTGACAAGGATCCCAAGTTAATAAAAAATGGAAAGGGTACTTCGGAAAAGGAAAGGAACAATTTGATCAACCTAATCAAAGAGTATAGAGATGTGTTGGCCTTTAGTTATGATGAGGTTAAATCCTATAGGGAGGATGTGTTTCAACACACTATTCCCCTCACAAAAGAAGCTAAGGAGGTCAAACCTTTCTGACAAAAACCTAGGCGAATAAATCCTAAGTTTGCCCCCATTGTGCAGAAGGAACTTCAGAAGATGTTAGCAGCATGGATTATAGCACCTACAAGACATTCATCGTGGTGCTCCAACTTAGTTGTTGTCAGGAAAAAGAATGGGTCAATTAGAATATGTATAGATTTTAGAAATCTGAATACATCATGCCTCAAAGATAATTACCCATTACCCGACATGGAAACATTGCTTCAAAGAGTAATAGGATAAGGAATGATGTCCATGTTGGATGGCTTTTCCGGTTATAACCAAGTGTTGGTAAATAAAGAGGATCAACACAAGACTATATTCACCACACCTTGGGGTACCTATAAATTTCTAAGAATGCCTTTTGGCTTATTGAATGTTGGTGCCACCTTCCAAAGAGCCATGGATTTTTCCTTCAAAGAACTTATAGGAAAAATAATCAAAATATATCAAGATGACTTAACTTTTTTTTCAAAGGAAAGAGCTGACCACATAAGTCATCTTAGGCAGGTTTTTATAAGATGTCAGAAATATGGTATTTCCTTGAATCCCGCCAAGTCAATCTTTGGAGTTGATGAAGGAAAATTGTTGGGGCACATCATTTCTAAAGATGGTGTCAAGGTTGATCCTAAGAGAGTTGAAGCTATTAAGAAATTCCCCTTGACTTAGAATCTAAAATCTCTCCAGTCCTTCAATGGTCAAATCAATTTCATAAGAAGATTCATCCCAAATTTAGCAGAATTAATGAAACCTCTACAAAAGCTGTTAAAAAAAGATGCTAAGTTTGAGTGGACGTATGAAGGTAAAGTTGCATTCAAGTCCATTAAAGATGCCATATCCATCTCCCCATTCTTGACTAGTCCAGATTATTCCAAAGAATTCCAGATATTTTCCTTTGCCTTAGAAGACACCATTACCGGTGTTTTACTTCAAAAGAATAAGGAGGGACAAGAGCAATCCATAGCCTTTATGAGTAGAGCCTTACAAAATTCAGAATTGAAGTATACCACAATGGAGAAATAGGCCTATGCTCTTGTCAAGTCCCTTAAACATTTCAGAACTTATATAGGCTACTCCAAAATCATTGGATATGTACCCCATGCAGCTGTCAAAGATATCATGTCTCAGCAGGATTGTCTAGGAGTCAGGGGTAAGTGGGTTTCAAATATTCAAGAATATGATTTGGAGATAAGACCTACTAAATTAATTAAGAGACAGGGTCTTGCAAATATGTTGACCCAGGGAAATGAAAAGGCTTTAGGAATAATCTACCAGAGTAGCAATTCAGAGCAAAGTGTATCAGATGAGCTTCAGAGATTAGAACAACACCCTTGGTACACCGACATCATATTTTTCCTCCGCAACCTTACATGCCCTGATCACTTACTTGGCCATAAAAGAAGGGCATTAAGGTTAAAGGAAACTAAGTATTGTTTGACCAAAGACAGTTTGGGTTGGATAAACCCTGTTGGTTTAATACTTAGATGTGTCGATGAACCTGAGTCCAAGAAACTCATGGTTGAGTTCCATTCAGGATTTTGTGGTGGACATTTTGCAGCAAAAACAACCGCCCACAAAATCCTTAGAGTAGGCTACTATTGGCCAAACCTATTTTCATATGTGCATAAGGCTGTCAGAGTTTTCCCCCAGTGTCAGTTATTCACCAGAAAGCAACAAATGAGAGCCTTGCCTCTAAATCCAATAGTAGTCCAAGCCCCTTTTCAGCAATGGGGGCTTGACATCATCGGTAAGTTCAAAGATAACTCATGTAATGGTTACTCTTGGATTCTTACCGCCACTGATTATTTTACCAAGTGGGCAGAGGCGATACCCACCAAGAAGGCAACCGATGCTATAGTCATGGATTTCTTAAAAGATAAGATTATCACAAGATTCGGTGTGCCAGCTAGAATAATCACGGATAATGGCCCATGCTTTGTTTCTTCCAAGATGTTATATTTCTATTTCAAGTACGGCATTATCCTTTCTCACTCATCCAATTACTATCCCCAAGGAAATGGTCTAGCAGAATCAAGTAACAAGAACTTAATGACCATAATCAAAAAAATTGTGGGTGACAATAAGAAGGCTTGGGATAGCAAAATCAAATTAGCATTATGGACCGACAGGATCACTAAGAAAAGTTCAACCGGGAGGAGCCCTTTCGAACTAGTCTACGGCCTTGATGTCACCTTACCAGTCCATCTAAAGCTTCCAGTTTATCAGCTCCTCCAGAATTTCAGCTTAGATAAGAGGCCATCCAGAATAGAATAAACCAGTTGATCGAACTAGATGAGAGAAGAAGAGACTCTCTTGACCATAGTATCAAAAATTCAGACAAGGTCAAGAGAGCCTTTGATAAGTATACCCGACCAGGGTCCTTCCAAATAGGTGACACGGTTTTATGTTGGGACAAACGACGGGAAAAACCTGGGAAACATGGAAATCTTGACAGCTTATGGTTGGGACCATACATCATCGATGAAATAGTAGGAAATAAATCCTTCTATCTAAATGACCTAGAAGGAGAAAAGTTGAGCCTGGCAGGGAATGGTTTCCTCCTCAAGTTGTTTTTCACCGACACGATTTGATGCCTTTATTGGCATCGGTGGTTTCAGGGCCAATTTCTAAACCTTTCCTTGCATGTATTTCTAAATTGTATTTATCATGTTGTTGTACCATAGATATTGTTGTATTATAGTTATTTTGTACCATGTTGAAATTTTTTTCCTTTGTGTATTAGTTTTTGTAAAATATTCCTTTTTGCACATTATAGATTAACTATGTACATTAGTTTGCTTTTATAGTTAATTTTTTCTTATGTATACATGTTACTGACAAACTCTAATTTCCTTGCAGGACCCAGAGATTCCAGAGTTCTCACATCCTCTCCTTTGAACAGAAGATCAGTCAGAGAATGTGTCCCTAGATGGAGCCAGAATGTTACCACCTAAGTTGTACTTAGTGGTTTTTTATCAAGTGATCCTGGTGAACTGGACAGGGTTAACTTGTTCGGACTTCAAAAGACCTGTGGAAGTACTTATGGGAAGTGCTTGTTATATCATATCACATGTTCATACCCCATGGGGGAATTGTAATAAATTTTCTAGCATGATAGTGTCTGTAAAAGACTCGGTCTCTTAGACTTTATTTGTCAATCCGATCAGCCCAGGGTGCTTTTTCCCTTGGTTATTATTGGTTGTTGAGAAAACGACTGATAATTTCTGAGTTTTTCACTCCATACCTCCAAAGTTGGGGTGGTCGGCTTGGCATTTAGGCCTATTGAGGTTATTAGAGTCTATGTTTCAATGTATAAGCATGCTAGACATCATAGTTGAGTCATATGAACATGTCTAAGTCCCCCTAGGTTTTTTCAATTTTTCAATTTTTTTAATTTTTCAGTGTTTTTTATTAAAATTTAATTTTTCCAAAACTTAGGCTATTTTTTAATAGTTTAATTGGAAAAATTGATTTTGTAATAAAAGTGGGCCAAATAATTGGTTTCAGTCATGTAGGTGCTCATTTTCAAGATAAGAGCACCATGTAAACCCATGGACCCACTATTTCCTAGTCTTGAGTGATTTTCCATCATTCAGGTCAGAAAGCCCCAAAAATCAATTATTGATTATTTTAATTAATAAATTGATGAATAATGGAGCAAATCCAAAATCATAAATCAGTGGATTCTCAGCCGATTTGATTGAAATTAGTCAGATCTGAAGTAGATTGACTGGATCTGACAAATCCTTGACTGAAGGAGGTGATGAAATCAGATCCAGAGTTGATCTTCAGCTGTCTTCATGGGGAATTGTACCCTCTCTCTCTCCTCCACACGTGTGGACTCTCCTGGATGCTCTGTGGACTGATGTGTTGGTGTATGGGTTGATGTGTCAGCTCAATCAAGCCCCCGATTGACAAGTAGGCTCAGTTCAGCTTCAGTTCTACATTGATGAAATCTCCATCAGTTGATTTCATCTAATTCCATGTGGAATTGCGCCCCCCTGGGATGGATGTCTTGTATTTTGTATATATCCAGGAACAACCTCCTCTTCCAAGCTAGTTAGAACTGGGATTGAGGTGCTGCTGCTATTGTACTATTGTAATTCTTCATTTCAAATAAAGAAAATCTTTGGAGGATAGACGGTGTTGTGCCATTACATGTGTGGATGATTATTGCCATTATTTTACTGAGGTAACCTGTATCTGTATTCATTTTTGCTAATTGCTTGTAGATCCATTGTTAAGATTGATATTAGGATTATTATAATATTGATAGGAAAGGTGCTTTTCAATAAGTTTATTGACCATCTCCTTCCTTTGATGCATGCTTAGAGATCTAGATTCAACATGTCCTATAAACTTATATGCATGTTATTTTGAATTTCAGTGTATGTACTAATTGGATCTCACAAGTTTCTTGGCAAGTTCTTTGATTTCCGCTGAGTTGCAGGTTCCTACATTGGAGAGGATGCTGATATAGTTTTCTTCTTCACTCTCTTTAAAACCTTCCAAAGGCATAGTCCCTTGACATTCCACCTAAAAGCTCCACTATGGATCTTCAAGGAAACTAGCATTTCTCTCGTCCTCTTCCTCCCTCAAAATCAACATTTTTACCTGGTTAATTTGTTCATAGATTTTATTGTGCTTAGATATATCATCTTAAAAGTAATTCCAACATAGAAATATCTTATCAAATTCCATAGTCTAGATCTTGCAATTAAAAAGTTTCATAAGCATTCTAGATCTAGCTTTAGGGAAATCGTCCTTTTTGCATGGAAATTTGAAGAAAACTTGTAGCTTGCATGCATTAGATTTATTTTTTCTGTTATAAAATATAAATCCAGAAATCAGTGCATATTTCATTGGCTTCACAAACAGAAAGCCAAGATCCCAAGGAAAGCTTGCTTTCCTTGGTTCCTTTTTCACTTGTTTAGCTAGTTTTAACTCCTTCTTTTTTGAGTTAAGGTAGGCTGATCCAAAGGTACTCTTAAAATGATTTTGGGAATATTTTATTCTAACATGCTCGCTGGTTTTTAGCAGGTGTAACAGAAAATAAAGGAATCTGCTGTTGGGAAGTGTCTTCAGGAGCGTTCAAATCCTCCCAGGGGTCTCCCATTTGACTAAAACCTTTGATTTTCACACCTTGTAATCTCTTGACTTCAATCCATATAAGGATCAAGAGGAATTATATCAGTTCTCTGATATTGTAACCACTGTTAATAAAATTATTTTTGAATAGGCTCTTTCGAGCCCATTCCCCATCCCCCCTAGGGGGATTTGCGTCGGCGTCCTTTTTGTTGCTTTTTACTCATTTATTTTTAAACTAGTACTGATATAATATGCAGGGTAGTATAATTTATTTTATTATTAATTTCATATTCCATACTTTATATTTCAAAGTAATCTTAATACTTACCCCACGACTTCCCGATTGACCCGAAAGGGGAAAGAGATTCGTGGTAGGACTAATCAGAAAACTAGAATTGTGTATCTTTTTTATTTTGATCATTTTTTTTTAGCTATTATAAAATTAACCCCTCCTCGATTCCTTGATTGAGATCCACTTGGATCGAAAGAGGTTCCTGGAGGGTTTTATTTTAAACAAGAACACCCAGTTTAAAACTTACTAAAATTGACAAGACTCCAGTGTGTATGCTCTGCACTTGGCTGCGGTTCGTCCGATCAGTCAAGCTGTATCAAAAGCACTTGAGTGACTAGTATAATTAGGAATCACTCTCCCAAATTAACAAACCAACAGGTGAAAATCCAACACCTAGATCCAACCATCACGATGGCAAAATACCCAAAGGAAGCGGGAACTTCTGAAAAGTGACCTCCAGGCGCCGATCTCTGTCACACCCTAATGGGTGCGTTATGAACAATAGCCCCAGAGACTCCATTTCAGCCCACATATTCCTTGTGGGTAGCCGAGAAGGTTTAGTTTTGGACATACTCCAAGTACTCTAGGGTATATCTGGAGTCCCCCCTTTGCCTAATTTTAATCAACTCACACTTCAATTTTAAATTAAAACATACCAAGAGGAAATCACAAAACACTCACTCCAAGCACGCACAAGTACATTGTTTCTATTTTTTGACTCCATTCTAAGGCACTGGTTATTTTCTTGTTATATATATATATATTGTGTCTCAGTATTGTGCTTTCGTGTGTTCATCTTTTGTATCTTTCCATCTTTGATCATCTATAGTTAAATTGCAAAATCCTAAGTAACTCAATCAGTTTAACATCACAACACTAAGTAATTATCCTTAGTAACTTAATAGGGTCTACCCCCCTTGGCTCCATTACGAGTTGAGCCTAAACGGAGGAGTCAAGAACAAGGTGACAGCCTTGACTCCAGACTTCCCCCCAAGGACACACCGAGTGGCTTGAAGATTTCTGCCATGTGACCCAGGTGTGTGAAAGGCAACAACAAAGTATAGCTGAAGAAGAGTATGTTGCAGATTGGTCAGCTAGTTGTGAGGCAGTATGGCTGAGGAAGTTACTATTTGATTTATTTGATCTCCAGTTGGATGCTACTTGTATATATTGTGACAACTAGAGTTGTGTGAAGTTGTCTGAGATCCTGGTGTTCCATGACAATTCAAAGAATATCGAGATGAAATATCACTATATCAAGGATATGGTGCAGAGGGGAGCAGTGAAACTCCACTATGTTGTGACAGATGAACAGATAGTTGATGTGTTTACTAAGCAATTAGCCAGAGTGAAGTTTGAGTACTTCAGAGAGAAGCTTGGTGTTCTCTAGATCGAGGTTCCATCCAAGGGGAAGTGATGAGTTTGTGAGCCATTCTAACATGGTGAGAGGATTGGTTCCTTCCATGGTCAGATGTAAGAGCTGAGCCATTCTATCATGGTGAGAGGATTGGTTCCTTCCATGGTTAGATGTGAGTGTTGAGCCATTCTAATATGACTATGGGATTGGCCCCAACATGATCAGATCTAAGTGCTAAAGGCCATTCTCTAAGAGAATGGAGGCACCTAGTCAGTTACCAGGAATTTGGTTCAGTCTGGGACTAACACTCAACCTAGGGTTGAGAGCCTTTCTTACATGGTTGACATGATGTGTTCCTCCCATGGTAAGATGTAAGTGTTGATCCTTTCTTACATGGTTGATAGGATGTGTTCCTCCCATGGTAAGATATAACTGTTGTTCATTTCTTACATGGTTGATAGGATGTGTTCCTCCCATGGTAAGATGTAAGTGTTGAGCCTTTCTTACATGGTTGATAGGATGTGTTCCTCCCATGTTAAGATATAAGTGCTGTGTCTTTCTTACATGGTTGATAGGATCTGTTCCTCCCATGGTAAGATATAAGTGATGAAGAAGAAGAATACCTACTTGGAGTCTAGGCCTACAACCGGCATGAAAAAGGGCTATCTCTGTAAAACTTCATGTGACCAGAAGAATCAAGAGATAGCACCGATGATGATGACCAGTGATGATCTAGATCAAGTGATGATCTATATCCAGTGATGATGATCCAGATCAAGTAATGATCCAGATTGAGTGATGATGATCCATATCGAGTGATGATCTAGATCCAGTTGAAGATGACTTGAAGTTGAAGATGATGAGAAATCGATGATGATCCAGATGATACGCGAAGAAGACCTGTGCTGATAATTTGTGTCGAGAGAATACCTTCCTAGTTAAGAGGGAGTGTTGATGTAATTCTAACTTTGAAATGCATTCACTTGTATATTTTATGTATTGTACCCCGATGTTTATTCCAGGAAGTGTCTTTAATGTAATTGAGTCATGGTACACCCTGATGTTCCTATCGGGAGGTTAAATAATGTAAACAAGTCATGTAAAGTCATAGAGGGTAACCCTTCCTATTGATCAGGGGTTAAAGTCCCCATAGTTATTGGGCACTAGGGTTATTAGAATCTCCTTGAGAAGTCAGCCCTAGGTGAGTTAATGTAATTTGAGTCATTAGTACTCTAGTTGTGGTTACTCGAGCCTACATAACTGAGTTAAAGGTTAAGTGAACTAAATAATATAAATAGAGAGTGAGACTCTCTATTTATTACACACACACACACTCACTCACTGGGGTGCATGAGTGAAAGAGGAGAATCTCTCTCAAGTGTGTGAGAGAGAACAAGCTGTGGAGATCATCCTTTCTATTTTTGGGTTCTACTACTGCCATTGGTGCTCATTCTATCTCTGAGGAAGTTGTGGGGTTTTCTCCTTTATGGTTTCCCTGAGGAAAATTCTTTATGTCTCTTGTCTCTTGTATTTATTGTTGTGCATGTTATTCTCTCAAATAAGATCCTAATATCATATTGCTTAAATGATAAAAATATAACATTGGCATCTTAATGGTGAATCATTGTTTTTTTTATATGAATAACTTGTGTGTTTGTCTTTTGCGGCAGTACATAGCCCAAAATGTCTCCAACTATCAGTATTTTCCTTAGTATAGATTCCTCCACTCTTGTCATTGATGGGCCAACCTCTTCCTCTATCACCCTAGTTGAGCTACGGGTATATTTGGTTCTATGCTATGGAAACGTCGTCTGATTTGACCCCTCTTATTTTTGGGTGTTCATGATAATACGTCTTGGATCTCTGTGCTCTCTTCTACAATTGGCACACTTCATATTGGTGACCTCTGTATGCTACCACTCGAATTGATTTGGGCCATAGCTATATCTCTTCACTCTTACACTCTTCACTGCCATCTAAACCTCCCTTTGCTCAAATTCATAATTGTCACAATGGTTCAATCTTTGCATTCTTGATCGAATATTATATCCTTTTTTGCACCCATGTGAAGGATTTAGATCATCATAGCCAAATCCTCTGAATATTGACCAAATCCACCATCAATTCTGTCAATCCAACCGTCCAATTCCTCCATAAATGCCTATCTTGTCCACTTGTGTCATTGCCTGTTGGGTTTAATAGACACATTTATTTCCCGATTTAACTGCTTCTCCATTCATGTGATATTCCTAGGCTCCATTCTTGCTGCAGTTCGCACCTCGTTCATTTTCTATTGACCCTTTTTGCTGGGATTTCCTTCTCCTTGGTTTTTCTTTTTCATTTTTTTCTACCTAGATATCCAAATAAATATTTATCCAACTTCCATTTACTAGCTTTGGTAGTAATACTCCATTTAACTGTTAGAATTGCACTGCAGCTCTATTGGTGATGAAATGAATCATGTAAGGTCGTAATGAATACATTTGTAGCTTACCTAGGTGTTTCCCAAAATTGTTGTGGTATAGGAGAACCATATCTCCATGCTGAAAGTACTTCACTTTGACATGGCGGTCTTGCGGTTCCTTCTATCAATCCTTTTCCACTTGTTCATAAAAACCTGCGATGAACCAATCCTCCTCAAGCTGTGGAAACTGTGTCAACCGTTCTTTAACTACCCCTTCATTGATGATACCTATCACTGCCTCTATGCACAAGCTGGGAACAATTTATTCCATCAAGATTACTGCTTCTTTGCCATATAACATTTTAAATGGAATTTATCTTGTCAATATCTTACATGTTGTTCTGTAGTCCCATAAAATTGCAGGTATTTTCAAATCCCAATCATCACGATTCGTGTTGCATACCTTGGTTAGCGCATGTTCCAATACCTTGTTGAATACTTCAGTTGTTCCATTCACTTGTAGGTGGTATGGATTACTAAAAGTATGCATCTCTAACAACCAGTTGCTTCTTCTAACTAGTGGTGAATTCCTCTGGCGCTTTTCCTATCGACAAGAATTGGATAATTTTTTCATAATGGTCATCTACCATTTCGATCTTCAATAATTTTACATCGGGTATGCCAACCTAGATTTTTATTGGGTCCTCACCTATTTTGATCCTTGAAAAATGATCGAGTCCTACACTTAACCATCCTCTCTTTACTATGATCTAAAAATAAAATTCTTGGAAGAGTAGCAACCATCGACAAATATTCCCCCCCAACACAGGCTTGTTGATAATATCTTTCAATGCTAAATGATCTGTATACATTTTGAGGCTTCCTCCCAATAGGTTGTGGTGAAATGTTTGTAGTGCATACACCATTTCTAGTCCTTCACTCTCTATTGCTGTGTAGTTCCTTTCCACAGTAGACAACTTCCGACTTGTGAAGGCGATTGGGTGACCAATCATTCCTTCTTCTGGCTGCGCCAAAATTAATTCTAATGTGACTGATGATGCATTGATGTGGACATGAAACTCCTTCGTCCATGATGGAAAGACTAATATCATTGTTGTAACTATATTCTCTTTGAGAGTATCAATACTGTTGAATTATTGTAACTTCGAAGTGTATTCACTTATTGTACCCAGATGTTCCTATCGAGAGAATCATTAATATTGTACTAGGTCACTAAAGAGTCATGAGGAAAACCCTCCATTGTAAGTCGGGTCATTAGCACCCTCCAGAATATAATAATATTTTTTTTGAGTCTCTCTAGGAAATTTGTCCCTGTTGATGTATTTGTAACTTCAGAATGTATTCACTTGTATATTTTATGTATTGTACCCTGATGTTTATTCTGGGAAGTATATGTAATGTAATTGAGTCATGCCATGCCCCGATGTTCCTATCGGGAGATTCAATAATGTAAAAAATTCATGTAAATTCATTGAGGTTAACCCTCCATTGTAAGTCAGGGAAATAGTCCCCACAATTGAGTCAAGGTTAACCCTCCTTGTTGATCGGAGGGAAAAGTCCCCATAGTTGTGGGGTACTAGGGTTATTAGACTCTCCTAGAGATGTCAGCCCTAGTAAGTAATTGTTAAGTGAGTCCGACATGTTGGAGTGGACATTAAGTGAATGAAAGAATATAAATAGAGAGTGAGGCTCTCTATTTATCACACACTCACTCACTCACTAGGGCACATGAGTGAGAGAGGAGAATCTCTCTCAAGTGAGAGAGAGAATAGATGTGGAGATCATCCTTTTTGTCTTTGGGTTTTACTGCTTCCATTGGTGCTCATTCTATCTCTGAGGAAGTTTTGGGGATTTTTCCTTTATGGTTTCCCCGAGGAAAATTCTTTGTGTCTCTTGTCTCTTGTGATTTTTGTTGTGCATGTTATTCTCTCAGATAAGATCTTAGATCATATTTCTTAAATGATAAAAATATAACATGGTATCAGAGCTAACCTAAGAAGAATACACTGTACAGATGCAAAATCTAGGAATTCTTACTTTTTGGATCTCTCTCCACAATCCATCAGCAAAAGGATGCTAGTATGACTCTCCATTGAAGGGCACATCTTTCTGTCCAAGCCAAATTTGATTCCGGGCATTTTCAGCTTTTGGTGCGGGAAATTAGGGATTTTTACACAAGAGAAATTTTTGAGTGAGCCCAGCATAGGATTTCTCTCCTCATTAAAATCAAATTTTAGAGACTAGGGTCGATATTTTTGGTTGGGTGAAACTCCAGGAAAGTCAAACCCTAGTTTGACCCCGGGTCCGAAAAACCCAAAAATACTGAAACTGATAGTTTTGGTAGATTCACTATATCTCAAGATTGGAAAAGGATCAGGTGCCAAAACGTTCATAAGTCAAATATAAATTCTTGATGTACAATGTATCCAATTTTTAGCCTCATATTCATTATATTCTAGGAGATATGATTCCTCCACGTTAGGGTTCATGCCTCTCCTAGGATTCCTCCCCAAATAGGACACCTAAATAGATTTGCTATATCACGGGAAGTGAAGCTCTAAATGAAATTTCTCAAGATGTTCCAGAAAGGGAATGGACTTTAACTTCTGTGGTAAAAGTTTTAGACCCCGAATATGAAATAGTGACACGTGGTTGTCCATACAACTTCGCTATGTTGAAAATTCCTTAAACAGGTCACCCTGGGAAAATGATCAGAAGTCCCAATTGGTGAAATCAATTCTGATGAAACCTATGGTTTTGGAATAAGGACAGATGAGGTTACCTCAGTGCAAAATTTCAGACATATATGTGTAGTACCTTCAAGGATACCATAGAAACAGTATCAGGAAATTCTGCAGAAGAAATTGGTAAACTAGGGCTTCCTGTTCCGGGAGCTTCCATCCACTTTTTTCAGAAAATGAGTACATTGGAAAAATCACCTTGAAGAGATCTATCTTTCTATCCAATCAGATATGAAAGATTCCATATTTTTAAAATTAGGGTTTCTCTGACAAACCCTAGATCAACCAACTCTGGAATCAGGATGGACACCTCAAATTGGTAAGATCTAATCTTTTGCTATTTACAGTTGAGGTTCTCATTTCAAGATGAATAATCACACCAGCTTGATGGCAAGCTTGGTGAGGCTAAAAATTTCCAAGCATGGAAGTATAGGATCTCACTCGTTCTTGAAGGAAATGAATTGGACACCTACATAAGTAGAGAGGTTCCAGTTCCAGAGGGAGATGAGGCTAAAAGGCTTACACAAGAAGAACTTGGTGAAGGCCAAGAAGATCATTGCTGATTCAATCAAGGATCACCTTATACCACAAGTGTATTCTCTAAAGACACCAAAATAGATGCTTGATTCCTTGAATAAGATATTTGAAGGGAAGAACATAAATCGGAAGATGATTTTGAGAAAATAGTTGAAGAATGTGAAGATCCAGAATGCAAAGACCATACAGTCATACCTTACAAGGGTCTCTCAAATCAAATAACAACCTAAAGTGGTAGAAGAAGAAGTGGAGAATGCAGAAGTTGTGATAACCACCTTGAATGGCCTCCTAGGATCATGGGATTCATTCATTCAAGGAATGTGTGCCAGAAGGAAGTGATTACTTTCAACAGACTCTAGGAAGAGCACAAACAAGAAGAAGCTCGACTCATAATAATTGAAAATAAGATGGGAGCAACTAAATATCAAGATTTCACGATTCAAAGAAGATACCTCAAGCGATGAGGAATATGAAGAACTCAATTCTTGAAGAGCCTCTTATCCATCTTGAACATTTGGATAAGAAATGATGTTGTTATAGATGAAGAAGATGATGAAGCTGAAAGAAGGATTCTACCCACGAAAAAAATAAAGATAAGTATTCAATTGTAATTTCATGATATTGTTTTTGTTATGCATTTGTTTATATTCAGTTGATGTATTATGCATGATAGAATGTTTGCATTAATGACAATATACTACTAATATGCATGTGATGGGTAAGTAGCTCATGGTTCTATACAACTCTCTATTGCTACTTATCTAGAATGAAACCTCTTTGCTGACATATTGGATTAGTGTACAATCTCAATGTTGTCCTGGTAGAGATGGAAGGAATCTAGGAAGTTCCTGTGAGATATGGATGAATGTTGCATTGGATAAATAGTTGCATGATCATATATTTATGCATAATAATTTGCCATTATGATCATGCCTTATGAAATGTTTCTAACCATACAAATGCATTTGACTTCTAGGAAAGATTGCATACATAATCACCTACAAGAAAACAAGGATGAGACTTGTCCCGAAGAAGAAGCGATGAAAGATATATAGGAATATGATGATACTTTCAAAGAATTCAAGAGGCCTCAGACACAGTGTAGTTATATGACACTATTGAGCGACATCAATGATGCAGAGCCTTCCAGCTATGAAGAAGTAGCCAAGAAGAAAGGGAAGGAGAGTACTAGGTCAAGAAGAATGATGTCTAGGATGCAACATCGAGACCTGAAGGGAAGTCTGTAGTATCTTCCATATGGATCTACAAGATCCAGCATGTAGTAGATGAAAACATCGTGAGATACAAGGAAATATTCATAGCACGAGGCTTCTTATGAAAAGAAGGCATAGAACACGGAGAGATATTTGCATCCAGTGGAAGTTGAGGCACATGATAGGCAGACTCATGTGTGCAAATTAAAGAAGACTTTGTATGAGCTCATAAGACACCCATGGGATAATACATACATGAGGATCTTGAAGAAGATTACAAGCTCACAAATGGGTAAGAGAAGAACATTTTAAAAATTTCAAGATAGAGGATCTTTGTATCCAGTGATCCTAGATGGATACATAGAATATTTGTAGCAGAGGAAGCTACTTGTCACTCTAGTACAGAATGTTTCAATACGTAGAGTACGAAAGGCAGAGGGAGAATGGTGCTCCACTTCAGAGGGAGTGACTGCAGAAGATCCTAAGGTTTGACATGGTACAGAAGGATGGACAACTTACTTATGGCTCTAGGATTTACTGAAAGTAAAGCACATTCCAACCTTTGCTTCAAGGTCAAAAGTGGAAGACCAGTGATGCTCTTGTTACATGTTGAGGACTTGTTCCTGACAGGAAAAGAGGAACTCATTAAAATTGCAAGAAGGAGACTTGCTGCCAAGTTCGAGATTAAGGACTTGGATATGATGCACTACTTTATAGGCATAGAAGTGTGGCAGATTTCAAATGGAATCTCCCTGGGACAAGGGAAGTATGCAATAGAGATCCTAAAGAGGTTCAAGATGATGGTCTGCAAGGCGATGACCACACCTATGGCATTGAACCTAAAGCTATTGCATGTTGCTTCATCAGAGTTGATTGATGCCATGATGTATCGTCAGATGATTTGTTCCTTGATGTACCTGATGAATACGAGACCAGATATTTGCTTTGCTGTGAACACATTAAGACATGTTCACCTCATTGTTGTAAAACATATTCTGAGGTACTTGAAGGGTACATTTGAGTATGGGATCAAGTATGATATGAATCAGAAGATTAACCTGGAAGGTTATGTTGATTCAAATTGGGCAGGCAGTGCCATTGATAGGAAGAGCACTTCTTGGTGTAGCAGAAAGGAGTCCTGTGTGGAACTGAGTACATTCGAGGAAAAATATGTTGCCACTTGCTATTTGGGAGGTAGTATGTTTCTTTTTAAAACTACTATTTGATTTTTTTGATTTGAATTGCATTTTTGTATGATGCAGAGGGGAGCAGTGAAGCTCCAGTATGTGATCCAGATCGATATCTCTCGAAAGAGGGAGTTCTAGCATAGTCGGTGAGACAGGTTGTACGAGCATAAATCTTGGCGAAGCTCGTAGGTTGCTCATATGTAAACAGATTTGTAGGTTTTCCTCGGATGTAATTCATCCTGGAAAAGCATGCAGGTTATCCTTGGATGTAATTAGCCCTGATGTGATTCTATGCTAGAAATGGCCAGAGTGAAGTTTGATTACTTCAGGGAGAATCTTGGTGTTCTCCAGATCGAGGTTCCTTCCAAGGAGAAGTGATGAGTCCATGATCCATTCTGACATGGTGAGAGGATTGGTTCCTTCCATGGTCAGATGTAAGTGCATAGATGCTCTGATATGATTATGGTTTGTGTTACCACATGATTAGTGCAGAGCCATTCTGATGTGATTGAGGGATCTATTCCCACATGATTAGATATAAGTGATGAAGGCCATTCTCTAGGAGAATGGAGGCACCTAGTCAATTACCAGGAATACTCAGCGTAGAGCTGAGAGCCATTTTGATATGACTGTGGGATTGGCTCCCACATGATAAGTTGTAAGTGCAGATCCATTACATGGATGGTAGTAGTTGTGTCCTACCATGCCACTAGTTGTAAGTGAAGAGCCCTTCCATGGATGGTAGTAGTTGTGTCCTACCATGCCACTGGTTGTAAGTGCTAGGCCCTTCCAAAAATGATAGTAGGTGTGTCCTATCATGCTAATGGTTGTAACTGTTGGGTTGTTCCACAGATGATAGTAGGTGTGTCCTATCATGCTGATGGTTGTAAGTGTTGGGCCTTTCAACAGATGATAGTAGGTGTGTCCTATCTTGTTGGTGAATGTCAGTGCTGGGCTTTTCTGACATGGTTCTTGGATTTGTTCCTCCCATGGTCGGATGTAAGTGCTTCCATTTCTGACATGGTTCTTGGATGTGTTCCTCCCATGGTCGGATGTGAGTACTGGGCCTTTCTGACATGGTGGTGGATGTGTTCCTCCCATGGTCATGTGTGAGTGTTGGGCGTGCCTTTCTGACATGGTGGTGGATGTGTTCTTCCCATGGTCAGATGTAAGTGTTGGGCGAGCGGTTCTAACTAGGGATGAGATATAAGTGTTGAAGAAGACCTACATGGAGGCTAGGCCTACAACCAACATGAAAAAGGGTTGGCTCTATAGAAATTCCTATGACGAGAAGAATTGAGAGATAGCACCAATTGATCAAGATGGTAGAAGAAGTGACGTTGATGATGATCCAGTGATGATCTAGCTTTGATGATGATCTAGTTTCGATGATCCAGTGATGATCCAGACTTGATGAAGATGACTTCAAGATGAAGATGAGCTGATGATGATCCAGATGATACATAGAAGAATATTTGTGCTGATAAATTGTGTCGAGAGAATACCTTCCTAGTTAATAGGGAGTGTTGATGTATTTGTAACTTCAAAATGTATTCACTTGTATATTTTATGTATTGTACCCTGATGTTTATTTTGGGTAGTATCTATAATGTAATTGAGTCATGTCATGCCCTGATGTTCCTATCGATAGATTCAATAATGTAAACAAGTCATGTAAAGTCATTGAGGTTAAACCTCCATTGTAAGTCAAGGAAATAGTCCCCGCAATTGAGTCAAGGATAACCCTCCTTGTTGATTCGAGGGAAAAGTCCCCATAGCTGTGGGGAACTAGGTTTATTAGACTCTCCTGGAGATGTCAACCCTAGTAAGTAATTGTTAAGTGAGGCCGACATGTTGGAGTGGACATTAAGTGAACAAAAGAATATAAATAGAGAGTGAGCATCTCTATTTATCACACACACACTCACTCACTGGGGCGCATGAGTGAGAGAGGAGAATATCTCTCAAGTGAGAGAGAGAGAGAACAACTGTGGAGATCATATTTTCTATCTTTGGGTTTTACTTCTGCCATTGGTGCTCACTCTATCTCTGAGGAAGTTGTGGGGTTTTCTCCTTTATGGTTTCCCCGAGGAAAATTCTTTGTGTCTCTTGTCTCTTGTGATTTTTGCTATGCATGTTATTATCTTAGATAAGATCCTAGATCATATTGCTTAAATGATAAAAATATACTAGTCCCTATCAAGTTTAGTGGGGCTGACATAGTTGAGTGAAAAGTCAAGTGAATGAAATAATATAAATAAGAGTGAAGCACTCCTCATTTGAACACATAGACACACTTGTGTAGTGAATGAGAGAGAGAGAGAGATTATTATATGCAAGGAGGAGAAGGATCAGTTTGAAGTCTTATATTTTATCTTTTTGATCATCTATATTGAGGAAGCTTTTCTTGCTGGGTTTTTCCCTTTAGGGTTTTCCTAGGGTAAATCTGTGTTGATCTTGTGATACTGTTTCTTTCAGTGATCCTGTATGCTAGTATTATTAGGAAGTTAAATTGGATTCTTATAATATATCTTATCATAAAGAATCTTAACATGGTATGAAAGCTAACCTGAATAGGACAGATTTCACAAGGTGAAAAACCCCTCTCTCCCTCTCTGACAAGAAATTAGGGTTTTGGAGAAAGTTTGATTTTTTGAAGATGTGACTGCATAGAAAGGTTCTCCCTCTTAGAGCACATCCACCGAGCCTAAGATATAAGTTTTTGAGTGGGTATATCTCTAGGAAAGTCAAACCCTAGTTTAACACTGGAACAGAAAACTGCAGAAATATAGAAAACCAGAAAACTGCATTGTAGAATCTTGCAAGTCATTTTCTAAAGGTGAATACTTGAGATCTCCAGAAACTAAGCACACCAGTCAACTTGCCTCATACAAGTACATATCATGGGAATATCAGTTTCTCATTCTCAAGAATTTCATTTTTTTGTAATCTCCTTAAAGATGGCCCCAAGCACCAAGCTTGAGGACAAACTAGAAGGCATAGAGATTTTTTGAGCATGGAAATACAGAATTGGCCTCACTCTCAAGGGGAATGATCTTGAAAAATATGTCGAGGAAAAAGTTGTAGAACCTGATGAGGCTGAAGATAAGGATAAGCACAAAAAGGATCTGATTAGGGAAGAAAGGATTATTGTTCACTCTGTCAAGGATCACTTGATCCCTCAAGTGTCCTCCAAGAAGGCTCTGAAAGAAATGTGTGATTCCCTAGCAAGGATGTATGAAAGAAGAAACATCAACAGAAATATGAATCTAAGAGCTCAATTGAAGAGCACCAAGATGAGTCATGGAGAATCCATCCAGGACTATTTCACAAGGGTATCCTAGTTCAAGGAACAACTAGAAGTCATTGGAGACAACCTTGATGAATATGAGCTAGTTATGACTTATCTCAATTGTCTCAGTAGACAATGGGATTCATTCATCAAAACTATGTGTGCCAGAAAGGAAAGCATGGAGTTTTATATTGTATGGGAATATTGTATTCAAGAGGAGGCTAGAGTGGCCAATAGAGAAGCTCTACTGAAGGAATATGATCAAGCCCTAGCCACCCATACCAAGAGAAGAATAATTCAACCCAACTTCAATAATGGAAACCACAAGGAGTCTCAACCTCCTAGAAGGTTCCAAAGAATAATAGAAAGTCTCCCAAAGATGGACTACTCAAGCTTTCAATGTTTTCATTGTGATAAGGTAGGACACATTGCTAGAAATTGTCCTTTGAAGAAATAAGAATACAAGAAGAGAAACTAAAACAAAAAACATCATGCACATCTAGCTGAAGATGAGGATGAAGAAGAAGAAGAAGGACCTAATAGAAAGTAAGCAAGAGAAGAAGATGCAAAAGAGTATGTACTATTCTCTGCACTCTCTGGGCCTATAACATCTAGAGAAGACACATGGATTATTGATAGTGGTGATTCAAAGAAAATGACAGGATAAAAGAAAATTCAGTGAAAACTTAAAGAAATGAACTCTCCTTAGAATGTATCTCTAGGATATGACTATCAATATCCAATCAAAGGAATTGGTGAAGCAAGCTGCAAGCTTGATTCAGGAAACCCCCTGAAGATGAAGGAATTTTTATATGTACCAGGTCTAAAGAAGAACTTACTTTATATCTTAGCATTAGATAAGAAAGGATATAGAGTTGCATTCATATATGGACAAGTACTCAAGTGTCCCAAAGGAAATTCAATTGAAGATGTAGTTGTAATCGGTGAAGAAGAAGGAGGTTTGTATAAATTCAAGGGACATTTAGAAACAACCCTTGTTCATGAGACCACTAACTCTAGTGAACTATGGCAAAGGAGGATTTCCCACATAAATTACAAAGCACTACCTCATGTGAACAAAGTAGTGATGAGACTACCATACTTGAAGATCAACCATGAAGTCATTTGCAAAGGATGTGTAGAAGGAAAGAATATCAATAAGCCATTTCCAAAGAGTGAAACAAAAACTAAAGGTACATTGGAATTAATTCGTTCAGATGTATGCAGTCCAATATTCTCCACTTCCTTGAGTGGTTTTCAATACTATATTACATTTATTGATGAGTATTCAAGAAAGGCATAGATATACTTCTTGAAAGCAAATAACAAAGTGTTCGAAAAATTCAAGGAATTCAAAGCCTTGATAGAAAACCTTTCAGACAAAAGAATCAAGACACTCTGATCAGACAATGCCAGAGAATAAACTTCAAAAGAATTTGAAGCCTTTTGTAAAGATGTTGGAATAAAGAGGGAAATAACTACTCCCTACAATCCTCAACAAAATGGTGTTGCAAAAAGAAAGAACAGAACCATCATGGAGGCAGTGAAGACAATGATATATGATCAAGATCTTCCAATGCATCTATGGGAAGAAGTAACAAGAACTACTGTCTATGTACATAATATAATATCTCATCGTGCCCTTGGATTCAATACTCCAGAGAAGATGTTCACGGGAAAGAATCCTGAAGTAAGTCACCTCAAGATATTTGGTAGTCTAGTATATGTTCATATATAGAAAGAGAAAAGAACCAAGTTGGACCCTTCTAGAAATAAGGGAATATTTGTTGGATACTGTGAAGTATCCAAGGCATTCAGAGTTTACATTTCTAGATTCCATCACATGGAAATCAATAGAGATGTAACATTCGATGAAGAAGCAGCTCTCAAGAGATCTAGAAAATGTCAACATGAAGAAGTATATGAGGAAGATGCACCTCCCAAAAATGTAGAGTCTACATCCCTCCCTGAAGATGAAACACCTGAACATCATGATAAAAAAAACCACAAGAACCTCCCACGATGGAGATTTAACAAAAGAGAAAGCCTGCTTGGGCAAGAGAAATTATACAAGAAGCAAAAAGATATGGAGCTCTAGAAGGCTCCACAAGGATAAGCAAGAAGACCAACCCATTTTCCAACTATGTAGCTTTAATGTGTGATCTTGTAGATCAAGAACCTACAAACTATGAAGAAGCTTTACAGAATAAAGAATGGGAAGAAGGAATGACGGAAGAATACTAGTCAATAATGAAGAATGATGTGTGGGATATAGTTCCCAGACTAGAAGGGAAGAGTTTGGTACCTTCTAAGTGGATTTACAAGATAAAACATGTAGTTTATGGAAGTATAGAAAAATACAAGGAATTATTTGTGGCTAGAGGTTTTTCTCAAAGAGAAGGAATTGATTATGAAGAAACATTTGCACCAATAGCAAGGTATACTTCGAATAGAGCCATCATGGAACTTGAATCCATGATGAAGTGGAACTTATACCAGATGGATGTAAATACAGCTTTCCTAAATGGTGTGATTGAGGAAGCATTATACATAGAAAAACCACAAGGATTTGAAGTTGAAGACAAACAGACTCATGTATGTAAGTTTAAAAAGGCCCTATACATCCTGAAGCAAGCTCCTAAATCTTGGTATGGAAGGATACATAGTTTCCTGATGATCTTGAACTTTACCAGGAGTAACGCCAACCCTAACCTTTACTTCAAGGTTATAGACAATGAACCTATCATACTATTACTATATGTGGATGAAATCTTTCTAACAGGGAATGAGAAACATATTAAAGAATGCAAGAATAAGCTCGCTGAGGAATTTGAGATGAAATACCTTGGATTAATGCACTATTTTCTAGGTATGGAAGTATGGAAAAGTTTAGAAGGAATGTTTCTCAATCAGGTAAAGTATGCAGTAGAAATTTTGAAAATATTTGATATGTTGGAATGTAAATCCATGGCCACACCCATGGATACCAACCTGAAGTTGCTGGCTGATGAATCATCAAAGTTAGTGGATGTGAATCAATATAGACATATTATTGGGTCATTGATGTATCTAACAAATACCATGTGACCACCTTGAGTCAGTATCTAGTTCAACCTAGACACGTTCACTTGATAGCTGTAAAACATGTGATGAGATGTCTGAAAGGAAATATAGACTTTGGTATATACTATGATGCAAACCATGAATACATATTGTATGGATATACATATGCAGATTGGGCTAGAAGTGTCTCATATGGGAAAAGCACATTAGGTGGATGTTATTGTTTAGGGTCTTCTATGATTTCATGGTTTAGCGGGAAACAGTCTAGTTATGCTCTTATCACGATTGAAGCAGAATACATAGCAGCTTGCTTTGCTATTTGTGAATCCATATGTCTTCGGAAGCTAATGTCAAGTATATTTAACCTGGAGTTGGATAACAAAGTGATTATATGTGATAACTAGAGTTGTATAAAGATGATAGAGAACCCAGTGTCCCATGATAAATCAAAGCACATAGAAATATGGTATTTCTACATTTGAGATATGATACAGAAGGGAGCCATAAAGCTCCAGTATGTGAGTACCAATGAACAAGTTTTTGATGTGTCGACAAAGCCTCTGTCCCGAATAAAGTTTGAGTACTTTTGAGACAAGCTTGGTATTGTTAGAAGAGGCCTTCCCCGAAAGGGGGATCAGTGATGTTGCAGTAGGGATTGTATCATCCCTAGAAACTTGTAGTAAAGTGATTTGTAGACTTATGTCTCTGAGAAAGAAGTAGGATTGTATAATCCTTAGAAGAAAGTCCTAAAGTGATAGGGAGTGATTATCCCATAATAGTATCCAGAGACTTCGATCTTCGATAATGTGGTAGGATTGCATCATCCTTGGACCTAAGTCCTAAAATGATAGGGAGTGATTTTCCCGTAATAGTATTCGAAGACTTCGGTCCTCGAGAATGTGGTAGGATTGCATCATCCTTGGACCTAAGTCCTAAATTTATAGGGAGTGATTATCCTGTAATAGTATCTGGAGAATTTGGTCCTCGAGAATGTGGTAGGACTACATCATCCTTGGACCTAAGTCCTAAAGTGATATGGAGTGATTACCCCATAATAATATCTGGATACTCTGGTCCTTGAGAATGTGGTAGGATTGTATCATCTCTGGACTTAAGTCCTAAAGTGATCTGTAGAATTTCATCTTCATATTGTGGATTATAGGTTGTTGTTGATGATGATGATGTTGCTGATTGAAATACCAAAGTATTGATGATGATGTTGCTGATTGAAAGATCAAAGTATTGCTGATGATGTTGCTCAAAGTATTACTGCTGATGATGATGATGATTGAAAGGTCAAAGTATCATTGGTGATGATGTTTCTGATTGAGAAAGACTAAAATGTTGATGATGATGTTGTCGACCAAATGATCAAAGTGTTGTTGTTGCTGAAATTGAAGATGAAGACTATATGTCAAAGATGATGAAAAAGCTTCCAATGATTTATAGATGTATCTCCATGATGCTGTTGAAGATGATCTCTCCTTCTCCTACTATTGTTGTTATTGTTGTTATAGAATACCCTTCTCATTAAGGGGGAGTGTTGAATTATTGTAACTTCAAAGCGTATTCACTTACTGTACCTCGATGTTCCTATAAGGAGAATCATTTGTATTTAATTGTACCCCGATGTTCCTATCGGGAGAATCATTAGTATTGTACTAGGTCACTAAAAAGTCATGAGGAAAACCATCCATTGTAATTCAGGTCATTAGCATGCTCCGGAATATAATAACATGATGTTTTGAGTCTCCCTAGGAAATTCGACCCTATCAAGTTTAGCGGGGCCGACATAGTTGAGTGAAAAGTCAAGTGAATGAAAGAATATAAATAAGAGTGAAGCGCTCATCATTTGAACACACCAACACACTTGTGTAGCGCATGAGAGAGAGAGAGTCTTATTTGCAAGGAGAAGAAGGACCAGTTTGAAGTCTTATCTTTTATCTTTTCTATCATCTATATTGAGGAAACTTTTCTTGCTGGGTTTTTCCCTTTAGGGTTTTCCCAGGGTAAATCTATGTTGATATTGTGATATTGTTTCTTTCAATGATCCTGTATGCTAGTATTATTGTGAAATTGAATTGAATGCTGATAATATAGCTTGTCATAGAGAATCTTAACATATACTTCCCTGAATCTCATCCCTCCATTCAAATTTTGCATCCTTCTTCAACAATTTTTCCATTGGTGTTGTGATTGGTGTGTATCCCCTTATGAACATTCGGTAATACCATGTATGGCCCAATGTCACTATGAGTTGTTTTAATTTCGTTGGTGTGGGTAGATAGATAATTACCATGATCTTGGTGGTATCGACCAACATACATTCCTTGCAAATGATATGCCCCAACAAAATTCCAAATGGACCACAAAATATACACATCTTCATATTCAATGAGATCTAGTGTTTTCAACATATTTCCAACATTAATCGAAGGTTTGCGATGTTGTCTTTTACCAACCCATAGATGGTCCAATCATCCATGTATACTACCAGGAATTTCTGAATGAAGTCTTTGAACGCAGTGACTACTATTCTTGAGAAGATCGTAGGTTCATTATTGAGGCCAAATGGCATCACTGTGTAGTGAAAACATCCCCAATGTATTACAAAAGTGGTCTTGTGCCTATCTTCCTTCATAATTTTTATCTGGTGGTAACCTTAAAATCCATCTGTGAATGAGTAGATCTCTTGTCTTATGACTCCTTTTAATACTTTGTTAGTGAATGGTGTTGGGAACGAATTGTTAGATTTTAAACATTAAGCTAGCATAACATTAGGATCTTTAACTAAGAGAACAACAAGCACAACAATCAAACACAAGAGACAATGAACACAGTGTTTTTCCTCAGGGAAACCATAAATGGAGAAAACCATGCAACTTCCTCAGAGATAGAATCAACACCAAAGTGAAACCCAAAAATAGTAAGATGATCTCCCGATAACAGTAACCTCTCTCTTCCTTGCCCCAGTGTCTTTCTCTTCCTTAGCTATGCACTACAACTGAGTTTGAGTGAGTGTGTGATAAATAAAGAGGCTAGCTCTCTACTTATACTAATTTTTGACTTAACTAAGCCCAACTAGGGCCGAATTCACTAGGTGAGTCTAATAACCCTAGTGCCCAAGAACTGCAGAGACTTTAACCCTTAAACAATAGGAGGTTTACCCACTTTGACTTGACATGACTTGTTTACATTATAGAAACTCCCGATAGGAACCTCGGGGCATGACATGACTCAATTACATCCTAGAATAAACATTGGGTTACAATACATAAGAAATACAAGTGAATACATTCCAAAGTTACAATTACATCAACACTCCCTCTTAACTAGGAAGGTATTCTCTTGACACAATTTATCAGCACAAGTCTTCTTATCTGTATCATATGGATTATCATAGATTATTTGTCATCTTCACCTTCAAGTCATCTCTATCTTCAGGTCTCCTTCATCTTCAATTCATATTCACCTGGATCTGGATCATCATCACTGGATCTGGATCATCCCTCGATCTGGATCATCTCTGGAGAATCATCTTTGGATATGAATCATTTCTTGATCTGGATCATATCTGCTGGATCATCATCACTGGATCTTCACAGGTGCTATCTCATGATTCTTCTCATCACAGGTTCTACAGAGCCAACCATTTTTCATTCTGGTTGTAAGCCTAGCCTCCATGTAAGTCTTCTTCAGTGCTTATATCTGACCCTGAGTCAGAATGGCCCACCCAAAACATATATCTAATCATGTAGGAACCAATCCTATAATCATATCAGAAAGGCATGCCCAAAAGTCACATCTCACCATGTGGGAAGCAATCCCACAACTCTATCAGAAAGGCCTAGCACTCACATTTGACACATGCGAGGAAGCAATCCAACATACATGTTCAAAAAGTATCAGCACTTATATTTGACACATGCAAGGAACTAATCCAACATACATGTTCAAAAAGGCTGTGCACTTACATTCAACACATGTGAGGAACCAATCCAATTTGCATGTTTGAAAGGGCTCTGCACTTACATCCAACGCATGCGAGGAACCAATCCAACATGCATGTTCGAAAAGGCTCTACACTTACATTCGACACATGCGAGGAACCAATCCAACATGCATGTTTGAAAGGGCATGCACTCACATTTGATCAAGTAGGAACCAATCCTATAGTCATATCAGAATGGCCCCCAGTCCCAGACTAAGCTACCTGGTAATTGACCAGGTGCCTCCATTCCAAGAATGGCATTCATCTCTTACTTTTGATCATGTAGGAACCAATCCTATAGTCACATCAGAATAGATTAGCACTCATATATGATATGGAAGGAACCAACCCTCACCATGATAGAATGGCTCAGCCCTTACATCTGACCATGGAAGGAACCACTCCTCTCACCATGTCAAAATGGCTCTGGGTCTCATCATTTCCCTTTGGAGGAAACCTCTATCTAGAGAACACCAAGCTTCTCCCTGAAGTACTCAAACTTCACCTTAGCCAATGTCTTTGTCAACACATCAGCTATCAGTTCCTCCGTCACAACATATTGGAGCTTCACTGCTCCCCTTTGCACCATATCCCTGATATAGTGATACTTGATATCGATATGCTTTGACTTGTCATGGAACACTGGATTCTCTGACAACTTCACGCAACTCTGGTTGTCACAATGTATACAAATAGCATCCATCTAGAGATCAAATAAATTAGACAATATCTTTTTCAGCCATACTGCCTCACAACTAGCTGAACAAGCTGTGACATACTCTGCTTCAGCTGTACTCAGTGCCACATAGGATTTCTTCCTACTAAACCAAGAGATCACACTTGATCCCATACTAAAGCAACAACCTAAAGTTCTCTTTCTATTGATGGCACTCCCTACCCAATTTGAATCAACATAACCCTCCAAGTTAATCTTCTGATTCACCTCATACTTGAGCCCATAATCAATTGTACCCCTCGGGTACCTCAGAATATGCTTTGCAGCAATCAAGTGAACATGTCTTGGATATGTCAAGAACTGGCTCAAGGTGTTCACAGCAAAGAAAATGTTTGGTCTCATGTTCATCAGGTACATCAAGGACCCAATCATCTGACGATACACCGTAGCATCAACTACTTCTGATGAAGCATCACTCAACAACTTTAGATTCGATGCCATAGGTGTGGTCATGGCCTTGTAGTCCATCATCCCAAACCTCTTCAGGATCTCTACTGCATACTTTCCTTGTCCGAGGGAGATTCCATCCGCATTCTGCCACACCTCCATTCCTAGAAAATAATGCACCATACCCAAGTCCTTCATTTTGAACTTGGTAGCAATATTTCTCTTCGTATCAACAATCAACCCATCCATACCTATTACAAATAGATCATATACATACAGTAGGAGCATCACTGGGTTGCCATCTTCAACCTTGTAGTAAAGGTTGGAATTTGGTTTCCTTTTGGTAAATCCCAAACTGGATAGAAAACTGTCAATTCTGTCGTACCATGTCCTGGGTGCTTGTTTCAAACCGTACAGGGATTTCTTCAATCTGCACACATGAGACTCTCTGTCATGTGTATCAAAACCGAGTGGTTTTTCTACATACATTTCCTCTTCCACTACACCATTCAAGAAAGCAGTCTTGACATCCACTTGGTGTATCTTCCTTTGCATTACTATAGCCAAAGAAAGTACCGATCTGATGGAAGTGTATCTAGCTATAGGTGCAAAGGTTTCTTCATAATCTATTCCTTCCTTCTGTGAGAAGCCATGAGCCACGAATATTTCTTTATATTTCTCTATGCTACCATCTGTAGCATGCTTGATCTTGTATATCCATTTGGAAGTTACAACTGACTTCCCTTCTGGTCTTGGGACAACATCCCAAACATCATTCTTCATGATCAATTGATACTCTTTAATCATAGCATCCTTCCATTCTTTTTGTTCTGCCACTTCTTCATAACTAGAAGGTTCTTTATTGATAAAGTCACATAGTAAAGCTACATATCTGGAGCAAGATCTCATTCTCTTTCTTTCTCTGTGATTCTCTTCTAGAGCCCCATATCTTTCTGCACCTTGGATAGCTTCTCGTACCCAAGCAGGTTTCCTCTTGTGAGGATTCTCATCTTGTGGCTAACTTCTGGTCTCTTTCCGGAGAAGAATTCTTTAGGAGTCTTGTTCTCAAGTACTCTGTGTGGAGTACGGTTTTGTACATACACCACTGTTCTAGCAGCATCTACCCATAGATGCATAGGAAGATCTTAATCATGAAGCATTGCTCTTGCAGCTTCCATGATAGTTCTATTCTTCCTTTCTACAACCCCATTCTGTTGTGGATTGTATGGAGTGGATAACTCCCGCTTAATCCCTGATTCTTTGCATAAGTCTTTGAATTCATTCGATGTGAATTCTGCACCATTATCTGATCGAAAAGTTTTGATCTTATTTTTTGTGTGGTTCTCGATCAAGGCTTTGAATTCCTTGAACTTGCTGAACACTTCATCTTTGTTCTTCATGAAGTAAATCCATGTCTTCCTAGAAAATTGATCAATGAAAGAATCATAGTATACATACCTGCTTAGAGAACTTGATGACATTGGTCCACATACATCGGAGTGGATGATTTCAAAGATTCCTTTTGCTTTGCTTCCACTGCTTGGAAATGTCTTCTTTGTATTCTTTCCTTTTGCACATCCTTTGTAGACCCATTCATGTTTTTCTTGAATTTCTGGAAGACCTTCAACAACTTTGCTTGCAAGTGGTAGTGATCTATAATGCACATGTGCAAGCCTTCTGTGCCAAAGTTCATTTGGCTCTACTGTGTCATGGACCATAGCTTGTTCTGGATGGCCCTTCAGTTTGTATAAACCTCCTTCTTGTTCTCCAATCATTATTGCATCATCAATAGTCTTTCCTCTTGGACACATGAGGACTTGGACATCTACAAATGCAACCCTCATTCTTTTTGCATCTAGTGTTGATATGGATAGAAGATTCTTGTTTAGTCTTGGTAAAAACAAGACATCCTTCATTTTCATAGATTTTCGAGAGTCTAGCTTGTAGGAGGATTCACCACTACCTTTTATGGGATATTGGTAGTCATCCCCAAGTTTCAGCTTATGGGGTGAATTATGTTTGGATAGTTTCTCAAAGGATTCCTTGAAACTTGTTATGTGCTTGGAAGCCCCACTATCAATAAGCCAATCTTTGCTTCCATGAGTGACAGCTTCGATAAGAGCGGAGATCATAACATATTCATCTTCACTTGAAGAGTCTTCAATTTATTGTTTTACTCTCTTCTTAGGAGGATCATCATCCTCAGCAGTGTGAGCATGATGTCTCATTTTAGAGCTCTTCTTCTTATTGGATCCATTCTTATTCATGGGACAATTTCTAGAAAAATGTCATATTGCATCGCATGTATAACATCTGAGTTTAGATGAACCTTTCTGATGAGAATGCTTACCTTGGTGATGATGCTTTTCCCTTCTTCCTTTCTTGGAGTGTACTGTGAGAGCTTGATCTTCACTTCCCATATTTTCTTCTCAAGCTACTATTCAATCTTATTCTTGAGAAAATTATTCCCACAGTCTACTGAACTTGACTAACTTCTTCCTAGAACAGTCTCCTTGGATGAAAGAATCCCATGACCTAGGGAGGCCATTCAAAGTTTTCATCACAATTTCTGCATTCTCCACTTCTTCAGCTACTACTTCTAGCTGTCCTTTGATCTAGGAGACCTTTGTGAAGTATGACCGGATGGTCTCCTCATTCTGGATCTTGACATTCTTCAACTGGTTCCTTAGAGTCATCTTTTGATTGATGTTCTTCCCTTCAAACAGTTTGGTTAGGGAATCAAACATAGCTTTAGGTGTCTTGAGGGAGGACACCTGTGGAATGAGGTGGTCCTTGATGGAATCTGCAATGATCCTCTTTTCCATAACCAACTTCTTCTTATGTAAGGCCTTAGACTCATCTCCCTCTGGAACTGGAACCTCCTCACTGATATAGGAGTCCAACTCATTTTCTTCCAGGACCAGGGAGATCCTATACTTCTAGACTCGGAAGTTATCAGCTCCCTCAATATTTTCATCAAGCTTGGTATGATGAGACATATTAACTGAGAACCTCAAATGGAAATACAAAATATTAATATCTCACTAGGTCAAGATGTCAGATCTGGATTTGGAGCTGAAATCCTACAGTGTTGGTTCAAGAGTAGATTAGGGTTTTTCTTTTCTGGAGTTCTGTCCAACCAAATACTTTGAATTTGATCCCTAACTTCTATTTTGGGGAGGAGATTAATCTAGGCCTAGGTTCACTAAAAAAATCCACTTCTGTGAAATTCCCTAATTTTCGGCAGCAGTGTTGGGTCCAAAACTGAAAAACCTCAGAATTGGATTATGCTTTGATAGAAAGATGCGACCTAGGGAGTAGAGTTATTCCACCCTACTTTTGCTGAAAATATGTGGAGAGAGATCCACAAAATAGGAAGCCCTAGTTCCCATAGCTGCATAGTGTCTTCTTCTCAGGTTAGCTTTGATACCATGTTAGATTTTAAACATTAAGCTAACATAACATTAGGATCTTTAACTGAGAGAACAAGAAGCACAACAATCAAACACAAGAGACAATGAACATAGTGTTATTCCTTAGGGAAAACATAAATGGAGAAAACCCCGCAACTTCCTTAGAGATAGAATCAACACCAAAGTGAAACCCAAAAATAGTAAGATGATCTCCCGATAGCAGTAACGTCTTTCTTCCTTGCCCCGGTGTCTTTCTCTTCCTCAGCTATGCACTACAACTGAGTGTGAGAGAGTGTGTAATAAATAGAGAGGCTAGCTCTCTATTTATACTAATTCCCGACTTGAATAAACCCAACTAGGGCTGACTTCACTAGGTGAGTCTAATAACCCTAGTGCCCCGGAACTGTGGGGACTTTAACCCTTAGACAATAGGAGGGTTACCCACCTTGACTTGACATGACTTGTTTACATTATAGAATCTCTCGATAGGAACCTTGGGGCATGCAGTGACTTAAGTACATCTCGGAATAAACATCGAGTTACAATACATAATAAATACAAGTGAATACATTCCGAAGTTACAATTACATGAACACAAATCATGAAGACTTACATCGTTCAACTTCCTTAGCTTGACACAAATATGGATTTCCCTCATCTTCTTGTATTGAAAAACCATTGGAATGATCGTTTCTAACTCTTCCACAGGTTCAATGATGCTAGCATCCAGTGTCTGGTCTAGTTTAGCCTTGATAGGTACCTTGTATTGCAGGTCCAATTGATAAGGACGTTACTTTATTGGTTTCACATCTAGCTTTAGAGGGATTTTCATTTCTCCCAAGTCTGCTAAAATCCCTTTTATCTCAGAAAATTGAAACAAATACTGGAATTCATGTAGTATATCAGTGATCTTTTCCATAGTCACCACATCCCAGTAATATTCTACAACGGAGAACATCGAGTTCTCTGTCCTCCCAATATTGACCTTCCTTATCTTAAATGGTTGTTGGATTTTGTAGGCTAGTATTTTTGGTGCTGCGATATCCTGACTTCCTTCTAATTATGCAATGTTGATATTTCTTGGATCATCCTCATCACCAGGTTCTCTTGTCACATTGTAGAATTTTGTCATCAAATGTGTTACTTGCGTCTCTTGTGATCCTATTGGTAATTCCACCAAAAATATTTCCAACACGACATTGCGGATGTATTGAAGTGTGATATGTATCATCGGATCAACATTCTCAACGCTGAAGGTATGAGTAAAGTAGACATTCAAGTCTTCCCATGTTGTAATCTCCCTTCGTAGCTGTTGTTGGCTACAAAAGATCCCATTTTGAGTCATCAAAATCAGACCCCCCATTAAATTTATGACTAGTTTTCTAGACATATCTTCATGATGGGGACTATCAAGTTGTAAGTATTTTTGGTTTTTCACTTAATAAATTTTTGCAATCAACCTTGTTGTTTTTGGGTTTTCTGACTTTCACAACCTTTTTCCTTGTTTTTCAACTATTCTTTAGTGTTTTCAATCCCCACTTTCTAAATTCAGGATGCGAAAATATCTTTTTTTGGAGGTTTGTTGAAACTTGTTTTCTAATTTCCGATTTTCGATATTCGATCGTAGAAATACTATCCTTTTCAATAAAGAAGGTCCATTTTTTCGATTTCTAATTTCTGATATCCGGGTTTCAGAAGGTGGAAAATTTGCTTTTTATTGAATACTTTTAGTTTATTTCCGATTTTCGACTTCCGATGCTCAAATCGTGGAAATTGGCAACCTCATTTTTTGGACTTATGATTTTAATCTTTCTAATACCCCCTCTTCTCCTTTCTGAGTTTGGAAAGCATGAGTATCACATTATTTTTTGGTCGAATGTTCATCTTCCATTTCCATTCTGAAGTTCGAAACCCAAAAGTCACAAATCACATAATCTTCTATCTTATTACTCCTACATTCTATTTTTCTACATCGATGTTAGCCGTCCATTCATGCTAGATCTACGATCCAGATCATGTTGGCTGTTTGGTTTTGGGTTTTTAATCTATTCAAATTTACAATTATTTTTACCATTTTTCCTGTTCTTTTTAGCTGCACTTGAAAATTTTATTGTGGATTTTTTTCCTTGCTCCAACGCACGAATTTACGGTTTTATGAGCTTTTCACCAGTAAGTATTTACCACTCTACCATTTTTTCTGTTGATTTCAACTCATACCATTGTTTAAACATGGTTTCCAAACTACAACCAGAGATGGTCTCCACCGCTTCGAAGAACACCAGGTCAAAAATGACTCTTTAGGAGTAAAATAACAAAGACCCCAATGGTAGTGTCTTTACTGATAACAGTGGACATGTGTCTGATACGCTACATCTGGACTAGTCCAGAATCTACGCCATTTTTTACAATGACAATTTTTCCTCTACCACCCATGTGTTATAGTTGATCTTACCACTCTAGGTGAATCACACTTGTATGGCATTTCCCCTGTCCCTCTGCAAACTCCTTAGACCCCTTGGACCATTTTTTGTCTTTTGATGTTTCCTTGACCATCCCTAAAAGCATGTGAAAATCCATATACGTGACTTTTAAACCCATAATCGTGTATATACGCGGGTTTGACCCCTAAAACCGCGTACATCGGGATGTGTGCATAATCCAAATCCTTTTGGAGTTTTCCTTGACATGGATCCAATTCACTTGACTCCTGGCCTTCCATATGCCTTGATATTTTTCAGATTCGACCTTTCATTGCCCCTTTGAAAAGCTATATAAGGAACTCTTTGGTACATTGAAGGCATAAGAGAGAATTGAGAGCAAAGAAACTATAGTCCATTGTTGCTATAACTTGTGCTTGAGTCTACATCCCTTTGTCCCTTGGAGCACTTTTGTGTTCTTCCCAAGCTTTCCTTTTTCTTGTGAGCTTGCTATCGATAGATGGAGGATTGAGGTGGTGGAGGCCCAAGTGGGGTATTCAGTTTCTCCAATTCGCAGACGTGTTGACAGAGGTTGTATCCATTGTAATCTCTGATTTTATATTAATAGAAATATCTTTTCCTGTCCAATAATGTATGTTTGAATGAATATTGTATCCATGGGATGATTTCAAATGTTTATACATTGTTGATTATATATGCTAGAATAGATCTAACACCAAGATATATAGTATGCTTGTCTTGTTTACTTGTTGTTGAGGACATGATTAATCAATTCAAGCTGAAGTTGGAAAGCTCAACAGGGATCTACTTCAACCGTCTGGAATAAGGTACAAGGTTTGATCCTTTAGTGTTAGATGTTTAATTTCTATTGCATATTGGAAAGGATTGATTTCTGGAGTCAAGTTGTTTGTTGTGGTACCCCAAGCGATAGGAATTTCTCTTCGTAATAGAATTGGCAAATCCATTGGGGAGTTCCTAGTAGTTGTCCTTTGGGGGTTTTCTATCGGCATTCAATGACTTTGAATTGCTCTTTTTCTCTTGTTTCTGTGTCGGGTCTGGGGGCATGTTTTCTTGGTGGTGTCTGACTGGTGTAAATTTTGTCTCAACTTGTCTTTTTGCCTTTATTTTTATGCACCTTTCTTCCTGTACACGAGTTTTTAACTCACAGACGCGGGTTTCTTTGCTATTTCCACGTACACACACAGGTTTACTGCGAACAGTCACGTATGCCCTTAGTTTTTCCTTCTAGAGGAAGTTGGGTGGTTGTTGGGTGAATTTTGATGATTGCTGAGTCTCCTTTGATACTGGTAAAGTCTGTATACATTCCTGTTTCTAACCAGAGACATTTTTTTAGTGTAAAATTTCTTTTTTTTTAAGAATGTTCTTGTCATTGCATTTTTGATTTTTTTTGTTTTGGGATTAGTGCATTAGATTTCTTTTACGTTAGTGCTTTGATTGAGTGCTGCTTGAGTGTGCTTGCATATTCTATGGGTTGTAGAACCATTCTTTTTCTTTTGTATCTCATTTTTATTTCAAAAAATCCAAAATATTTGCTTATCATCATGCATTGCATATTGCATTTTGCATAGTACTTGCACTAGATTTTCTTTGGAGTATTAGTCAGGATTTCATATAGGAAAGTTCGCATTTATCATTTGAAGAGAATTATGCATTTCACGTAGTAGCATACCATGTTTTTCATGGACACAATGCATTTGCATTGATTGTTAGGTGTGCATTTTACTTCATGTTGTGCCATAATGCCATTAGTTGCATAGCCATATCCCTTTTTTGAGTAATAAAGCCAATTAAAACCAACGCTTAATTAAAATGAACTACACTTTTTTATTTGATAGGGTTCACCAACAAGCTTAGGTTTTAGGGTCTTGGAAATGTTCATTGTGAGTCAATTCTCCAAGACCACTAAACAACAACATGTATGTGTCTATCCAAGTGAGTGTGTGGAATTCCTTGGTATAACCAATGTTTCTCAGGACCCTCCTCTCAAAAGGGAGTTAAGCACGAGGCAGTGTGAGTGATTATTGATTGGGATGACCCCTAGTCATAACTGAGTAGCACCGAATATATTTCCAGGATTGTATTCGTATCTGGGGGCTCTTTCAAGAGTTTCGGGATTTTCTATCCTACCCATACGGTCAATCTCACCTGTGACTGTCCCCCTGAACATTGATTGTATTGAGGTGACCTTAGTGGCCTTACCTAGGATATCAAGGGGGTACTCTACAGGGGTTATTCTCTAGGTGTCCTAGCCAGGTTGGGGTCAGATAGCATAGTCACTTTACGCATTGAAGCTAAGGGCCACAATAATTGGTTACGTACCTCCACTTGTTGTGTATGGGAGTCTCAAGCCTCTCCTAGGCGAGACATACCTGCTTCATTTAGGAGCTCACTTATCCTACCCTTGATTGCTTATGTTTGGCTTTAGATTTTATTGGTTATTTCTCTGTGCACGTTAACTTTCCTATGGTTTGCATAGATAGAGAGTCTTTTATATTTTTTGAGTCATTGTGGATTTAGGTGCAGGTCCTCACTGTTCTCGTCGTTTAGCAGGACTTCCACCTTCTACATCCCCTCCTCCTTTGGGATAGAGAAATAGATAGTCCAGGTGGACTACTTTTCACATTGATTCACACACCATGGGAGACCACATTGAAGGTATTCTTGAACCACCTTCTCCCATTCATGTGGAAGATGGGGAGTTTACTCCTAACTATGATCCTTCACCCGACTTGACTGAGATAGGTCCTATGATTTCTGAGATAGGTACATTTCTTGATAGACCTACTTACTCTAGGGTGGATTCCCTAGTGACGCATTGCCGGTATGGAATGCCAGAAGATGATGAAACTCATTTCGAACCCACGAGCACTGGTTATGGTAGTTATGGTAGTTATGGTATGTTTGGTTTTCTTACACATGATTTGGCATTTCATGTCGAACTTGAGTTTGAGCCTAGCGCTATGCCTGGGGGCACTCTCATTCCTTACCATGTGGAGAGGTTTAGGAGCACAAGTCACATTGCACCTTCCATCCCGACGGTGGAAGCTACATCATATATTCCTCCTAAGTCTAGGTTTAGTGATCCTATTAGGATACCAGATCCAAGGCAAGTGACTATAGGGAATAACACATACATAATTACTCAGGTCCCTCCGTCCTCTATCCCTAGTTCTTTGAATGTTCACCCTCCACCTCATTCATGTGGTCCTTTGGGCCGGAATGTTGCTACGAGTCATGTCCGTACTGCGGTTACTAGACTAGTTGTGTCTCAAGTTTACATACCGCTCGTTGCTTCAGGAGGTTATGTTCATACTTCTAGAGGTCATGTTACTACTTCCGGAGTGTATATCCCTACTTTCGGTATGTATATTCCTACTTCTGGAGCATATATTCCTACCTACGGAATGTCTCATGGGATATCGCATGCGATGACTTGTGGACCTTATTATGGGACACAGTATGGACAGGGTTCTTCACCTTATGGGTGTAGGTATCAACAACCCACTTACTCTCCAAATTACAACTTTGTAGCTCCGAATAGTCAAGGTACACCACACTATGGTGCTTCCATGCCACCCTATATGGGTCAAACGGGAGGAGGGCACTATGGCCAAGGCCATGGTGGTAATCAGACCTATGTGAATCAGAACTATTAGGGAGCGGTCCATCGACCTCATCATCCTAGGCTCCCTTTCCTCGCAACGATGAATCTTCCTGACTTGTTGAGATTGACGAATGATCCTATAGCTCATGACCGGGCTTGGCCGGTTGTCCCTACTAAGCTTCCCTTGGACATACCCAAATTCGAGGGCAAATCGGGAGAGGATCCAAGCGAACATGTTACTACCTTTCACCTATGGTGCTCTTCGAATTCCTTACATTAGGACTCAATCCGTTTGAGACTATTTCAACGCACCCTTACAAGGCCTGCCACGAAATGGCATATAGAGCTACCTAGGGGGACATTCGCTTTGTTCGTGTTGCTGCTTTCACACACCTGGGTCACGTGGCAGAAATATTCAAGCCACTCGGAGTGTCCTTGGGGGAAATTCTCGAGTCAAGGCTGTCACCTTGTTCTTGACTCCTCCATTTAGGCTCAACTCCTAATGAAGCCAAGGGTGGTAGACCCTATTAAGTTACTAAGGATAATTACTTAGTATGGTGATTTTAAACTGAATGAGTTACTTAGGAGTTTGAAATTTAACTATAGACAATCAAAGATGACAAGATACAAAAATGAACACACGAAAGAACAATGCTGAGACATAATATATATATAAAGCAAGAAAGTAACCAGTGCCTTAGAATGGAGTCAAAAAATAGAATCAATGTACTTGCATGTGCTTGGAGTGAATGTTTTGCAATTGCCTCTTGGTACATTTTAAGTTAAATTTGAGGTGTGAGTTGATTAAAATTAGGTGAAGAGGTGGACTCCGGATATACCCGAGAGTACTTGGAGTATGTCCAAAACTAAACCCTCATGGCTACTCACAAGGAATATGTGGGATGAATGGAGTCTCTGGGGATATTGTTCATAATGCACTCATTAGGGTGTGACAGAGATCAACGCCCCGAGGTCACTTTTCAGAAGTTCCCGGTTCCTTTGGGTATTTTGCCACCGTGATGGTTTGATCTAGGTGTTGGATTTTCACCTGATGGTTTGTCAATTTGGGGATTGAGTCCTAATTATACTACTCACTCAAGTGATTTTGATACAACTTGACTGATCAGACGAACCATAGCTAAGTGCAGAGCATACACACCGGAGTCTTGTCAATTTTAGTTAATTTTACAATGGGTGTTCTTGTTAAAAGAAAACCCTCCAGGAACCTCTTTCAATCCAAGTGGATATCAATCAGGGAATCAAGGAGGGTTTAATTTTATAATAATTGAAGAAACAAATGATAGAAAATAGATACACAATTATGGTTTTCTAATTAGTCCTACCACGAATCTCTTTCCCCTTTCAAGTCAACCGAAAAGTCGTGGGGTAAGTATTAAGATTACTTTGAAATATCAAATATGGAATATGAAATTGATAATGAATTAAATTATACTACCCTGCATATTATAGCTACGCTAGTTTGAAAAGAGATGAACAAAAAGTAAAAAAAAAGACACCAATGCAAATCCCCCCAGGGGGGATGGGGAGCGGGCTCGAAAGAGCCTACTCAAAAGATTTTATTTTATTATTATTGGTTAAAATATCAGAAACCTCTTGTTCCTTATATGGTATGAAACCAATATCTTACAACTTTGCAAAATTTGTAAATTCTAGTGAAAGGGAAGACCCCTGGGGGGATTTGAACGCTCCTGAGGCCACTTTCGAACATAAGATTATTTTATTTTCTGTTACACCTGATAAAAACCAGAAATAATTTTAGAATAGCATACACCTGAAATCACTTTAAGAGTACCTTTGGATCAGCCTACCTTAACTCAAAAAGATTAAGTTAAAACTAGCTAAACAGGTGAAAAGGGAACCAAGGAAAGCAAGATTTCCTTGGGATCTTGGCTTGATGTTTGTGCAGCCAATGAAATATGCACTGATTTCTGGATTTAATCTTTTTAAAATAGAAAAGTAAATCTAGAGCATGCAACCTACTGATTTTCTTTAACTTGCCATGCAAAATGGACGATTTCCTTATGCTAATCTAGAAGGCTTAATGATACTTTTCAGAATTAATATCTAGACTATGAGCTTTGAAATAGCATATATATGTAAATTTTACTTTTACATAACAGATCCAAATGATAACAAAGCTTTCGAACATAGTAACCAGGTAAGAAAATTGATTTTGAAGGAGGAAAAGGAGAAGAGAAGTGCTTGTTGCTGAAGCAGATCTGCAATGGAAACTTGTTAGTGGAATACAGAGGGGCAATGTCTTCACAAAACTTTTGGATGTGCAGTGGATTCAAACTAGATCCATAGCTCTTCCAATCCTTGCTACCTGAAAGCTAAACACACAATCCTGCACAAAACCTCATGAGATCTGGATATATATATATGAAAAAGAGACAAGAATTACATGCAGATAAACTTATTAAACATGTATAATCTAGATCGTCTAACATATATGCTATGAGATATAAGAAAAACAAGTAACCTTACTTGTCCAACTATACTCCTATTGATTCATCTGAATCATTCAAGCCAGACAGGGTTCAGATGCAGAAATTGAGAGAAAAGCCGGCAACATCAATAGCCGTAAGACAATGCTTAATCCACACGTATGAGAGAATTACACCATTTGGCCTCCAAAGCTTCTTTATTTCAACAATCAAAATATTACAATAGTATTACAATAGCAATCCCTTCAATCCAACTTTGACTCGCTTGGAAGAGGCTGTTGTGCTTGGATATATACAAAAACTAGGAGATCCATCCCAGAGGGGGCGCACATCCCAAGGAGACACATCAAATCAGATGACATAGAGTCCATCAATTCCTGATCTGTGTCTAGCTGAGCCAGATCTAAGTCTCACTGAGTGCAACTGTCAATCGGGGGGCTAATCTGACTGACACCTCAACCTGTTGACCGAAGCATCCACCAAAACTCATCCAGATGAGCCAAAAACGTGTGGAGGAGAGAAGGAGGGAAAAATTCCCCAGAAAGGATGCTGAAGATCAACTCTAGATTTGATTTGATCACCTCCTTTAGTCAAGTATTTATCAGATCCATTGAATTTGCTTCAGATCTAACTGATTTCAATCAAATCGGCTGAGAATCCACTGATCTATGATTTTGGATTTGCTCCATTATTCATCAATTTATTAATTAAAATAATCAATAATTGATTTTTGGGGATTTCTAACCTGAGTGATGGAAAATCACTCAAAACTAGGAAATAGTGGGTACATGGGTTTACATGGTGCTCTTAGTTTGAAAATGAGCACCTACATGATTGAAGCTGATTATTTGGCCCACTTTTATTACAAAATCAATTTTTCCAATTAAACTATTAAAAAATATCCTGAGTTTTGGGAAAATTAAATTTTTAATAAAAAACACTGAAAAAACTAAAAAATTGAAAAATTGAAAAACACCTAGGGCGACTTAGACATGTTCATATGACTCGATCATGATTTATAGCATGCTTATACATTGACACATAGACTCTAATAACCTCAATAGGCCTAAATGCCAAGCCGACCACCCCAACTTTGGAGGTATGGAGTGAAAAACTCAGAAATTATAAGTCGTTTATTCAACAACCAATAATAACCAAGGGAAAAAACACCCTGGGCTGATCGGATTGACAAATAAAGTCTAAGAGACTGAGTCTTTTATAGACAATATCATGCTAGAACATTTATTACAAATCCCCCATGGGGTATGAACATGTGATATAGTACAACAAGCACTTCCCAGAAGTACTTCCACAGGCCTTCTGAAGTTCGAACAAGTTAACCCTGTCTGGTTCACCAGGCTTACTTAATAAAAAACCACTAAGTATAACTTAGGTGGTAACAGTTCGATGACCTAGCGATGACTTTTCTTAACCACTTCTAGCTACCAGTGTGTTATGATGTTGGTACTGAACTCTTGTCGACATTTCGGTAGGATAAAGCTACACATATCTCGGATCATATCCAAGAGTGGCGTAGACGGAAGAGGTTGATTAAATCCTTTATACTGCCAGAATTCCTCCTCAAATGGTTCCTAAAGTCATTATTTCCATACATAGCAAAGGATGTGTCTACATCCAGAGTGCAAAATGAGGAACAAGCCATTTTTAAGGTGCAAGAACTAGATTTTATTTATGCTCAGTCCAGTTTGTTATATGAGATCATTCCCGTCGTTTCGACTCCAAAGTTAAACCTGGACCACATGCCAATGGCATTGTGGGTTGTGCGAGTGCTAAACCTACGAATTCGGTTGCAAAACAAGTTAGTCAATTGTCACTCAACCAATCTACTTTAGGACAAGCCACGGCTTCATCTCAACCCGCCCAAATGGCGAGTGTGCTTTCAGTACAATCGTCAGACCAAAAGGGTAACCAGTAGCCCGGACGGAATACAAAGAAGGGTAAGAATAATCGTAAGGGTGGGAATAGGAATGAGAATGCTAATAATGGAAAGAACACCCATGATGCTGGGGGGGACAAGCAAGCTAAATGTAAGGTTAAATTCCCTTGCAAGTTGTGTAAGGACGATCACCTCACTTACTTGTGCCCTTGTATCGATGAAGCCTCGAGATTCTTGGAACACGGCCTAGCTGTGCTGACTAACCCTTTACCTCACAATCAAAATATGAACTCGAGCACCCATGATCATTCTGGTGGTGATCAAGATCCACCAGAAGGTATTGGTCATGGTTGCATTAACATGGTTTGTACTGCGAAAGTTGCAACCCGTGTGAAAGACTATGGTTCATCACAACCCAACCCAGGAAAGGAACCCGATCCACCAGGGACTCCTTTGCATATTGAAAAACTTGGGGATAAACCTGAAGCTACACTTCAAATTCCTAAGGGAGTACTTAAGTTTTTGGGGCACAATCCTAATGCTTGATCCACCCACAACTATTCAGTTGTCGAGGATTTGGGCCACACTCCTTGTGCGATGTCTGCACTGGAAGTGCTTCAGAGTTGTCCTTTGCAAAGGAAGGCTTTGCTTTCTACCCTTGGTGTGAATGATGATAATTCTTCCTCCATGATTAAATTTGAAACCACAGGACTTCAGCCTCTCTTGCCTTACTATGTGTCTCGTTTGATTCACGTAGAATGTCTTAACATGACCGTCAAGCGCATTGTGATTGAGGGAGGCACCGCTACTTCTGTGATGTATTTATTATGTTGGAAGGGTTTAGGTTCCCCTGAGCTCTCTATGTCAGCGACCATGTTAACTGCGTTCGATGGGAGATCATTTAGGCCACACACGATTCTCCCTTCCCTTAAAGTCCATTTAGGAGGGAATACCATTGCAATAGAGGTCGAGGTGGTTGATGCGCCCCTTGACTACAATCTCTTGCTGTGTAGGAATTCGATGTACAGTATGCAAGCCATAGCTTCTTCCCTATTTCGTGTGGTACTTTCCATTTAACGGGAATATAGTTACAATTGATCAAATGTCATTCAAGAATCCGTCAATTATCACATCTTCAGGAGCTTCAATCCTGATTGTAGAGAACTCTTAGCCAGCAACTGGAAGTGTGGGCATGGGCATGTATCCATCCCTCATGGGAAGCTTTAGCTGCCCTGCACCTATCCTTATGATAGGGTCTAGTTCCGATAAGGATTTGACATCTATAAGATCGGTGTCTTTTCCCACTAGTCATATGGAAGATCCTTGGATTCTTCCTACACTGAATACTTCGAGTGAGCCCATCGTGATGGATGTGTCATTTCCTGCAACTATGGTAGCTTATCAAGCTAATCTTGAGTGTGTTGTAGAGCCTAGTCCTTCCTCTTCGTGGACGGAGGAGGAGGACCCTTATGTGCTACCGGCATGGGAAGTACAGTCTTCTCATGCACATGACTACCTTGATAGTTTTTTTCCTTCAGACGAAGTGATTATTGAGGCCATGTCAGGAGTTGAGCCACCATGGGAAGAGCTCCATCATAGATCTTATTTTCTTCCCGAGCTTGACCGCTTGGAGCGTGAGGACTTTAGGGAGGTTCTTAGCAAGAGGATTAGTAGTCCCATGGTTCCATTAAGCTCTCCTGTTCTGATAGCTGATAGAAACATGGCAAATATGTCTCCAATGATTCCTATCAATATCTCTCGCGATCCTGGTAGGATAGAGAATGTCTATATTGGAGCAGAATGTTCCCATGCTGAGATTCTAGAATACACCGAGCTGTTTAAAGAATTTTTTGATATATTTGCTTGGTATTATGATGAAATACCAGGTATCGACCCTTGCATTGTCGAACACAAGATTAATACTTACCCCAATGCTAAGCTTGTTCGACAACGTTTCCGAGGCAGTAAACCCTAGGAAAGCACCCGCGATTAAGGCAGAGATAGAGAAACTGTTGAAAGCCAGTTTTATCTATCCCATTCCCTTGACGAAGTGGGTTTCAAACCCCATTTTGGTTAATAAGAAGCAGGGAGCGATCCGCATATGTATTGATTTCCATGATTTGAATCATGCCTATCCTAAGGACAATTACCCCACACCATTTATTGACCATATTTTGGATGAGTGTGCAGGAAGCGAGGTTTTTTCCTTTATGGACGGCTATTATGGATATAATCAAATACAAATTAAGCTTGAGGACCAGGATAAGACCACATTTATTTGTCCTTGGGGAAATTTTTCATATCGAAAAATGCCTTTTGGCCTTAAGAATGTCGGAGCTACTTTTCAGTGGGCCATGACCTTGATTTTCCACGATCTCAAATTGATTATCGAAGTATTTTTGGATGACCTTGCTACTCATTCTCATATGAGAAGGCGTCATTCCTATCATTTGAGATTGGTATTCGAAAGGTTCCACCATTATTTGGTCAAGTTAAATCCTCACAAGTGCATATTTTGTGTGAAGTCAGGTCGCTTATTAGGATTCATCATTTGTAAAGAGGGTATAAGAGTCAACCCTTTAAAGGTTGAGGCAATACTTCAGTTGTCTCCCTTGAAAAATATTCATCATCTTCAATGTTTGCAAGGCATGGAAAACTTCTTACGAAGATTCGTTGTCAATTTTTCCAATTTGACTAGAGACTTCATGCATCTTTTGAAGAAGGACACCACCTTTTGTTGGGATGAGCGAGCCCAAGAGTCCTTTGATGCACTCAAACGAGCCCTAGCATTGACCCCGGTGATTAGTCCCCTAGACAATAGATGTGCTTTTCTACTTTATGTGGCTGCATCCATGGAGATGACTGGGATGGTTTTGGTTCAAGAGGATGAGGAGCTCTATGAGCATGTCATATACTATCTGAGCCAGAATCTTATTGACGCGGAGATTCGTTATTCTCATGTTGAGAAACTTGCCTTAGCTATCGTACATGCAGTTCAACGGTTGAGACATTATATTCTCCTTCGCCAGAGCTTGGTTGTAACCCATGTCAATCCATTTCAATTCGTCCTCACTCGAAGGACGATTGGGGGAAAATATAATAAATCAATTGGCATCCTGCAAGAATTCGACCTTGAATTTGTTTCAGCGAAATCGAAGAAATCATTAATTTTTGCAGAGCTTATATCGGATTTCCTAAGCGAGGCCGAGGAGTTGGTTTGTAAAGATACATTTATCGATGAGCACATATTATTAATCTCAACTTTAGACCCATGGTATGGGGATACCATTATATATCTACAAATGTTGAAGGTCCCCACTCACCTCTCACGAGATTAATGACGACGATTACATCACGTGTCTAAGAATTACCTCATAGTGGATAACACTTTATACCATCGTGGGGTAGATTCCATTTTACGATGTTGTTTAACTCATGATGAAGCTGAGGTAGTGCTGAATGATTGCCATGGAGGTGCGTGTGGTGGTCATTTATCCGGGATTTCTATAGCCCAAAAAATCTTAAGAGCGGGTTATTTATGGCCGTCAATTTTTAAAGATTGTGTAGATGCGGTCAAGAGGTGCCACCCTTGCCAGGTGTTTGCACGTAATATGCGCTTGAAACCTACCCCATTACATACCATCATCACCATCGGTCCCTTCACTAAGTGGGGGCTTGATTTTATGGATTGCAACCCAGGTTCAGCTGGGAGGCATCATCATATCATAGTGGCTGTTGATTACTTCATGAAATGGGCTGAGGCTATGCCTACAGTTAAATATGATGGTGAGACAGCCGTGCACTTCATATTCAACCAGGTTATTACTCAGTTTGGGATTCCAAAAGAGCTTGTCACTGACCATGGCTCTCACTTTCAGAATCATATGATGGAAGAGTTGGCATCAAAGTTAGGGTACAAGCAAGAGCATTCCTCCTCTTACTACCCTCAAGCGAATGGACAGGTAGAAGCAGTGAATAAATCACTCAAATCCATTCTCCAACGAACCATCGCATGAAGCAAGAATAATTGGCACATTATGTTATACCCTACTTTGTGGGTGTATAGAACCGTTGTTAAGATTGCCACGGGTTTTTCTCCATATCAACTTGTACATGGGGTGGAGTTGGTATTGCTGGTTGAGTGCGAGATTCCTTCTTTGAAACTAGATGTAGAGCTCTTACCAGACACTTCCCCATTGGAGGAGCATTTGGTCCACCTTGAGCAACTTGATGAGCAGTGTCGAGATGCCTTAGTGGCTCTAGAATTAAATAAACATCGCGTAAAGGTCCAGTATGATAAGTCTGTCCATCCAAGGAGGTTTAGTGAGGGAGATTTGGTCCTTTTGTGGGATCAACCAAAGGAACCCTTGGGGGAAAAAAAATTTAACTGCATGTGGCATGGTCCTTACGTCGTCAAATGTGTGTTAGAGAAGGGAGCTTATGAGTTAGTGGATTATGAAGGAACAACCTTGGCGGAGCCTAGAAATGGGCTCTATCTCAAGAAGTACTATGCATGATTTTCAGCCAAGGCTGGTTATTGTATATTATTGTACAGTTTTGCATAGTTAGGTATTTTTTTTTATAGTGATCGGGTTTGTGATTAGTTTCTGTTTCTTTTGGCATATGTCAATGGAATATTCCACCTACATAGGATTTGCAGATGGTGCGAGCCGTCACACTCAACACTCATCCTCTGCTACTTGGGTGATTTATACTCCTATGGGTCACGTACTGTCTTTAGGAGGCATATGTCTAGGGCCATCTTCCAATAATGTTGCTGAATATAGCGTCGTTATTGAGCTTCTACAGGATGCCATTTTACATGGCATTCTCTCTCTTGAGGTACGTCTTGATTAGGAGTTAGTAGTGTCACAGCTTAATGGTTTGTACCATGTTAGAGATTCGACATTATTAAGAATATTCTTACATGTGAGATTATTAGAACGGAAATTTGACAATATAATATACATACATGTTCCAAGAATTAATAATAAAGTTGTTGACTCATATGCTAACTACGTGTTAGATTGGCATTTGTTTCATACATAGTAAATTCATCACAAACACAAATTTTTATACATGTAAATAAATAAACCGATCATCATAAAAGTTTTTATATACATCCAAAATGTGGTAATACATAGTGTCATAATACAAAAATGGGGCTCTTGAGCCACCAAAATATAATACACGGTAATACAAAATGTATCTCCTAGGTATCTAAGCCTGTGGAGGAGCAGGGGGTTTGTGATCATGGAAGGCCAGTACGGCTCTAGCTAGCCGTCAGAATAATCACACCCATGCTTGTGGTACACCCACCACTTGGCGCTGCATAGCCTTAGGAAAGTCCTCGACTTGCGCCATGGGAACTCTATGTGTCAGCCTCACAAAGTTGGTATGAATGCTCCGGAGCGTCCGCTCCGCATCCACACCCATGATATCGTCTCCTCTTCCCCTCCATCTATGACGAGGAAAGCCTTCAGGCCATCGTGGTCCCACATCTGCATGCATATGGTAGATTTCACTATGTATTGTCACCCAAAAACATGTATTTTGATTTCATATAATCAGAAAACACAAAAAAATTAAATAACTCAAAAATTTAAAGCGAGAGTTGAGATTCATTACCTATGTCACCGTATGCCGATCCTGGTGGTAGCGGCATGTCCGGGTCCCCCCGGAATTCTATCCCCGCATAGGGGTAGACATTGATGGCAACTATCTGTCAACGCCACCACAGAAAGAACTCAGCTGGATAGGGTTTGGACACCCTACCTCCTCCCAATCTATGCATCGCATCTGCCCAACATCGTTGGGCCAGATCTTGAACCCTATGTAGAGGAACGTCAACTCTGGGGCTCAATCCTAGAACACGCTTGAAGAAAAACATGCTCAGTATACTGTTGAAACCGAAGTTTCACACTCTTCCCATCTTACACTCACTGAGTTGGTGTTTCATGTTGCTCAGTAGTGTAGTGCTCCAGTCATATACTGAGGGTCTCATGCACTCCACTGCATAGAAAATCAGAGGCCACGAGGCCTGGTGGAGTGACGCCAAGCCTGCTATCCTACCCATTGTCAGTAGGATGGCCTTTAGGCCCAGCACCTATATATACTTGGTTGGGATTTGACTCCCCACCTTATCCATGTCCAGATATTAGTACACCGCAATTTACTCATCTATAGTCAGGACACCTTCGAGCCCGCGAGAATGTAGGTTCACTACTTTCCCCCATTGGGAAATTTTAGTAATAAAGTATATGTCCTCCACCTCTATGGCGAGGGACATCCCATATATCTGGAACAACTATGAGTCTAGATCCCAGTAATCCACCAGCATTTGCAATAATCCTGGTTTGGCCCTTAAGCCACCAAGACACCCAAATTTGTACAGCCCACATGCACGTAGCTCTTGTTGAGCCATTAGATCGTCCCTTACTGCCTCCTCTACATCACCATGTTCATGTTGTCTCCATTCTAGGACCATCTTGCACAAAAAAAGTGTAAGTTTACCCATTATAACACTTAAAAAACCTCATGCACGGCCACATACACGACTGTTTGCCAAACAGCCGCGTATGTACGCGGGTTTGGGGCCATTTTCCACGTATATCCATCCCTATATATGGAAAAACCATCGATTTCCACATGGGCTACAGCGCCTATTTGGGATTGGCCTACAAATCCCAAATAACCATGGAATTTGATAAAAATTGCATCCAAATGGAAGAGAACAGCATGGGTAAGTACCTGGAAGAAACGGTAGTGGATTCCATCGGCTGGATCTCCTAGAATTTGCTGTTGAAAATCTGAGCTCAATTGGGTAAAAATTTGAAATGTTTTATAATGTTTTGAAATATTTACTATTTATAGAAATTTTTCAAATTTTTGAAAATTTTTACACCCTTTCCTATAGTTTGGACCATTTCTAATCATTTGGTACCGTTTTTGACCTAATTCATGATGTAGGAGACCTTTTTGAGTGTCGTTTCAGCTGTTGGATTGACACATTCATGCCAATTTCAGGTATCATGTCTAAACTAGCATATAGGTTAGGTTTCATTTCCATTTGCATTTTGCATGACCTTATTACCATTTCATTATAGCCTTAGGTATGAACCCACTCTGTTATCTCATGGAACCTTCTTGTTGTTTTAGAAGTGGCATGATATGAGTGGTAGAGCTTGACCTTACATGGGTACCCTAGTTAGCACCTTATTTGCATTTGGTGCCCATACTGATGTTTTGTCCCTTAGGGTGTGGGAGTCCGTTGTATAGTATTTCCATGACACTTCACAAGAGCCTCATACTCCTCTTGATCTTTTGTTGGCCTATTCCCCTCGGGACTCCCTTATGTCAAGTTGTAATTGCATTATCATGAGCTTTTCCTTCCTTATTGATCCTTATGCCAGCTTCCCTAAAATTGAGTTTCAGCCATATAGCCTAAGCTTGTCTCATTTCTAGCCATGTTGAGCCATTTTATATATCCTTTGCAGCTTGATTCCCTTTTTACCGGGAGGGGATTTTCCACCGAGTATCACTATCCTAGACATGTATCCTTGCATTGAGCATAGGTATGTTCCACTGCTTGGAACTAGTTTGTTTTCCCTTATGACACTCGTCTCCTCCTAGTCTATAACTATAAAGCAATTTTATTCTTTTTCAAGCTTTTTAAATATTTGAAAAAGTCCAAAAAAATCAAAAAACCAAAAAGTCAGACAAGGAAAGATGTTATCTTTTGGTAGCTGTTGAGTCGTGTCACCTTCGAACAGAGCATTGTATAGCACATCCATTGGTTGGGTTTGTAGCTTTAATTTAGGAGTTGCACTCGTTTATCTAAGTTTATCTCCACCGACTGGTTAAGCTTCCAGTCCCCATGGAGCCTTTGTTGATGCCTCCTATGTCGCAGAGATGTCCCAGTTTGTATATCGAGTCTATGCTGCCTTTATTTAGTCACCATATGTCGTTATGCTCTTGTTCGAAGGAAGTTGAAACCTGAGTCGGCCATTCCTCAGTTATCTTGACTTTTCATGTTAGCCATTCCCGGTACAGTTACTGGTTCGTGCACCTTATGATCGAGTCCTTACACATTATATAGCTTTGCTTAGTACCTCATGTTGGATGATGGGGGATGCCTTAATGCCCTCCTTCTGGCGAATTTCATACCATCAACTTCAGATCATTTATTCTAGGATTGGAATCTAGAGTCATTTTTGAGTGCCTTGAGAATTTTAGTCATCAGTGGCAGTTTCTCTCGCCATCAACAATCTTTGGGAATACATCAATGTCCCCTAATCGATGGATCCTCTCAAGTGTTTTACCTCAACACATCTATTCACACTTGTTAGTTTGCACTCTAGTACCTTTATTCCCATTTTCATTATCGGTGGGTGATCTTGCATCTGTTAACGGTATACATTAATGACTGGTAATTAGACGATGGACTACTAGGTTTGACCTCGACACCTCTATTCACATAGTAGGACATGTACTTGTAGCGGTTTGTGTAGAAGACCTTCCAGCTTGGTGGCATCTCTTATATGCTACCTACTTGATCGTGCCAGTGTTCATGAGATTTCAGCTCTCGTGACTTGATTCCAGTATATGTCAGATATTTCCAGCTATTATGGAGATCTTGATCCATTGCATATCTTCAGCTATTATGGAGATCATGATCCTTTGTATATCTTCATCATGGAGATTCTGATCTATGTATATTATACATGGAGATGACCACTTATGTGATATATTGTATCATGCCTATTCATGGCCATTGTACTCTTATGTATCTGGGACTGCTAGATGTATTTGCAGTTATATGTAGAGTTGTATCATTGTACTATGTTGATTGGATGGCTGGTCTTCCATTTGGGATCCTTCATCACTCCACTTTTGGGATGGACTTATAATGTATTTCGTCCATCGTATGACCCCTCTGACCTCACACATTAGGGAGCATCTATTATAGTTGATTTTACCACTCCATGTGAATCACACTTGTATGGCCTTTCCCCTGTCCCTCTGCGGACTCCTTAGACCCCTTGGACCATTTTTTGTCCTTTGATGTTTCCTTGACCATCCCTAAAAACATGTGAAAATCCATATACACAACTTTTAAACCCATAATCATGTATATACGCGGGTTTGACCCCTAAAACCGCGTACATCAGGATGTGTGCATAATTCAAATCCTTTTGGAGTTTTCCTTGACATGGATCCGATTCACTTGACTCCTGGCCTTCCATATGCCTTGAGATCGCTCGGATTTGACCTTTCATTACCCCTTTGAAAAGCTATATAAGTAACTCTTTGGTACATTGAAGGCATAAGAGAGAATTAAGAGCAAAGAAACTATAGTCCATTGTTGCTGGAACTTGTGCTTGAGTCTGCATCCCTTTGTCCCTTGGAGCACTTTTGTGTTCTTACCAAGCCTTCCTTTTGCTTGTGAGCTTGCTATCGAGAGATGGAGGATTGAGGTGGTGGAGGCCTAAGTGGGGGATTCAGTTTCTCTGATTTGCAGATGTGTCGACAAAGGTTGTATCCATTGTAATCTCTAATTTTATATTAATATAAATATATTTTCCTGTCCAATAATGTATGTTTGAATGAATATCTTATCCATGGGATGATTTCAAATGTTTACACATTGTTGATTTTATATGCTAGAATAGATCTAACACCAAGATACATAGTATGCTTGTCTTATTTACTTGTTGTTGAGGACATGATTAATCAATTCAAGCTGAAGTTGGAAGCTCAATGAGGATCTACTTCAACCATCCAGAATAAGGTACGAGGTCTGATCCTTTAGTGTGAGATGTTTAATTTCTATTGCATATTGGAACGGATTGATTTATGGATTCAAGCTATCTGTTGTGGCACCCCAAGCCATAGGAATTTCTCTCCGTAACATCATGACCATCCTGCTTATCAAAGAATTCAGAGTTCTCAGCTCCACCGCATTGCTGCTAGACCCCCTTTCATATATAGATGCTGTCAAGTGGGAAATAGACCATGCAAGCCCTAAGGAATGCTATTTTGATGGCAATGTACATACCCCTATTGTGTTGTTCCATCCTAATGTTTTTTCTACAGCTTATGCTCTTGGACCTCCTAGATAGATTTTAACATCAAAATTTCTCGATGAAGCCATTTCCTGGTGCAATTATGAAGAAGTGGTCAAATATTGGATAGAGAATCCATCATTATTCCTCCCTACTACAACTAATTCCTACCCAATTACCTGGTTTAGGGAACATTTGTCATTACTAGAAGCTATGTTTTGTCACTTCGATGGATCACCAAGTTGTTCCATGTTCAAAGCTCAGTGGGTTCCTGTGGCGCACCACATTTTTCTTACAGGTGATTCGTTCAATTGGGAACATGTTTTATCTTTAAATTTTAAATATGAAATTGAAAAATATCAGAAGATGCTATCCAACTAAAATTCATCTTTCTACATGTCAAGGTTTGTGATGGATGAATTCTATGCGACTTCTCCTTTCCCCGACTTAAACTGGAATTGGAACAAGAATTATCTGCCTATACACATATATTTGTCTAATATGTGGGAGGACAGCTTCATTCCTCAAGTTTATGAGCTTTGTGACCTATTTCTTGGGTTGATGTATTATAAAAAGTTCAAGGATGACGCTTTGGAATTTTCCGAAAGAGCTAGGACACTAATTTCATTACATGGAGACTGGTATGTCAGAGAATATTTCTCCTATATGAGGATTTGGGTCAGCAATACGGTGCATCTCTTACCCAGAATATTCGCTGGACATATGCTACTATAGGAATTCACCTTTCAAACTGTCATCCATGGGATTTTTCCCAAGATGGAAAAGCACAAGAAAGATCCTTGGCCCAAATTTCCCTTGTATCTGGACTCCCTCGTACTACAAAATTCTACCCATGCAGCTGTGCTGGGTAAAGAAATTTCTATCATGAACTTGGGAGAGGCACCCAAGAGGGTACATGACCCAACATCTTATCTGGAAAAAAAATTTCACGTGAGCATGCTAAGTCTCAGTATGCTCATGAAAATGACCCTGATGATTCTATGTTTAGAGAGGTTGTGGATATTTGAGAGGCAATGGACAATATCAAACATCCAAACGTTAAGTCTCATCTATACAGGTACCAAAAGGACATGAAGACTAGGACTCTTCACTATAGGGAAACTAAGATGAAGATAGAGGAGGAACTTCAGAAGCAGAAGATAGATAAGGAAGCAAAGGATCAAGAAACAAGATCTACTAATGCTCTTTCTATTCAGTATATGGACAAAGGTAAGGGTGTCCTTGATAGTCCTTTCTTCCCTTAGCTTTGTTTAATGGAAAACACACCGCATAAAGGGGCATAGTTTATGAAGAATCTTGAGGAAATCAGTTCTCAATTGCAAACACACACATAGATGGCTCAATTACAACCTAAGAAACAAAATACTCAATTGAGTTCTGAGTAGGTCCAATCACAAGAGGTTCCTAAGGAAGAACAGTTGGTACCCCTGTTGTAGATTGCTCAACAAGAACAAGAATTTGTGCAAGTCCATCCTATACAATAGGTAAATACTCCACCTCCAGCTGATATTGAAATTCATGATGTGCACAATGATCTAGAGGAAGATAAAGGTCCTTCTCCTTTCCTAGTTAATGTTTTTACCTCCCTGATATCATCCATTCCCAATCTTCAGGAATTTGAAACCATTTTAGATTCATCATTTTCCCAACAATCTTTTTTTGAAATAAATATTTCCCCAGTTCTGGAAGCTACTACTAGCATTCTCGTAGTACTATTTGACCCACCCATTCATACTTCTTCTCCTCCCATTTCACCACCTCACCTTATCCCAACATCCCCACTTTCTTAGCTTCCTCAGATAAACATTCCTTCCATCTCTATAACTCTTTTCTCTAAAGTTGATATACCTACCCCTAATTCTTCCTCATCCCTCACATTTTCTTCTTTTACTTCTCCTATGAATATCCCTCCCCTTAATATAGAAATCCCTATTTTCCAGACACAAACTGATCCTCTGGTTACCACCCAACAACAAACCATTTCACCCCCTGAAGGAATGGAAGATTTCGCAGAAGATTATGTGGTATCTATGGGAAAATACTACATGGAGTAAGAAGGAAAAATTTGTGGTTAAGAAGGGAACTAAGAGAATAATAGAAGGCTCAGACAAACATATGTCTTCCCTCAACTAGGTTATTTGGAATTTAGAAACCCCTAATATCAAGAGAGGGGAATTGGATACAACAATTGCTATGGGAGATTTTGTAGGTGCAAACTATGATTCAGTTTCATAATTGAGTTTGTCCCTTTCTGATAAATAACAAGAACTCCATAAAGCTAAACTAGGCTTAGCAACAGCTGAGGCAAGACATGAATAATAGGTTAAACAACTGAAACAAGAGCACGGAAGAAGAATCAAGCAATGGCACCAAAATACTGAACATCTCAAACATCAGTTTGGGAATGCAGATGTTCTAAATCAACAGCAAGAAAAAAAGATTGCCATTTTTTAGCAATAGCTCAATGATGCTCAACTAGCTTCAACATCCTCTTCCTTTTCAATTTTGACACTGGAAGAGTTCAAGCATGTACTCTCCAAAGTGCATTAGTAATTTCTCCAGGCCATGGTGGATCTATACACCTATTTTGATGAGATGCAAGGGTTATATAATTTGTTTAGGAAACATTCTGAGACTTTGTAAACCCACCATTATCAGAGAAGAACAACATCCATGGCCTTTGAACAGGTGATAGATTGGAAAAAGCATATCACAGGTAGACCACATGATATGCCAATTTTGGACAAAATTCAAGCCAAAACATTTGAAGTCATAATCAAGACATGGGAGAACATCTATGATTTAGTGGAGGAAATAATCAAGGAAGGACAAGTGGCTTGTGAACGTAGGTGGTCGTCTTCTAAAGTTTTTCTCAGCTACTTGGACTTTCCTATTTTAGATCCTATTGGTCAGGCGACTTTACCCAAGCTCCAGCTAAAATAGGTTGAATAACATTTTGATGTGACCAAGGAGTAGATCTAGCAAATAAATCAGCTCACAATGCAAGAGATCGAGATATGGATCTAGATTACCCATGATTTGATGGATCAGATACAGGTGTACCTAGAACAATGGAAGAAACTAAAAAAGAGGGATATTTCCTCCCAAATATGTAAAACATAAATCCACTTGATACATTCCATTTTTTAGGAGATCGATGAGATCATGAACCTACTTGGTAAGTGGCATTCCGCCCTTGGTAATCCTTGAAACTATTTGATTTTTCAATCCCACGTTTTGCGAATTTTCTTTTCTTGTAAAAATTTGTAATGTTATTTAAAGGGAAGAATTTCCCAAGTAGTGGAGAGACTTTTAGAGACTAAGATTAAGACCCACATAGGAGAAAGGACTACCAAGAACATAATAGGAAATTTTGTGGTCTTAGCACTTTGTAATTTTTTCCAGATTAATAAAATTGTAGTCATTTCATAGTATATTTTATGGTTCTTCATTAAATGTTTTTAATGAATTTCAATCCATCTTCTAATCTATTTGGCTTGCTAGTTATTGGTTGTCTTTTATCAATGTGTTGGTGCATGTATTGATTTTTCTTTATTGAACTGATATGTGTATCAAGTGAATGTATTTATTTGGTGTACATTATCTTTCATACTGCTAAAAATTGTTTATTAATTTCAAATATTGATTTGTTAATTAATATTGTCTCTGGGACTTGTTGTATATCTCTAACACTTTGGACAGATTTCTTGTTTTATTTGTTGAGTTATTCTAAAGTTAGTTGAAAGAAGTGATATTGATATGCATGTTTGCATATTAAATGGTTGTTATCTTTCATGTGCTATATACTGCAATAGTCCTATCTTGAAATCGTTAACCATCCTATTTAAGTGTCCATAAACAATTAGTTAGGAACTAGTTCTTTTCAATCTTTTCCCACTTATACTCACAACAGATCTTCTGGATCTGGAAACCTTTGTGCTAGTGGAGGCCTCGTATCCATAGGATCTAGTAATTACAAACAACTCGAGGATAGATTCTCCTCTGCATGGAAATGATTCAAAGCTTTTGGTTGGGCTATTTCCTTTTGTTGAATTCCTTGTAGATTTTCTAGCAACCTACATACTGGGCCCATCAACAAACAATGCTAGAAGGAGGGAAATTCTGAAATATTTCAAGACAAAATCCTAATTAACCTCCTACCCCTATATCACCCATCATCAATAGAAGCCATGCTCAAACTTCTACATCTACAACACAACCTATAGAAGAAATGGTAACCATTCCTCTCACTTCTTCTTCTCAAACATCTGTTAGTAATACATCAGAAATTCTATTTTTCTCACCAACAAGGAGAACCCTAACACTTGAACAACTAGAAAAACTACCCAATACTTAACTACAAAGGTTGAATAGAGAGATGAACTTAATCGAAGCCTCATAGACGCTTTAACCTCAGATCATTCTCCTCGTAGTTCTTCTGTGAGTGAAATTATTCAAACTACTACTGAAAAACCAGTAACTCCCAAGGTTCAAACATACCATCCATCTTATCAAAAGAATCATCCCCCAAAACAATCACCCCAAATTTTTGGTGTGTCACCACCTACAACACCTCCCTCATTACCCTCTTCCTCAGAAGAATCCTTAGATAGTGAGTCTTCCTCATAATCCTCAGAGGATCCATCAGAAGATCCACTAGAATAATAGAAGCTCCAGAAGGACCCATGGCCAACGATAATAATAGACCTTGGTTGGATTTGGATGTAGTGTTTATCCCAGGACAATTACACAAACTACTGAAGAGCCTTGAGAAGTGGCTGCCTAGATTCAATCCAGATGATAGAATCCCTGCAAAATACCATATTAAGAGTTATATGCAGGATGTCAGAATGAGGAACGTAATTCATGAGGATGTGGTATGTAGTTTATTCCCTTACTCCTTTGAGGGGAAAGCATCGACTTGGTATTTTGCATTAGAGTTTTCTTCTATGAACTCTTGGCAATAATTTGAGGCGTTGTTTCTCCAAAAGTGTGGATATGATAGTACCCTCGAAGACTTGGTCATAGAGTTGTCATATTTTAGAATAAATCCTAAATAAGGAGTGAAATATTACAATCAAAGGTTTTCCAGCTTAAAAAATAGGATCCCTACTACACTCCTCCCTGTTGAGGAATTGTTAATAGCATACTATATTAAGGGTTTGCCTATGACTATTGCTATGTGGGTCAAACATGCTCACAATACAACTCTACAACTTTCCTTCATTGAGGATTATCCATAGAAAATGACATGTATGGTCTCAAAGACAATCAATACCAAGAACCAAAATGACCTTCTACTTCTAGGAGAAGGAAAGAGCATGTTCCTAAACCCACAACTTTATATAAAGACCCTTACGAAATGGATAACATGAATAAATTGTTGCAAAGGATTTACAATGATATGGTCGATCTCAAAAGGTCTAGTAGTGATAACCAAGAAAACAATAGAGGTTAGGCAAGGCCACCACCAAGAAGACCTTACCAGCCTCCTTTAAACCAACCACCCCCGAACACTGGGAAAACACTCACTTTCGATGAGATTTATTCTATTTTTAAATCCTTACTCTCTACCCCTCAAACTGTAAAAAACAATGTTATATAGGAAGTTGCAAAAACTATACCTCATGCTGATGAACATGATCCATATTTCAATACTATTAATTGTTTTTTAAAGTTCCCTATGGATGGATAAGAACAGGAGGAAGATACATAAGTTGTTTTTTATCTACAACATTCTTACAACATGAGAAGCAAAGGCTTACCATTACAAGAAACTCCACCAACAATATTTTCTCAAACAATAGGTAAAACAACCCCGATAAAAGAAAAGGTAATCCCTGAGTTTGAATACAATCTTATAGATGATCTAAAGAAGGATAAAGCTGATATCTCTTTGTTTGAACTTCTCAAGATACCATCTATTAGAGAAATTTTTCCAAAAAATATGGTATTGAATAGATCAAGAGAACCTCATAATCATAACTTAGAAATTTGCACAAAGCATGAGTTCCAAAAGTATGCTATTAAAAGAGTTCCACCCTTCTTGCTGACTTTTGAGATTTTCAATAGAAACACCCATAACTATATGATCAATTCATGGGAATATTCGAATGTTAAGCTTGTTTTTGTGTGCAGAAATTTAAATGCCACATGGGAGTATTTTCCTACACATATAGTGTATTTATTTAGATCTAGAGTGAAAGTCTTAGGGGAATTAAAAAATATTCTTTTAACATTGTCTGTTGATCGGAGAATACACTGGACAGTGAACATTGTTGTGGTTGATGTACCAAAAACATATGGGATGTAGTTAAGTAGAGATTGGTCTTAGAAATTAAAAGGATATTTTGCTACAAACTGGTCCCAGTTGTGGCTTTCATATAATGGGAGGCTCAATCAAATCAAGATTAATAGCGAGCCTCTTATGAAACAGACAGTCACAGATCTCAATGATCCAGCTGAGCCAACAGTCTTTGTAAATTAAGTTGTTGAACATACACCTTTGATTCTTACTTTGGTGATATTCCTGCTGACACTTCTCTAAATAAGAATGTTGACAGATTATCAGATTCAATAATTGTAAAGTTATTCCATTTGTTGGTGAACTTGTACATAATGTATATCATGTTAATACCAATTTTAGATTAGATTTATCATCAGGTATGATTTTTTTTATGGATCTAGGTCCAAAGATGGTGTTGGTGCTGGTTGTGTCATTATCGACCCTAAAGGTTCCAAATGAATGATTTCCTATAGATTAGAGTTTTAGTGCACTAATAATATTGTAGAATATGAAGCCTTGGTACAAGGGCTGAAGAAATCAATTAACTTGGGAGCTGACATTATTCAATGTTATGGAGACTTGAAGATCATAGTTAAAGAGGTAAGAAATCAGATCCATTACCTAGCTCCTCATCATCTTAACTATCAGAAATTAGTAAGGGATATGACCAACTCTTTTCAATATTTTAATATTAATTATGTCCCCATATTGCAAAATTTTGATGCAGACCTGTTGGCCAATACCACATCCAAACTCATCCCACCTGAAGGCCTTGCTCCTGATACCTTTTCCATATAACTTATGTATAGGCCTTCCATACTTGATAATGTTACTAGTTGGAAGATATTTGACAATGATGTTCAAATTTTGGACTTCCTCATAGCACAAGACACTTGAAAATATTTCTCTATAGACAAAGTAGACCATGAAAAGTTCTTATCCGATAACACTTTTCCTTCTAATTTAATTCCTAATTCAGTCTTGAACCTAGAGATAATTTACCATTTGTAAGATAAATTTAAAGGCAATCCCAATTGAAAAACATAGAGTTATACTCTAAATTGCAAGACTATTAATCTATGTACTGAGCAGAATCCTCATTTCATCAATATAGGCCTTGCTTTCTCTCCTGAAGAGGAGATGGTTTTAGTCAAATTATGTAGAGAATATAAAGACTTTTTTGCATGGACCTATGAATATCTCAAGACTTTTTATTCATCCATCATGCATCACAATATACCGTTAAATCCTAATATCAAGCCTTATCAAGAGAAATTGAGGAAAATTCATCCAAGTTTAGAACCATCCATAAAGAAAGAACTTGAGAAGCTTATGAAAGACAGAATTATTTTCCCTGTCAAACATACACAATGGATTTCTAATTTGGTTCTTGTTCGCAAGAAAAATTGAGAAATCAGATTATGTGTGGATTTTAGAAATCTCAATAGGGCATTCGAAAAGGATAAATAGCCAGTTCCATCTATGGAGCAAATTTTACAAACAATATCGGGTGAAGATATGTTTTATCTTCTTGACGGCTTTTCAGGGTACAACCAGGTTCTGGTGACAAACTCTAACCAATTGAAAATTTCCTTCAAAACACCCTGGGGAACTTTTTCCTATAGGAGGATTCCTTTTGTGCTGATTAATGATGGTGCCACCTTTCAGAGAGCTATGGATACATATTTTCGAGTTTTGTTACAAAGATCTGTTGTCGTTTATCTAGATGATATTACTATTTTTACAAAGAAACGACATGATCATTTGTTATCCTTAAGGAAGGTTTTTTATAGATGTAGGAAGTATGACATTTTCTTAAACCCAAAGAAATTCGTTTTTGGTGTCCTTGAAGGTAAACTTCTAGGCTTCATTGTTTCTAAAAATCAAATAATAATTGACCCTGAAAGGGTAGAAGCAATTGAAAAAATTGGTCTCCCCGGTTTGAAGAAGTTTATGCAGTCTTTCCTTGGAAAGATTAATTTTGTTAGGAGATTTGTCACTAACTTTGCACAGATTGTCAGACCTCTTCAAGACTTGGTGAAGAAATATGTTGTATTCAAGTACTCTGATGTTCAGAAGAATGCATTTAAGAGTATTAAGAAGACCATAATGGAGGCTCTTGCATTAATGCCTCCTGATTTTTCAAAATATTTTATTTTATACACTTGTCCACTGACATTTCTTATCCCGCTATGCTTACACAAAGAAATGAAGAGGACGTAGAAATCCCAGTATCTTCTATGAGCTCTACATTTAATTGAGCTGAATTAAATTATATATAGGTATATAAACAAGCTTATATTGTTTACAAATGTGTAAACATTTTAGGCCATATATGTTGAAATCAAAGACGAAGGTTCTAGTCTCATACATAGCAGTAAGAAACGTGTTGATTCAAAAAGAGTTGGGAGAAAAAAGAGCTCACTAGATGACTGCACTCCAGGAGTACGACTTGGAGATAAAACCTGCCAAAATAGTAAAAGGCCAGGGTTTATGCATATTTGCAGCCCAATCAAATGTTCTATATTATGAATGATAATGCATTCATGAGGAAGATATGTCAGACAACACTATTGATGGCATTATTGCTCTGTCATCCAATTGGTATGACGATATTCTATTTTATCTCACTCACAGGTATGCCCCTCAAACCCTCAACTTAAAAAAGCGTAGGACTTTGAGACTTAAAGCAACACCTTATCAGTTTGTCGATAATGTGTTGTTTCACAAGAATTATGATGGTGTCTTTCTCAGGTTCCTAGAAAAATAGGAAGTTGATAAACTTTTGGTTTTATATGCATGCAGGGCCTATAGGTGGACATTATTCTGGAGAAACCACAGCCCACAAGGTATTAAGAGCACGTTATTATTTTCCTATGTTGTTTAAATATGCTTATAACCTTGTTAGAAAATGTGATCCATGCAAAGGTGTGCTGGAAAATTGAAGAAATCTTCCTTTCCCCTCCAACTTGTCACTATCAAGTACCCATTTCAATAGTGGGGACTAGATTTGTTGGTCCTATTTCTCCTCCTTCCGCATTGCAACACATGTATATTTTACCGCAACAGATTATTTCACCCATTGGGTAGAGGAAATCCCACTGAAGGTTGCTAACACCAACTTGATCACAACCTTCTTGGAGAGTAACATCATTACTAGGTTTGGAGTACCTGATTCTTTGGTTTTTAACAATGCCTCTTACTTTAACTCAATTGATCTTACTCAATACGCCATTGAAAAGGGGATAAAAGTAAAATATTCTGCAAATTATTATCCATGGGGTAATGGCCTAGTAGAATCCTCTAATAAGAATTTGATCAATATTCTCAAGAAGATTATGTATGATAACCATAGGGATTGGAATACAAAGCTATTCAATGCTTTATGGGAAGACAGGATAACTCCTAATGTTGCCATTGGAAATTCTCCCTACTATTTGGTTTACAGAAAAGAAGTTTTCTTACCATCAAACCTTCTACTCCCATCATTACAAATTTCTCAGTCTTGTTCACAAGATGTTGAATCCTCCCCCCTACAAGACAGAATCGATACCCTTCTTAAGTTAGAGGAGGAACGGGAAAAGTCTAGGAACAAGCTGTATCATCATCAACAATTGGTCAAGATATGGTTCAATGATAAGTCGTCCACAAATCGTCAGTTTGAGATTGGGGATCTGGTACTCAAGTGGGAGAAACCCCACAAGGAAAAATGAGAGACTATACAAAGTTTTGATGTCTGTGGTTAGGGTCATTCATTATTACATAAAAGATCGACCTTGGTATTGTCCTCTTGCAAATGTTGGAAGCCCTCACTGAGACCTTTCCAATAAATGTCCAGCTCCTCAAGAAATATTTTTCTTGAGGAAAGTTTTACTTACCTGTATATAATCTATGGTTTTGATTAGTTTGATTCATTTTCATTGGTTTGATTTTCTTGTTAATTTGTTTGATCATTTTATTTTTCTTTTGTTTACAAAATTTGGTTTTCTTACAACATCTAGGGAATGTTGGTGAAGTTGTATATCCCTAGAATATTTTATTAAGAATTTTTATTTGGATATGTCAAAAAATCTTATTTGGATTTTGCTTAGATCAGTATCGGTATGAGTAATCAATTCAATATCTACCATTGGCCTTTGTCTACATTGAATCCACATTTCTGATCATCATTATATTTACTATCCTCATAATGATGAGTGAGTTGCTAAGAGTACTTTGGTATTCCTTCCTGATGTTCTGGTGACTATGGTAGTACATCTATAATAGTTCTCTAACTTCCAGGTCTCTTCTAATCTCACCCTAGTCACCTTGGAATAAAACAAACAAATACCTCAATAAGTGTAAGCTGTAAGATAGGGGGTCTTATCACAAGCCATCCTATCATGTTCATAGATCGTGAATGAAGTTACCATAATCTAGTTCCCAAGACAGGGTAATGGCTTGCATTTTGCATCCCAAGGTTCTTTTTCTGGTCATTGAAGATTCAACTATTTGTGATCAAGGATAGGATGTCTTATCACAAACCGACCTGACCATGTTCATGGATCTTGGTTGGACTGAAATTACTAATAGGTGGTTACCAGGCTAGGGTAATTGATTTTGGTGTAAAAACCAAAAGAAAAGGTGTCTCTTGACAAAGCTAGCTTGTTCAGTTTCCAGGTAAGACATGTGTGTGGAATTGTTCCCTAACAAGGTAGTGGTCTTGATACAACTAAGTTGATATCACTTCATATTAAAAAAAACAGAAAGAAAGAAGATTCATTGTAGATATCCATAATAAAACTATAATTAAGGTGACTGATGCTTTGATTATCATGACATAGATCTAGGGTTTCTATAGAAGCTTATCTATAACTTCTCATCACTGGCATTTGTTTGCAGGAGTATTTCAACACTTTTGTGGCTTGTTCATTCGTTGATTATTACTATCAATGCTTATGGACTTGTAAGATATCAATTATGTATTTTTCTCTACTATATCTGGTTGTTTCTCATTTGAGTTTACCGTTTGAGTTTGAATTCGACATCTTTATACTGACATATTTTCTTTAATATTTCATGTATATGTATTCAAAGATAACTACTTCTCCCTAGAAATTTGCCATTTTTGGCTGGTTACAATAGATCCCATTTTGAGTCATCAAAATGGGATCCCCCATTAAATTTATGACTGGCTTTCTAGCCATATATTCATGATGGGAAGTCAAGACTATCAAGTTGTAAGTATTCTTTGTTTTGCACTTAATAATGAACCTTGTTTTTTTTATATTTTATGACTTTTAGAACCTTTTTCCTTTTTTTCAACAATTATTTAGTGTTTCCGATCCCCTCTTTCCGAATTCGGGATGTAGAAATCCCTTTTTTTGGAGGTTTGATGAAACTTGTTTTCTGATTTCTGATATTCGGATCTCGGAAATCCTACCTTTTTCAATAAAGAAATTCCTTTTTTTGATTTCCACTTTCTGATATCTAGGTTGCAGAAGGTGGAAACTTTTCTTTTTATTGAAGACTTTTAGCTTATTTGTGATTTCCGGCTTCTGATGTTTGGATCACAGAAATCGACAACCTCATTTTTTAGACTTACGATTTTAATCTTTTTTATTCCCTCTCTTCTCCTTTCCAAGTTCGGAAATAAGAAGTATTACATTATTTTCTGGTCGAATGCTCATCTCCCATTTTCCGTCTTCCAAAGTTCAGAACCCTGAAGTCAGAAATCATAGAATCTTCGATCTTATTACTCCCGCATTCTATTATGTCACCTCGATCTCTGTCGTCCATGCATACTAGATCTATGGTCCAAATAGTGTTGGACATTTGGTTTTGGTTTTTTAATTTGTTCAAAGTTATGATTATTTTTACCATTTTTCCCATACTTTTTCAATGCACTTGAAGATTTTGCTGTGGATTTTTTTCCTTGCTCCATCTCACGTATTTATGGTTTTCTGAGCTTTTCACCAGTAAGCATTTACCACTTGACTATTTTTTTTTTTGATTTGAACTCGTGTCATTGTTTAAACATGGTTTTGAAACTACAATCAGAGATGGTGTCCACCACCTCTAGGAATTCCAGGTTGAAAATGGCTCTTCAGGAGAAAAAGAACAAAGACCCCAATGCCAGTGTGTTTACTGAAACCAGTGGATGTGTATCTGATACCCCTCATCTGGAATGGTCCAAAATCTACACCATTTTTTACAATGATGTTTTTTCCTCTGTAACCCATGACCATCTTTCTTATCAAAGAATTTTGAGTTCTTAGCTCAACCTCATAGCTACTAGACCCCCTTTCATGCCCTATCCTAGTATCCTATCAAGTGGGAATTAGACCATGTAAGCCCTAAAAAATTCTCTTTTGATGAAAATGTCCATAACCTTGTTGCTTCATTCCATCCTAATGTTTTTACTAGGGCTTATGTCCTTGGACCTCCCAGACACCTTTTAACATCAAAATTTCTCGATGAACCCATCTCTCAGTTCAATTATGAAGTGGTGGTCAAATCTTGGATGGAGAATCCAACATTGTTTGTCCCTACTACAACTAATGTCTACCCAATTTCCTATTTTAGGGAACCTTTCTCATTACTAGAAGCTATGTTTTGTCTCTTATATGGGCCACCAAGTTGTTCCATGTTCAAAGCTCAATGGGTTCCTATGGCACACCACATTTTTTTTGCATGTGACTCATTCAATTGGGAACAGGTTTTATCTTTAAATTTGAAAGATGAAATTGAAAAATATCAGAAGACCCCAGACAACCAAAATTTGGAATTCTACATGTCAGGGTTTGTGATGGATGCATTCTGTGCAACTTCTCCTTTCCCCACCTTAAAATGGCATTGGAACAAGAATTCTCCACCTGTACACATATATTGGTCTAATATGTGGGAGGATAACTTCGTGCTTCGAGTTTACGAGCTTTGTGACATGTTTCTTGGATTGATGTATTATAAAATTTTCAAGGCTGACGCTCCCACATTTTTCAAAAGATCCAAGACACTAATTTCATTACATGGCGACTGGTATGTCAGAGAATATTTCTACTATATGAGGATTTTGGGTATAAATATAGTGTATATCCTACCCAGAATAGTCCCTGACCAGAAATTGCCTTTCAAGCTATCATCGATGGGGTTTTTGCCAAGCTGGAAAAGCACAAGAAAAAGGCTTGGCACAAATTTCCCTTGTATCTGGACTCCCTTGTACTACATAATTCTACCCATGCAACTGCGCCGAGTAAATAAATTTCTAACATGATCTTGGGAGAGGCACCGAAGAGGATACATGACCCAAATTATTATCTGGCAAACATTTTTGCACATGAGCACTTTAACTCTCAGTATTCTCATGAAAATGACCCTAATGGTTTTATGTTTAGAGCGGTTGTGGATTTTTGAGAGGAAATGGACAAGATCAAAGATCCATAAGTTAATTCTCATCTCTATAGGTACCAAAAGGACATCAATACTAGGACTCTTCACTATAGGGAAACTAAGCTGAAGATACAACAGGACCTTCAGAAGCGGAACACAGAGAAGGAAGCAAAGGAGAAATCAATAAGCTTTGTTGCCTCTCTTGCTACTTAGTATAAGGACAAAGGCAAAGGTGTCCTTGATGGTTCTTCCAGCCCTTAGCTTTCCTTAATGGAAGACACCCTACATAAAGGGGGCATAGTTTATGAATAATCTTGAGGAAATCAGTTCTCAATTGAAAACACACACAGATATGGATCAATCACAACCTAAGAAATAAAAGACTCAATTGAGTTATGAGCAAGTCCAATCACAAGAGGTTCCCAAGGAAGAACAACCGGTACCCTTGCTGCATATTTCTCAACAAGAACAATAACTCGTGCGAGTCCCTCCTATACAACAGGTAAATCCTTGACCTCTAGCTGATATTGAAATTCATGATGTGCACAGAGATGTGGAGGATGAGGAAGGTCCTTCTACTTACCCAGTTAATGTTTTGACCTCCCTGATATCGTCCATTCCCAATCTTCATGAATTTGAAACCATTTTAGATTCATCATTTTCTTGGTAGTCTTTTTCTGAAAAAATATTTCCCCATTTGTGGAAGCTACCACTAGAATTCCCGTAGTACTAGTTGACCCACCCATTCATACTTCTTCTCCTCCACTTTCACCACATCACCTTATCCCAACATCCCCACTTTCTCAACTTCCTCAAATAAACATTCCTTCCATCTCTATAACTATTTCTTCTGAAGTTGATATACCTACACCTAATTCTTCCACATCCTTCACATTTGATTCTTTTACTTGTCCTATGAACATCCCTCCCCTCAATATAGAAATCCTTGTTTCCCAGACACAAACTGATCCCCTGGTTACCACCCAGCAACAAACCATTTCACCCCCTGAAGGAATGTCAGATTTTAGAGAAGATGTGTGGTATCTATGGGAAAATACTACATGGATTAAGAATGACAAAGCTGTGATCAAGAAGGGAACTAAGAGAACAAGAGAAGGCTCAGCCAGACAGATGCCTACCCTTAATCAGGTTATTAGGAAGTCAGACACCCTTGATATCAAGCAAGGGGCATTGGAAATAGCAGCTTCTATGGGAGATTTTGCAGGTGAAAACTATGATTCAATTTCACAACTGAGTTTTTCCATTCTGGATAAAGAACAAGAACTAGAGAAAGCTAAACTAGACTTAGCAGCAGCTGAGGAAAAACATGAATAAGAGGTTAAACGGTAGAAAGAAGACCATGAAATCAAAATCAAGAAATGGCACCAAAATACTGAGCATCTCAAACATCGTCCTAGGAATGCAGATGTTCTAAATTAGATGCAAGTAGAAAATATTGTCATTTTTTAGAAACAACTCAAGGATACTCATCTAGCTTTAGTATCCTCTTCCTTTTCAAGTCTAACACCAGAAGAGTTTAAGCAGGTACTCTGCAAAGTGCAATAGGAATTCTACCAGGCCATGGTTGATCTATACACCTATTTTGATGAGATGCAAGGGTTATATAATTTGTTTAGGAAACATTCTGATACTTTGGAAACCCACCATGATCAGAGAAGAGCAACATCCATGGCCTTTGAACGGGTGATAGATTGGCAGAAGAATATCACAGGTAGACCACATGATCCGCCAATTTTGGACAAACATCAAGACAAAATGATTGAATTCACAATTGAGACATGGGAGAACATCTATGACTTAGTGGAGGCCATAATCAAGGAAGGACAAGTGGCTTGCGAACGTAGGTGGCCAGCTGCTAAAGTTTTGCTCGGCTATTTGGACTTACTTGTTTTAGATCCTATTGGTCAGGACCCTTCACCCAAGATCCAACTGGAACAGGTTGAACAACATTTTGATATGGCTAAGGAGTGGATCCAGTAGATAAATCAGCTCATGATGCAGGATATTGAGAGATGGATCGAGATTCCCCATGCTTCGATGTCTCAGATATAGGTGTAATTGAAAGAGTGGAATAAAGTAAAAATGAGGGAGATTTCCTCCCAAATATGTAAAATAGAAATCTACTTGATACATGCCCATTTTCAGTAGATCGATGAGATCATGAACCTACATGCCTAGTGGCGTTCCGCCCTTGGAAAGCCTTAAAACTATTTGATTTTGCATTCCCACGTTTTGGGAATTTTATTTTCTTGTAAAAATTTGTAATGTTATTTAAGGGGAAGAATTTCCCAAGTAGTGGAGGGAATTTTAGAGACTAAGCTTAAGACCTACATAGGAGAAAGGAATACCAAGAAGATAATAAGAAAGTTCGTGGTTCTAGCACTTTGAAATTTTTTGCATATTAATAAAATTGCAGTCATTTAACATTATGTTTTATGGTTCTTCATTGAATGTTTTTAATGAATTTCAGTCCATCTTTTAATATATTTCAATTGCTGGTTATTGGATGTCTTTTATAAATGTGTTGGTTCATGTACTGATTTTTCTTTAATGAATTGCTATGTGGAATGTGTATCAAGTGAATGTCTTTATTTGGTGTACATTATCTTTCATAATGCTAATAATTGGTTATTGATTACTAATATTGATCTGTTAATTAATAATATCTGTGGGACTTGTTGTATATCTCTAACGCTTTGGACAAAGTTCTTGGCAATTTTATTTTTTGAGTTAGTCTAGAGTTAGTTGAAAGAAGTGATCTTCATCTATATGTTTGCATATTAAATGGTTGTTATCTTTCATCTGCTATATCCTGCAACAGTCCTATCTTGAAATCATTACCCATCCTATTTAAGTGTGCTGAAACAATTATTTAGGAACCAGTTCTTTTCAATATTTTCCCACTTATCCTCACAATAGATATTCTGGCTTTGGAAACCTTTGTGCTAGTGGAGGCCTCGTATCCATAGGATCTAGTCATTCCAAACAACTCAAGGATAGAGTCTTCTTTGCATGGGAATGATTTGAAGCCTTTGGTTAGGATATTTCCTTCTGTTGATTAGCTTGTATATTTTCCAGCAACCTACATACTGGGCCAGTCAATAGTAGTTCAGTCGATACATACCATGTTCATGGTATTTCATCCAACATATGGATAAATGCATGTAACCATTCATATTTCGGCTTTACTACCCATCTCGTTTGACATGCAACTAGATTATCATTGGGATCATTGCTTTTATCATACTTCTTCCCTTGGTAGTGCTTTGTTTCCCCAAATCGAACTTCCATTAGTCTATGATAGTCGACCAACCTTCGATCAAGCTCTTATGCGTAGCCCACCATCTCGTTGAAGTAGCCTTCAATGCTTCCTCCAGTGCCAACAGTCACTGATATTCTAATATTTTGTCCTCAAATTCGTCAATAAACCTATCCAAGTTAGGTAGCACTTCATATGTTGGTAGTTCAACAACTTCTGTTCTGACCCAGCGCAGTGAGTGAGTGACTCACCGAAATTTTCTAATCGATACTTCATGTACCTAGTTCTGCTAGTTCTCGAGTGCATCATCAGAGTCTGATGATGTGGAGCTAGTAATTCTCCATCCTAGATCCTCATCTGTGGTGGGATGGATGTAGTCGTCAAAAATATTATATGCATTATCCCATCCTCCCAAAACTTCCTCCTTTACTGGTTCTACGTATCTTTGGATTTCACTAGGATCTAACAAGGAAATGATCTGCATATCGTGATTCTCAAAAGTCATCACTCTCTTCTTGAAGTTCATAGCCGCCATATTTTTATTTGCCCAACCAATACCCAACAACATGGGATATGAGCTACTTTCATCTACTATCTCAATAATATGAAAGTATGCATAGATATGTCCCTCCACTTTGACAAGTAGGTGTGGTTCCTGTCCAATTGGCGACACTCTAGACTGATTTGCTAGTTGCATTTGTATAGGAGACTAAACCAACTATTATTTCCCCATGTTTTCCCAAATTTTCATTTGTAAATATGTTTACATATGATCCTAGCTCCAAGATTACCCAATCCACATCATAGTCACTGATCTAGACGTTCATTCTCATTTCTCATTCTATTTTCTTCTTATGCAAATAATTCATGATGTGATCTTGTCTCCTTTTTTCCTATCAAGATAACAAACTCTCTATTTATTCTAATGCATCGGGATATTTTTCTAGCGACATACAACTTTCTAGAAAATTTTGCAATGTTCCAACCTTCCGCGATGGTCCTCACACATATTTTGAATCAAAAGTAGGTGTCATCTCATAGATAGGTAAATTACCCATTTTTCTGTTCAATACATTTGTTCCGTCGAAGAAATTTTTCTTTCTCAATATTGACGTCGAATTGGACCTTCATTCGAGCCATCAATCAGATATTTAGGAGTGGTTCGTCATCTCCATTCATCTCTCCTCCTTGAGTTATGACTCCAACATATGTAGGCCGAGTCTTGGGTTCCGCCGATATTTTTCCTACAGTTGGTCTTTGATTCTGATTTTGAGTCTATCTCACATTCTGTTTTGGTTGTGGTTGTGGTTGGTTCTTGGATTTCCACTTCGCAATCAAACCGTGGGAATTCTTTGACAGTGTGATCTGTGGCACTCCAATAAGTACATTGAGACTATAGATTCATATAGTCCCTCTGGTAATGTACCAAAACTCGTCAATTATAACACGTCACTGGTTTGTGACCTCCTCAAATAGAACCTATGTGAACGAATCCTCCATTGCAACCTCCATGGAATCCTCCATATGGATGATATTACGGTTGGTTAAATTGTTGCCGCTATTTAGGCTACATTTGAGTGTATTGTGTTTGAGTATAAAATGGCTCCTGCTGATTATATTGCATCTGATTGTACTCCGGTTGCAGTAGAGAAAAATGGGGTTTATGTTGCATGAACTGTGTTTGTTGCTGCAGTTTTGGTTTTTCCACTGGTCGGTGTTCTTATCCTTTCATAAAATACATATCCATCATTATTTATTGGAGAAAATCATATGCTCTGCAATCCTTTTCTTGATGGATAACCGATCACAAAAGTTACAAAACATATTTTCCATCTTTGACACAACCTTCTGAAGGTGAACACATTCCTTGAATCAATTTCCTCTAGTCTGATAGATCTAATACCATGGAATAATTCTTTGACTCAGTGTAAGTATTCACGGAAGTCGTGACATTTATCCTTATGATATTCTTCTGTGTGACATAGACTGTGCCATACTTCTTCATGGACTTTGTTTCCCTTATTAATATCCTGTAAGTGAATAGTAATATTCACCAATTCAGATTGGATATGGTTCATACCAACCACCATTTCACCAACGGGTGAATCTTCCAACTTCATTGCAATTTCGAGCGCCTTGGTATGTGACACAATCTTCTACTACATTAATGGCATTCAGATGTGTGGCACCAAAGATGTGATGAACCACTCTTTATGTTACACATCAGTCATCCCGAAGTTGACCTTAGCCATCAGCATATTGAACCATTGATCAAAATCCCATACCGACTCATTCTGATATTGTTTTATTTATTTCAACTCAGTAATGTATTGTGACTAGGATTTGGGATTAACGAATTCCTCAATTAATATGGTCCTAATATTTTATAGTGTCTTTTGCTCATGCCCTATTGGAACCTATAAAAACATCATATACCAATCTAATGCTCGGCCTCCAAAAGGTTGTCTCTAGTTTTCCCTTCTTGATATTTTCATCTTGAACTTGCTTCATAGTCTATATTTCTTTGCAAAAAAACCAATACTAGTCAGGGTCTTCACTCCCATTCCCATGGAACAAGGGTAGTATTACATCGTCACCTTTCACAAAAGACCACACTCTTCCTTGACTTCCCTCACAGTCTCATCATAACTCCCATCCATTTACACTGTGTCATTCCATCCAACCCTCATCTTTGTAGTACCCATAATGCCCGCACACTAGAGATTTAATCATCAGAGGTCATCTTTAGTATTCCTTTTTCATGAAAAAACATATTAATCCAAAGTTTCAAGGACAATAAGACCTCCGTCTTGGCCCCTAGAATAATTCCCTCTTTGTGTCTCTATAGGATTTGACTATGTTGACAAGAAACTCTATGATATTTCCTTCCAATATGATGTTGATTCACACTTCGAAAGATCTTTACGCCTTGTTATTTACCATTTGGAGTCGCTAGATCAATTCAGGGGTCCAGTGATTTAGTTCACCTCCTTGGAAGTTCCTTTTTCTGGAATGTAAGCTATGCCAAACACTCATACAAGATTATTGGAAATTCAGTGAAGAAAATTATGTGAATATCAGAGTAGATATATCTTCCCACCCACTCTTCTGCTAGTAGTCTTGGGTTTTGGTTTTCTTCTGTTGCAAACTCTCGAGCCTTATGATCAAACAAGTCATGGATCTTTGGTTTTGTTGGATGCCACAACATGTCCTCTTCTTCCTCACACTATGGTCCCAACAACATAACCATTTGTTGACACACTTCAATCGATATGGGTTCACTCCATAGGTTTGTTGACATCCTTTAGCACAATCTCCCTAAACACCGACCCAGACAGGTATTACCCTATCCAACAACACCTGTTGTTAGCACTATTTTTTGGGATAAGTAGTTGGAAGGGGATTAGGCTAGTGAAAGGAAGAATAAGGTCTAAATTTTTTCTTATCATATGACCTTGAAGGGTGTTAATGAGGTTCTGCAGGTATTTTGAAGGATCATTTCTAAGTTGGAAATGCAAAATAATTGAAAAAATCTATTTTTCAGCTTTGCAAATGTATGTGAATGAGAAATTATGTTCCAAGTTATATGGTAATAGGAAATGAAAGGCCTAAATGCATAGGCTTAAGAATTTCTGTATGGGAGGGAACATGTTAACTTGCATACATAGTTGTCCATTGGATGAATATATGTAAATAAATATACGGTCCCGAAGAATTTTGTTGTTTTAACATGCATGAAGGAATAAAATTTCTTAAATCAAGGGAATGGAGTAGATGATTTGTATTTCAACAATGGTGATAAAAGGTTGAATCAAATCCATGGTGGAAATTCATTCTTCTATTATAACTTGCATGGACAAAACAACTTTCATATCTACAGAATTGCTTAAAGGGATACATGTTTAAATGGTCAGGATTGATAATGGAGTAAGATCAATGCATGAAATGAATACCGCTGATCTAACATGCTCATAGAAAGTAATTTTTCTAATTTGCGTAATTTATTAAAGGTCGACATGTTTTGACAGAGGACATCTAACCGGGAATGAATCTACGACAAAGAGAAATTCCGCTGATTTAACATGCGCGGATAAATGAACATTTGAAATCTGTGGAATGTGGTAGGCTCTTAAGTTTGAACCACGAATATTTAAAGAGGAATTTGATCAAAGGCTAGAAACAATTCCTCAAGTTGAACTAGGATGGAGAAAGTCAAAATGAAGATTTGCAGAATTGGGTATAGGCTGCATGTTCCAATGGCTCATATTAAAGCTTGATCTAGATCAATGACTAAGGTTGATTCCGGAGATTGAAAGTGAGAAGATAAATGAATTCCTTATTTTAGAGAAATGTTCTAGGGGTCGAACTATTCAATGGTCCAGATGAAAGCATGATTGAGATAAATGGTTGAAAATGATTCCGCTAATCCAAGATGTAAGGAAGGGAAATTTTGGTGAGGATGCAGAAAGTGTAAGTGTGGGAAATAATCAAAGGTGTGGATTTAATCTAAGATAAATATATGGCTGAAAATCAATCGATGAACATAAGCTATAAGAAAGATAAAGAATGTGATATAACTAAATCCCAAGGTTTAAGGAAAGTACAGATGGACAAATTAGATTTGGGAAGGTTTTCGATCGAAGATGGATATTTATTCTGATACTTGAAGTTGCATGAAAAATAAATAAGCGTGAAACATCGGGAATAAGTTAGTGTGGTTAACAGACAATCCAAATCAATGGATCATATTGAAAGACACTATATATATGGGTGAAATTACATTTGGTTGAAGAAGATGCATAATTGATATGAGGAATAAAATATTATAAGGATGAGCACGTGGATGCAAATAATATGGTTTTTATAAGCATTGGAAAGCGAGAGCTCAGACTGTGCGGATAAAGCCACCTTGGACAAAAACATTTGGCCCATATGTCAGCTGACCATGTAGTCTTTTATATTTGATTGAACTAGTTTCTAAATGGCTAAGGTTGAATATTTAAAGGTTCAGAATCTTGGGTATCAGAAAATTGAAGAATTTTTCAAAGACAAAGATTCTGAAATATTTGACACTATATTGTTGAATGGTACTCTAGAAATAGCCAAGAACAATTTTAAAATACTTAAAGACAAGGGAGTTGATACTCATGGTGTTTTCAGTTCATATTTATTTTATTTTTCTATAGACCAAACCCCAAATTGTCCAAAGTTTGTTGATTGGTGTGCCAATAATTATTCCCCTTCTAAGGGGGTAATTATGGATGCATATAGGCCTAAAATATTGTTTCCACTGAGTTCTCTTGTCATCCAAAATACTTTTTTTATCCCTGTCGATGTCGTTCAAGTATCTAAAGAGTAGAAAGAAGAAATCCTAGTTCAATTTTTCTGAGAGTCCATAGTCAGTTATTAAACCATTATTTTCCCAATGATTATAACATGTTTAATGAAGAAACCCACTCTCTTTTAACCTTGTCAAGTCAGTTTTTAGGGTTGGATACCAATAAATAAATCATAGAACCATTATTGATATTAGTGTTTACCCTTAGTACTAGTTAGGTAGATTCCTGAACAATTGAGTCAGTCAATGCAGCCATCATGCCTTAAGTTTGATGAGTTTTTAGCTCATAACATTCATTCTCAGTTAGTAAACTTCCACAGGACAAGATGTTTTAGATTTCAATCCTTTCTACTGAATATTTTTTTAGCATTCAATGAAGACAATTTACCACTCCCAAAGATGGTAATAATAGATGAAATGAGCAGGGATTATAGTAAATTTATGAATTTGATCATGGAAGAAGAATACAATGCTTTATTTCAAAATATATTTCCCAAAGTGTTACAAGATATCAAATAGATGCTATAGTTTTCACCTGAAAGAAGAATAGGGGATTGGTTCCTATCTGAATATGGTACAATGATTAGGGTATATGGGTTTGTTCATCAACCCTATGTACTACCAACATATTTTACAACGAGAGTGTTTTCATTAGAACTAATTAGGAAAAATGTAAATTTTGAGGATGAACATTTCTTGAGTTTTAAGAATATTTCAGAGATCAAATTTCCTTGGATAGTAGGCCCTTTTGTCTTCAAGAGAAAATCATCTCTTCCAATGATCGAAATCCTGCTCAGATAAATGGGATTTTTAGTTAACGATGCTATTAATTATGATCCTCACCACCTTATCTCAAATAGGAGACAAGCTAATAAAAATAAACCATTTGAACATTATGACATTGCAGTACTTCCTGAAGCAACAAACTAGATGGATTACGCCAAAGATATAAAAAATGGTTAAACTATGCATGAAGACTCATTTTTATCTATGCAAGAAGATAGTTCTACTCAGCATGATCTTTCTAGCGTAATTGCAGCATCTATTCAAATTACACCATTGGCTAGTTTTTCTGGAAAAAACAAATAAGAGGGACTTCTCATATGGCATAGATACTGAAGAAGAAGATATTACCAGAACACCCAAAAAGAAAAATATTGAAAAAGAAGGGAAACTTCTACAAATCACGAAGGATAGGATTAAGGGTAAAAGGAAGCATATGAAGGTGAAAGGACAAACTTTTGAAATCCAGGAATATGCATTTGATTAAACTCTTGAAGGAGCTTGTTGGGTGTTTTCTACTATCTTAAATACACCTAATATTTAATTATCAACTCGGGCTGGTAGGATTAGTTTTGATGCATAATATATGAAAATGTAAAAAAGGCTCCTAGGGTGCCGTGGAGATATTTTAATAAACAAAATATCAAAATATCAAAAACCGAGTCAAACTCCTAAAACTATCTAAATAATTGGACTGGACTAGAATATCAAATTTAAACAACTACTAAAAAGAAAGATATAAACAATAATACTTATAACTTGAGACACTAACTCATACAAGAAATTATAACAACTGAACTCACAAATAATCAACTAACTACTCCTTAAGCGGAACGCTAGGGTAAAAAGACAACTTATCTTAAAAAATAGAAAACTGAAAAAGCAAGTAGAAAACTTAATAAATAAGACTTTGAAAGAAGCAAGTAGAAAACTTAATAAAGATAATAAACAAAAGCAACTAGAAAAATTAATAAAGATATTTAAACTTTATTCTTCAATAAACACATACCAAAAACAATAATGATTCCTATGATTACAAATAACTTAACTTCCTCTTAAAAATAATACATCTAACTCTAAACTCTATATGCAAACGAAGATAACTATGACATAAAATAGTAGTAAAACAAAATCCGTGTTTATAATATTCAAGAAATAAGAACAACTTAATCTATATTTAATTTAAGGTGAAAAGAAAATAAAAGAAAAATAATAAAACCTTAATCAATAACCTAAAACAATCAAACTTTAATTGTAATGCTTAAATAAAATTACCAACTACAAACATAATCCAAATATTGACAAAACAAAACTAGAAACAATCTGAAAATTATATATATTTAATGATATATATAGTTTACATGAGAGATGAGAAAGTTAACCTGCAAAGGTTGACTTCTCTCAAATTTTGGGCAATCTTTAAAGCACATAATTAATTTTCAACCAATGCATAGTCTAGCTCTTCATTCATCATGATCGTGACATAATTTTCTGAGTTTGCTCCTTCTTTAGCATGAACAGGCTTCTTCAGTATGCTTGATGCAGTGACAACCCCTTTCTTAGTGTGGAGGATAGACTGGTGTTGAGCGCAGGCTTGTACATAGTAGCAGGATTCTAGAATGCAGGTCCCTCATCAGTGTGAGCATGTGGACTGGTGGTGTTGTGGAGAGCAAGAATGGTGACACAATCGGTCTTCTATGACGCAGGTCGTTATATCCCTTAAATGCATAGGTTTGTGATAGTTTGATATTAAAACAAAGGAGGTTGTGAGTAAACTGAAAATGTCCATCCCTTTGAACATGTGGATAGTGAGCAGTTACGTGGAAATCCTTCCATACGCATGGATGATCCATTCATTACAGGTTGTTCCATGTTTAAATGTCCAAAACTGATTATAGACAGCGCACAGGATGATGAGCGAGCTGATCAGTGAGCTGAACAAAATACTGAGCCATGAGCTAGATGTGCGTCGATCTAGGGAAAATATGGCAAACGATCAGTGAATTTTTCACAACAGCTGGATGACGAGCTGAACGCCAAGCTGGATCATGAATTGGACGTATAGTGCAAATGGACAACTGAAAGCATTTTGATGTTAATTTTTCCCAAATGAACTATAAAATATGCAAACAAATATACATATCAAATAATACATTAAATATGCTTTAAATAATATACTTATGAGTCAATAAAATCATAAAAATGATATTAATAACCAAAGTTATAATAACATCAAATTTGTTCTTACCTTGTGCTGAAATAACAATCTACATGACATAAAATATACTAAAGGTAATAAAATATGTGTTAAAATGTGTTATTTGATCACCAAAAATGATAACAAAATGAGGCTCAACATTCCCCCAAACCAGAGAAATGCCAAGTCCCACTGAGCAAAAAGGAAATGATTAAGGAAGAAGGCATAGTTGAACTAGTAACTGCCTTCTACTTGGCAAATGAATGGAATAATTTAAACTTTAATCTTGTAAAAAGAATATTTATTTTATGTCAAAATAGAGAAGATTTGACGAGTCTTAGAAAAATGATGGAATAGTAAAAGATTTGGATTTCTTAGGAGACCATGCTATTATAGAAAAATTCAAGATGTGTGTCATTTAACAGGAATATGCGTTTGATAAATAAATTTATAAAGATTATAATTAGTTCAGCCATGTCCAAAGTAAAACTTTGGACAGCTTGAATGTATATCACAAATGCATATATAACATTCTGAGTTAACAAGAAAAATAGTTTTCATGTGTATTTAAATAAAAAGATACTAACAGTAAAATAATAATAAAAGAAAATTTAAGGTCAAAGCATCCATACAAAAATAAAACTATGTTCAAAAACAAATTTGGTTGACAAATTTTAATCATTCATGCAATAATACCATAATATCTCATTCAGACCATCATCTGAACCATTATTCAGATCCTTCGTAAAGTCTTCCATCAAATCCTTCATATTGATTGATTAATTTATTTGTTGTAATAACATGCTTCATGCTATAACCTGAAAATACTTTAACATTTGTCAGAGATAAGCAATTTTGTCATAAAATAATAAAAGATAAAAGCAGACAAATATTTTGTTCCGAATCTTCCGAATCCTCCCCCAAACCAAAGATATGGCATGTCCTCATGCAAAGGAGAAGAATAGTTTATTTCAGATAATAAAAAGTGTGAGTATGCTGTTATTGTTTTATAAAGAAAAGAAAAATTGACTAGTAAATGAAAGTGATTTAGATATGTATATTTATGAAAAATAACAGTGCTTAGAAAGACCATATAAAGAGACAATAATATAATCGAAAGAATTCCATAAGAAAATCTAGGCATCTATGCCTCATTATAAAGATATCTTGTCATCATAAAATTCTTTTGAGTTTACCCCGAAGTGTGTGAGAGATGTAAATATGGGTCCCGTTTATAGGATAATAACATCCTAGGTATTGATTGAATTAGATGGTCAGGTCCAAGCCCAACTTACAACGATTCTCAAGTGACAGTAAAGATAATGGGCCTTAACATTTTATTTATAAATTTTTTTTTAATTCCTGTATATGATCATTATTTTACGAATCATGTGCATAGTAGTGCATTAACCAGACTTCTTTACTTGATATTTCCCTGCTTCCAGTGAGCCTGTTCAGTACCCTGGTGGGTTTATCTTGGTACCATGCAAGTATAGTCCCGCTACCAGCGAGCCTATTCAGTACCCCAATGGGTTTACTTGCATTTATCACGCTTCTTGGTTTTAAGTTGTTACATAACATTAACCTGCTCCCAGCAGGCCTATTCAGTACCCCAGTGGGTTTTCCTTGTATATAATGATATTAAATATATGGAAGCCGATTGGTACTAGACCGTGCTAAGCACTGCTAAAACACATAATTCAATTTTACAGAAATAAACTTACAAATAATTTTCATACTGGCCTTAATCATAAATCATGTCAAAAGAGAATAACTTAAAGTTGTTCTTTGACCTTACAATCCATCCTTTTCAGAAGAGATAAGTAATGTTCCCCACAGGTAAAAATTCCACCTACTCTCGAGATATCACAAAGAGATATTTGAGAGACAAGTTTTGATAACAAGTATAGGATGAACTAGTAATCCATAGGCACAAGATAAATGATAATGAAAATAGGTCTTATCAAGAACTATTCGAAATAACAAATCAGAAATATACATGTCTGAATCAAAATATCAGAAACTATCTGAATCATAAAAGGAGCGGTTAAGAATGCTATGCAAGGAGTTATCCTTAATTGTCACTACAAACTACAAATTAAGAAGAGTTAAGATACCTTACGAGCGTAATTACCTTTTCCAGGTAATATTTCATGAGCTTCTTATAGAGATAAAGTATCCATGATCAAACTGCAAAACCACTTGTTAGATGATTCAATTTATTCATAAAAAATAGAAAGCAAAAGAGTCGCATGTAATTTATTTTATCAAAAGTGACTCTTATTTTTTCATAGAAGAAAAAACATGTCTACATATATACAAGTGATGATAACCCCAAAATGATTTCATGGATCAGGAGGAGGAGGAGGAATAATTTCCTCTTCAATTAATTCCATTTCTCTGTGCTGTAAAATATTTTGTATGAAATCCTGTCTAGATGTTGGTTGATGGTAAAGCCTAAGTCTATGTCCATTCACTATAAAGGAAAATTTTGAACCGTCAATTGTTTTAATTTTTACTGATCCATTGTCAAAAGATGTAACTACTTCATAAGGGCCCAACCAACGGGTATTTAAATTTCCTTTAAAGTTTTTAAACCATGAATCGAATAGTAATTCCCAATCTCCGGCATTAAATTGCTTTTTCTTGATAAATTTATCATGCCATTTCTTTCATTGATTCTGTATTAGCATTGTTCTTTGGAGCGCATCTTGTCTAATTTCATCTAATTCATTAATCTGTAGGATTCATTGTTTATGTGCTTCATTGACATCCATACCTAACTGTGCTGCCATATGAAAGGTTTTAACTTGAAATTCAATAGGTAAAAGGACTTGTTTTCCATATACTAACTCATAGGGGGTATGTCTGGTAGTATTTCTCCATGTTATCCTATAGGCCCAGAAAGCCTCTGGAAGTCTATCTGCCCAATCCTTATGATGTAAGTGAATGGTCTTAGTTAAAATAGCTTCTATTACTTTATTGGTTGATTCTACCTAGCCATTAGCCTGATGATGGTAAGGTGAAGACTTGCAATGTCGAATACCATACTTCGTAGTGAGGTCTTGCATTAATTTGGAAGTGAATTAGTACCTTGGTCTGTGACATATTCTCTGAGTACACCAAATTAGGTAAATATTTCTTCATATATGAATTCTACTACAGATTTCTCTGTAGCCCTAAACAAAGCTTTAGCTTCTACCCATTTGGTAACATAATCTGTGCAAACCAAGATATATTTATTTTTATGAGACATGGGAGAGATTGGTCCTACAAAATCAAGAGCCAATTTTTCAAAAGGCTCAATCATGACCTAAGGTTGTAAAAGAATTTGGTCTGATGTTTTGGGTCTACCCATTCTTTGACAACTATCACATCCTTTAACATACTTGGCAGCATCCTTAAAAATGCTTGGCCAGTAATAACCAGAGTGCAATACTTTGTATGTTGTCTGTCTATCAGAAAAGTGTCCTCCACATGGTCCATCATGGCATGCTCGAAGAATGTCTGTCATTTCATCCTCTCACACACATCTTCTAATAATAAGATCTAGGCCAGTGCGAAAGAGGTCATTATCAACCCAGGAATAGTTAGAGATTTGTACTATTATGTTGCATTTCTCGTATGGAGCCAAATGGTGTGGTACTTTTCCAGTCGCTAGATAGTTTCCAATATCAACAAACCAAGTGGTTTGAACATATACAACAAATAGATGTTCGTCAGGAAAAGTATCATCAATAGGTTTAGTATCACTATCGTGTTGTATACGAGACAGAAAATCCGCTACTAAGTTTTCTTTACTAGGTCAATCAATGAAAATAATATTAAATTCTTGTAATAGAAGAAGCCACCGGGTAACTATACCATTGGTGATCGATTTATTCATTAAGAATCTAATGGAAAAGTGGTTGGTGTGCACAAAAATTTCGTACCCTATAATATAATGTCGAAATTTTTTAATAGAATAGACTACTGCCAAAAATTCTTTTTCAGTAACGGTATAGTTTAATTTTGCAGGAGAAAGAATTTTGCTGATAAAATAAATGGCATAAGGTGATTGTCCTTATTTCTATCCTAGGACTCCTCCTATGTCCGTATCGGAAGCATCAGTAGATATATGAAAGGGAAGGGTCCAGTCAGGGCCCCTAAGTATTGGTGCTACTGATAGTTTATCTTTTAAAATCTCAAAATCATTTTGACAAGATTCTGTCCATTGGAATTCTACATCTTTTATGAGCAATTTAAAAATTGGTGCAACTATCTTTGTAAAGTTTTCAATAAAACAGTTATAATAGCCTGCATGACCCAGAAAGCTTCTCACCTCCTTTTTGTTTTTTGGAGAGGGAAGGCCAACTATTACTTCGATCTTAGCAAGGTATACTTTAATTCCTTGAGAAGAAATATGGTGTCCTAAAACTATACCTTCAGTCAGTAACATTTTACACTTTTCATGACTAAGAGCTAAGTTTGTCTCTTGACATTAGATCAAAAATTTCTCGAGGTTGTCAAGAGCTTCTTGGAAAGTATTACCATAGGCTGTAAAATCATCCATGTATACCTCAACACAGTCATGTATAAGATCAGAAAAGATGCCTAAGACTGCTCGCTGAAAAATAGCGGGTGCATTACATAAGCCAAATGGAAAAAACACGAAAATCAAATGTCCCCCAAGGACATGTAAAAGTGGTCTTATCCTGATATTCAGGTGCTATTAGGATCTGATTGTATCCACTATATCAGTCAAGGAAGGAGAAATACTTCTTACCTGACAAGGTATCTAATAATTGGTCAATAAAGGGAAAATAAAAGTAGTATTTAAGAGTGGATTTGTTCAGTTCCCTACAATCAACACAAATATGCAATTTCCCTGTAAATTTCTTTGAAACTACCACTAGAGGAGACACCCATTTTCTATCAAAAATAGGATAGATGAAACCTATGGTAATAAGCTTTTGTAATTCTTCTTTTACTATATCGTTCAAAGTAAGATTCATCCTCCTTTGAGGCTGTCTTACAGGTGGTATCTTTGGATCCATATAAATGTGGTGAATACAAGTGTCAGGGTGTATACCCTTCATATTAGTGTATTCCCATGTGAATTCTCTAGCTTGTTTTTTAAGAACCTTAAATAATTGAGCTTGTTGATCTTCGCTTAACACTGCATTTCTATGCAAAAAAAATTCAGGGCCAACTTCACAAGGTATGGTGAAAGGTCCCATATGCTCTTCGATTGTGAAGACACAAGGTGCTTCTGTAAACATTGAGAGAGCCATTGTTTCCTAAAAATCATCTCCAAATATTTGATCAAATTTAGCAAACGACTGAGGAAAATCTATACTAGTGGTGGAGGAAATAAAATGATTCAATACATTCTTAGTAGTTTGCTCCTATAATGCCCAGGAGAAATCACTAGGAGAGTAAAGGTCATCAAAATCTTTGTCCCCAAAGGAACAAGTTAACCACCATTAATTTTCAATTTATGCTTGTGCTGGGGGATATAAAATAAGTGTTTGGATAGACAACCCATTGGAAATGGTCATCTCCCCATCCCTACATTCTATAAAAGCATTGGCAGTAGCTAACCATGGTCTTCCCAAGATAATAGGATGTCCTTTAGAAGGATCCTTTTATTGTATGAACATAAAGTTGACAAGGTATTCCCATGAAGCTATTGATACAATAATGTCATCCAGGACTCCAGCCAGATTTAACATAGTATGGTCTGCTAGTTCCAAGATGGAAGGGGTAGTTCAAAGAAATTGTCTCAATTGTAAAGATTCTAAAACTACACGGTCATCATATTGATTACTGCTCCTAAATCGATTAATTTGTTATCTATGGTGGTAGTATTTATAATTTCAGTCACTACTAGGGCTCCTGGATTTGTATATTTTACAATCCAGGACTGATCTGACATATATTTAGACATTTCTCCTATGACATGAATTATAAGGGGGTCTTTTTGTTTCTTCCCTGGGCATTTAATGCATAATTCCTTTATTACCTTATTGTAAATTGGTATATCTTTAATAGCTTGCAATAACGGGATTTTGACACACATATGCTTTAATTCTTTCAAGATATCATACTCTAAATGAACTACGAGATTTTCTATTACTAGTCTTGCTGGAAATGGAGGAATTATTTGTTCCTGAATAGGTTCTTGCAGAGGATGTGTAGGTACTAGAAATTTTGGAATGTTCACATCCTCCAAGATGGAATCTTTCATGGGTTCATTTGAATCTTCCTCTTCTTCATTTTCCTTATGCATGATGACTAATGTTCTGGGTTTATCATTAACAACTCTTCCAAATCATAATTGAATCTCATGTATAAGTACAATCGAAACAAGGTAGGATGGAAGAGTTTTCAACTCAATATTGTTAAGATCTTGAGTTGGTTTATTATTAGGGTTAGGAATTAGTTGTTTAGGTAATAATGTCGGTCGTGGAGGATTTGTATTCTAAAAGTGATGAGGTTGTTGTGCAATGAGAGGAACTGGAGGTACAAATCTAGGAAAATGCTGCTGGAAATTTGGTTGGTGTTGAGGACAAGGATTATTAGGTGGAGGGATAGGTTGTGACTAAGGGTATGGTTTTCCTCTCCACCCTTAAGACCAATACTATTGTTGTGGAAATGGAGGAAGAGGACACTGAGGTGGCCAACTCTGCTAACTAGGATTGTTCCATTGTTGGGGTTGTTGGTATGGAGAGTAATAGGGTGGGGATTGTGGTGGAAAAATATGGTATGTTGGTTGAACTCTATATTTCCAAGGAGACCTCATAGATGTTTCACCTACATCCCCACTCTTATAGATGGCTTGCAATCCAAGAAAGGATGGACAATTATCTGTCGGATCATTCCTCAGTATAGATGTGACATATAGAGATATTGTTTAACAGACATTCCTTTTGGGGATGTTTTGTCCTACATCTTGGACAGAAAATACTCATTGCTGCCCATTATTCATCTCTCCTTTTATTGGCTTGTAAAGAATCGAATTGAGAACCCATGGCTCCTAAGATGTCAGTCTTAAAATTTTCCAATAGGTTACCCAATCCCATCCTTGTAAACCCTCCTGAACTAGGAATGTTTCCTCTTACATTTCTACTATAAGGCTCTCAAAAGTTTTCTCAACTCCCCTGCTACTTCTAGAATAATTTTTACACATCTCACCGATCTGTGCAAAGGTCTTATGAGAAATATCGTCAGCTACCATGAGATTAGGACTCTCTAGCAAGTCCTTGGAGATTCGTTTGAGAAAACGTGTACGTACTGCATCTTCTCCAAGGTCATGATACTTTGCTTTTATGAAGTGTATAAACGAACCTTTTGAGATAATCCTCTAGGATTTCATCTTCAATTTGTTGTATCTTAAATATATCGTGTTGGGAATATTTAGTTTTGCAGTATTCTTGATACTTTCACAAGAGTGAGGTTCTCATGTCATCCCAAGTCCTGATAGTGGACTCACCTAATCCCATGAACCATCGCAAGGAGAAATATTTTAATGTAGCGAGAAAGAGTTTTAGTTTGTGAGCATCTTGTAGATAATTATAGCTCCTACAGAGAATATTCGAACAAGAATGTGTCTGGGTCATCATTACTTTTTCCATAAAAGGTAGGTAAAGAATAAGGGGGGATGTTTTTCATATTTACATCCAGTATAGTGTCTAGAATAGGAAACCTGAAGGTAGCCTCAGTTTGGTTTTCTCCTTCACCTTCATTATTCCTAACTTCATTATGATATTTGTTCTCTCCCCGTCCCTCCATATAGGCAGGGTTTTTAATATACATATACCTAGGAAGCTCCTTTCGAGGTGATAATGGAGCATCCCCACACTCTATTTCGAGAGAGATCTTCCCTTAGTCAACCATTTTCGTATTGAACCCTAGAGGGAAAGTAGCTTCTACTATAGATGTCTCAATTTGTGAGAGGATTGTATCTAAGGGGTTTCCAAAGAGGGATTTTACCTGCTTAGGATCAACAAGGTCAAAAAAGTTCATACTTCCTACTAGTGAAAAGGTCATATCCTTTGGTTTTGTGACTAGTGGAGAACTAGAGGTTACTAGTGGTTGATCCTTCTGAATTTATTTCGGAATGAGGTCCTTAGGACCTCTGGGCAAGGTTCCTTCTCCTTCTATGGTTCCCTTGGTAAGATATATTAAAAGAGTTTATTTAGGTTTCCAAGCATAATTACTACCTTCAGGTGTTTTTCAATACCTTTTTGGTGAGTTAGTAGTTGGGGTATTACGTCCCCTAGAAAAGTTAACCGAAATGTCGATAGTTTTTACTACCTTAATAAATCTACCCTGAGGATCTCTAAGTCTCTTCATGAAAAGAAAACTAAATTAAAGGAAACTTATGCTATTATTATTATTAATGGATTTGGGGGCACCTGTTATAACAAATGCGTTGATTCTAAAAAGGAAAAAAAGTATATGGCAAACGCAGAAAATAACACACTTACAAAAACAACAAAGGAACAACAAGGATTTGGGGCACCCCACTATAGTGGATGCGTCTGGATGTTACACCATGAAAATTCCAAGAAATTTGTAGTGAAGTCGTCTTTACGTCTTATTGTTCTCCCCTCCCTCTTGCTGTGTAAAATAAAAGTAATCTATCTATCTATCTAAACTATAAAGGAACCCTATTTATTCTACCTTATAAAACAACTCCCCAGCAACGACACCAAAAGTGTTGGGTGTTTTGTACTATCTTAAATACACCTAATATTTAATTATTGACTGGGGCTGGTAGGCTTAGAGTTGATACAAAATATATACAAAGGTAAAAATGCTTCTAGGGTGTTGTGGAGATATTTTAATAAACAAAAGATCGAAAGATAAAAAACCGAGTAAAACTTCTAAAACTATCTAAATAATTGGACTCAATTGAAATATCAAATTGAAACAACTACTAAAAAGAAAGATATAAACAATAATACTTATAACTTTAGACACTAACTCATACAAGGAATTATAACAACTGAACTCACAAATAATTAACTAACTACTCCTTAAGCGGAAGGCTAAGGTAAAAAGAAAACTTATCTTAAAAAAATAGAAAACTGAAAAAGCAAGTAGAAAACTTAATAAAGATAATAAACAGAAGCAACTAGAAAAATTAATAAAGATATTTAAACTTTATTCTTCAATAAACACACCCAAAAACAAATGATTCCTATGATTACAAATAACTTAACTTCCTCTTAAAAATAATACATCTAACCCTAAAATCTATATGCAAACGAAGATAACTATGACATAAAATAGCAGTAAAACAAAATCAATGTTTAAATATTCAAGAAATAAGAACAACTTAATCTATATTTAATTTAAGGTGAAAAGAAAATAAAAGAAAATTAATAAAACCTTAATCAATAACCTAAAACAATCAAACTTTAATTGTAATGCTTAAATAAAATTACCAACTAAAACATAATCCAAATATTGACAAAACAAAACTAGAAACAATCTGAAAATACATAAAAAATAGTAAAAATAGAACCGAGGGTTAAATGACAGACTGAACAATAGGTCTGTAAAGGGCAGTTGAATGGAAGACTGAACAGACAGTCTGAATGGCGGTCCATACAGCAAAAATGGTAATTTAAACTAACCTAAATGAACTAATTCTTTGGCTGAAGTTATGCAGTTCTAAACCTAATGCATGGAATCAATAAACAAACCTATTTAATCAAAAAATTAACTTCAAATTAACTCTTAAACAAAAATAAGCCTGCACAGGTGTGGCTCGTTGGTGGTTATGTTGTTATGAAGTTACTTGTTGTAAATTCGAGGTCATGAAATCAATCCCACCCGAGTTTACCCATGTCCCATGTCTTGCAGAGGGTTTGGGGGAGCTAGGGTTATAGTTGTAGCGGGAATGGATCCCTGGACCCCATGTCATGCGAGTACCAACCCGACCCTAGTTGTCGATTCCCCTAGTAAAAAAAATAAAAAATAAAAAATAAAAAACTCTTAAACGTCAAAAAGAAAACGTTGCATATTAAACTAATTAGTAAGATGGAAACTAATTTAAAAAAACTAGAAATTAACTTGAGAAAATTCATGGCAAGAAATAAATAAACATAACTAAATCTAAATGAAAGCAAATTATTCTATATAAGCAAATTCATGACAAGAAATAAATAAACGAGACTGAATTCTAATGGAAGAAAACTATTATATATATTTGAAAATATAAACTAAAAACAATACTGAAATGAAATGACTGTAAATAAACTAACTAAAAGAAAATAATTGAAAACAAATGATAGAAAGCAAAGTTATGCGTGCATCTATTTATTTAACTGCTGAAATAAAACTAAACTAATGCAATATAGGAAAAATAGCATTTACTATTATATAATACAAACAAACTGGAAATTAAACTAAACTAACTAAAACAGAAAATAAAGAACTAAATTAAACAAAGAAATGAACCTGTGGTTGATGAGGGGCCCTCTCAACAATCAGGGGTGAAGTCTACTAACTCCTACTCAAACGCAATCTTCAACAACAATGCATACAGCTCTTTATTCAGATTCAAAAATAGAATTACAGTGCTTATAAAAACTATGACTAACTCTGCTCTGTATTCAGAGACTGATATATATAGTTTACATCAGGGATGATTTTAAGGAACCATACTTGTTTAAAAGGGTATAAATGTTGGCGAATATTACCAATTCTTAAAACACCAATGATAAAATGATTGGCGATATTTTTCAAAAAATATTTTAATTTCTGATCCGGTGGATTATTCATCTTCAAGTAACACTGATCCAATATGGTACAATAGCTATTAATCTATATGCTAAATTTGTGGCACAGTCGCGTAGTTAGCGCATGGACTGCCCAACGCAGTTGCGCGTGAGCTACACAGTTGTGCATGCGCAGCGCAGTTGAGCGCAGTTGCACAGGAGCCGCGCAGTTGCGTAGGAGCCGTACAGTTGCGCAGGAGCCATGCAGTTGCATAGGAGTTGCGCAGTTGTAGCACCGTCAAGTTGAACATCACATGGTTCGGAGAAGTCCTCATATGCTGTGACAGCAGATCGGGTATATGGAAAAGTCCTTATATGCCACGACATTTTGATGCTGTGAAGTTGGTAGTGACACCAAATGGTGATGTTACATGGCATAGCCCGGTTGCAAGTCATAACAACGTGTGGTGAGTCGGCACATGTGCGTAGAGTGGTTGCAACATTTTGGATATCTGGAACGTCGTGGTAGCATAACGCTTGGGCCGTGACTTGGCAGGATGGCATGATTCAGTTTAGCATATGGTTGTAATGATAATAAAGAAGATAACAGCTGTAGCGGAGGAAGGGGACCCGTTACTTGTACTCCGACTGAACGCTTAAATAGTGACTCTGGCCATATTTCAGAGGATGCTTGCTGAAGGGAGATTCAGATTGTATAGAGCTTCATTTATCTATGTACGAGAAGCTTTGGGAGTTGCTATGAGTTGCGCAGATGCTGTTTCTTTTTAGTCGACATTCTCTGTTATAATTTAGCTTTCTTTGTCTTTCGAAGGCTAATTGTAATTTTCAGAAGAGAGGTTTTAAAGACTCTATACAGCATTCTGTTTATAGTTGCTGAAGTTGATTTCAGAACCATTTTTGTAACATTTTAAAGAGATTAATTGGATCGGTACCCATTGGAGAGGGACCCGGAGACGTAGCCCAGTGGAGGGGGTGAACTCCATTATCAACTTCTGTCTGTGACTGTCTGCTTCTATGTTTCTTTTTATATCTGTTTATCAGTTTTGTTGTCTCATTGTGGTTTTTTCCCATTCCTGTCTCATTCTTCTTTTCATTTCTGTTCTAAGCATTTAATCATTGTTAATGCTACTTCATGGATTAAGCAAACTGATTAAACGCATTCATTAAACTTTTTAATGCACTCAAGTTGAGATCATATGGATCATATTATGGTATCAGAGCTGGTTGACTATTTGTGCAAGTTGTGAATGCTTACCAGGTTCAGGTTAAAGCGTGGTGAAGGAGAATTAGTTGAAGGAGACCCTGAGGTTGGCTCAAGAAGAACATTCTCAAGAACCATGTCTTCTCCGAGAGGGGAAGAAGAAGGACATACTGAACGGGAAAAACCTGTTATGTCAGAAACTAAGTTTCTAGAGGCTTTTATGAGCATGAAAGCCATGATATAAATTCTACTCGATGAGTGAGCAGAAAGGAAGAAGAAAGAAGAGGGATCTTCATCCAAAGATGCCGAAGTGAAGAAGGAAGAAAAGGGTAAAGGAGTAGGAGGTGATGGTGATCCTCCTGAAACTAATCAAACTTTCTCTTCTTCTCATACTTCTCTTTCTAATAATGCTAATATGCCTTATTTCAAATTGGATGTAAAATTTGAATTGCCAATTTATCATGGAGATTTAGATGCTGAAAAGTTAGACAATTGGATCAAGCAGCTTGAAGTATATTGCAAGGTACAGGGCATTACTGATGACCCTTCCAGGATTCAGTTGGCCACTTTGAGAATGAGTGGAATGGCTCTTACTTGGTGGGAGAGCAAGATTCGGCAAGATCTTCGAAAGAATGGTAAAATTATTTCAGTTTGGAATGAATTCATTGAAGTATTAAGGAAGCAATTTTATCCTTTAGGTCATATGCAGCAATTAATAATGACCTGGAAAACTTTTAGACAATCTAAAGGACAAAGCATTCAAGAATATACTCATGAATTTAGGAAGAGGGCTATTGCATTGAATGTTGCATTAGACACACATGAGACTCTTCTTAAGTACATTGGTGGTATGCATTCTTACCTGCGGCATACCTTGTTGATGTTTAACCCTAGTACCTTGGATGATGTATGTGTTCAAGCTACACATTTAGAAGCTAGGGGTAAGCATGCTAATGATACTTTTGTGAAGAAATCCTTTGAAAGAAAATCGAGAGGTAAGGATCAGGGGAAAAAAAAAAGCTACTGTTAAGAAAGAGGGTGAAAAGCCTACATGTTCGCATTGTCAGAAGGGACATGATGTCTCTAAGTGTTGGAAACTTCATCTGGAGTTAAGGTCAAAGAAGTATGGAGGAAACAAAGATAACGGCAAAGAAAAAGCTACTGCAGGAGTTATTCAGGACTTAGGATCTGACTCAGGTGATGAAACAAAGGTTACAGCTGTCGGAATCCAGGGTAAGGATAAAGGTATCTCACTTCCCATTGATGAACAATCAAGTTCTAGTGCAAGTACAAGTCTTCCATCTACTTCTAAGAAAAATTATAAAGATAGAAGTGCACTATTTCATGTTCGTGTCATTACAAATCACACAAAGATTGATACATTGTTTGATAGTGGTTCACAAGTAAATTTGATATCAGAAGAAGTGGTTAAGAAACTACATTTAGTTACTGTGCCTCATGAAAAGACCTATCTTCTAGGTTGGGTTACTAATGATACATGATTGCAAGTTACAAGGAAATGTGTATTAAAATTTGCAATTACTGAAAAGTTTAGGGATGAGGTATAATTGGATGTAGTACTACTTGACATTTGTGGAATTATACTTGGGAGTCCATATTTGTATGACCGGAAAGCAGTCTTTTATAGAGATCAGAATAAGTATCATCTTTTTAAAGAAGGTATGGAATATATTGTACTAGCACATAAGATAAAAACCAATCTAGCAATAGTCTCTACAGGACAAATGAAGAGGTTGGTAAATTCTAGTAAGAATTTTGTGTTGATGATGGTTAAGATGAAAAATGATGCAGTCTCTAAATATTTTGAAGAATGTGACCCTAAGCATAAATCTAAACTGATTGACATCATTTCTGAGTATGATGATTTGTTTCAAGATCCAAAGGGGTTACCACCGAAGAGAGAGATTCAACATGAGATACATTTGCAGCAGGATGTGCCACTCCCGAACATAGCCATGTACCAGATGTCTGTAATGCAGAATGAGGAGATCAAGAAGCAAGTTCAGGAGCTGATTGAGAAGGGGGTCATCTAGCCCAGTACTTCTCCTTGTGGCTCTCCTATAGTCTTGGTTCCAAAGAAGGATGGGTTGTGGAGGATGTGTATCAACTACAGGGCCCTTAACAAAATCACCATTAAAAACAGGTATCCTCTTCCTCGTATTGATGATTTGCTTGATCAGTTGAAACATGCAACTTACTTTACAAAATTGGATCTGCGTAGTGGGTATCATCAAATCCGTGTTGCTGAGCATGATGCTTGGAAAACAGCTTTTAAAACGAAATAGGGTTTGTATGAATGTATTGTAATGCCTTTTGGGCTTTGTAACGCACCTGCTACTTTCATGCGGGTCATGAATAATGTATTTCATTCATTCATTGATGATTTTGTAATTGTATACTTGGATGATATCCTTGTGTTTAGCAAAACTTCGGAAGAGCATGTTGTACATGTGAAGAAAATTTTAGATATACTGAGAAAGGAAAAGCTTTATGTAAAAATGTCTAAATGTGAATTTGCTAAAACTTCTTTAGTATATCTAGGCCATATTATTGGTGGAGGCCTCCTGCGAGTGGACCCATCCAAGGTTGTTGTCATTGTAAACTGGCCATGGCCTAACACAGTTACTGAAATCATAAGTTTTTTGGGTGCGGTTCAGTATTGGAGGAAATTCATTTCTGGGTTTTCTTCCATTGCTGCTCCATTACATGCGTTGACAAGCATTAAAGAATTTTTCCAGTGGGGAGGCAAGCATCAGAGAGCCTTCAACACTTTGAAGGAAAGGATTAGCACCGCACCAGTTCTGACATTGCCAGATTTGCAGCAGCCATTTGAGATCGAAACCGATGCCAGTGGGTTTTCCATGGGAGCTGTTTTGATGCAAGGGAGAAAGCCAGTTTGTTACCATTCAAAAACGTTGTCTACTGCGGTGAGTAACTATCTGACCTATGACAAAGAGTTGTATGCTTTAGTACAGAGTGTGAAGAAGTGGAAACATTATATCATGGGAAAAGAAACATTCATACATATTGATCATCAGCCACTTCAATATTTACAATCTCAGACTAAAATACAACAAAGTAGGCATTTAAGATGGATGGGATTCTTACAACAGTTTCATCTTGTAATTAAGTACAAAAAGGGAATTCATAATAAGGTAGCAGACATGTTATCAAGGCCTCCTACAAATGCTTCAATCATTCTTCAAAACAGTTCATTAACACATGAAAGTTATATTGAACAGTATGCAAAAGATAAAGATTTTAAGAAAGTATATGCATCACTAATACACGATAAACAGGAAGAGAACTATTATGTGCATAATCAACTCTTGTATCATCTTGGTAAACTCTATATTCTAGAGAAAGAGAGAGTGTTGTGATTCGAGAAGCACATAGTTCATTAATTGCAGGACATTTTGGAGTAAGTAAAACACTATCATTATTGTAGAATCATTGTTATTGGCCTCAAATGCAAGAAACTGTAGCTAAATATATAAGAGGTTGTGTTATGTGTGCAACAAGTAAGCCTAGAAATAGGAAATTGGGTTTGTACACTCCTCTTCCAGTTTCTTCTCGTCCTTGGGAAAGCATTTCTATGGACTTTGTAGGAGGACTACCTTTGTCTAGGAAAATACATTATTACCTATATGTTGTTGTGGATAGATTCAGCAAAATGTGTATCTTAATGCCATGTAACAAATAGATCACTCCTGAACAAACAACTCATCTATTCTTTCAAAATGTTTGGGTACATTTTGGGCTACCCATGTCTATTATATCTGATCAAGATTCCCAATTCTTGGGAGAATTATGGTCAACTTTATGGGAGCTTATGGATACTAAACTTAAGAAGAGTATAGCTTTTCATCCACAGACTGATGGGAAAACAGAGGTAGTGAACAGGACAGTGGTTCAGCTGCTTAGAGGATATTGTAGTAAACATCCTAAACTTTGGGATGAGCAGTTGCAGTATATACAGCATGCTTACAATCATGCAGTTCATTCTTCCACGAAAAGATCTCCTTTTGAAACTTGTTTTGGTTATCTACCAAAAACATCGATGGACTTCTCTTTTGGCAAAGATGCAGTGGATGGACATCATGATGCAGATAAATCTTTAAAGTTCATTCATAGAATCCAGGCAGTGCAGTAGGCAGTTCAAGAATAGTTGGAGAAGAGCCAGGCAAAGTACAAAGCTAGGCCCTGACAAGCATCAAGTTGATAATCAATTTCAGGTTGGTGACAGAGTTTGGTTACATATCACCAAAGAAAGAATGAAAGGTGAAGGTAAAAAGCTTAAGCCTATCAGGTATGCTCCTTTTGAGATCTTGGAAAAGATCGGTACTAATGCTTTTCGCTTGAATTTACCTCCATACATGCAAATTTATTCAGTTATCAATGTTGAGAATCTTAAACTGTATGAGCCTCCTATGATCATGGATGATGAAATAAACATACAGATTCCTTCAGTTGATGATTTGGCACCTGAATACATGAGAGAGTTGCGGGATGATGTTATTCTTGACAGAAATGTAAGGAATTCATGAAGGGGGAATGATGAGTACCTCCTAGTGGGGCTTAAGGGCATGCATCCCAGCAAAGAAAGATGGATGGAGATTGGAAAAGTAAGGGAGCTATACCCTCACTTACTTGCCAAGTAATTCAGGATTTTGGTGGTCCAAAATTTCTCCAATGGGGAGGAATGATCCGGTGGATTATTCATCTTCAAGTAACACTGATCCAATATGGTACAATAGCTATTAATCTATATGCGAAATTTGTGGCACAGTCATGCAGTCAACGCATGGACTGCGCAGCGCAGTTGCGCATGCACAGTAAAGTTGAGCGCAATTGCGTAGGAGCCACGTAGTTGCGCAGGAGCCACGCAGTTGCGCAGGAGCCGCGCAGTTGTAGCACCATCAAGTTGAACATCGCATGGTTCGAAGAAGTCCTCATATGCTGCGACAGTGGATCGGGTATATGGCAAAGTCCTTATATGGCGTGACATTTTGATGCTATGAAGTTGGTAGCGACACCAAATGGTGATGTTACGTGGCATAGCCCGGTTGCAAGCCATAACAACTGTGGTGAGTCGGCACATGTGCGTAGAGTGGTTGCAATGTTTCGGATATCTGGAACGTCATGGTAACATAACGCTTGGGCCATGACTTGGCAGGATGGCATGATTCAGTTTAGCATATGGTTGTAATGATAATAAAGAAGATAGCAGCTGTAGTGGAGGAAGGGGACCCGTTACTTGTCCTTCGACTGAACGCTTAAATAGCGACTCTGGCCACATTTCAGAGGACACTTGCTGAAGGGAGATTTAGATTGTACAGAGCTTTGTTTCTCTGTGTACGAGAAGCTTTGGGAGTTGCTATGAGTTGCGCAGATGCTGTTTCTTTTTAGTCGACATTCTCTGTTATAATTTAGCTTTCTTTGTCTTTCGAAGGCTAATTGTAATTTTCAGAAGAGAGGTCTTAAAGAATCTTTACAACATTCTGTTTACATTTGCTGAAGTTGATTCCAGAACCATTTTTGTACCATTTTAAAGATATTAATTGGATCGGTACCCATTGGAGAGGGACCCGGAGACGTAGCCCAGTGGAGGGGGTGAACTCCGTTATCAACTTTTGTCTGTGGCTGTCTACTTCTGTGTTTCTTTTTATATCTGTTTATCAGTTTTGCTGTCTCATTGTGGTTTTTTCCCATTCCTGTCTTAGTCTGCTGTTCATTTCTGTTCTAAGCATTTAATGGCTATTAATGCTGCTTCATGGATTAAGCAAACTAATTAAACACATTCATTAAACTTTTTAATGCACTCAAGTTGAGATCCTACGGATCAATTTCCAAGGAGATTATATCGTTTATATAATAATTTGACTATTTTTGGGGTGAAAACATTTTACCCCATCAAAATTGGGTGAAACAGGGCTTCAAAAAATGCAAAATGACGAATGTTTTTTGGGAGAAAAACATGGAAAAATAGCCCACTGGGCTAAAATTCGCCCCTAAAATCATCCCTGGTTTACATGGGAGATGAGCAAGTTGACCTGCAAAGGTCGATTGCTCTCTAATTTTAGGAAATCTTTAAAGCACATAATAAATTTGCAACCAACGCATAGTATGGCTCTTCATTCAACATGATTGTGGCATAATCCGATGAGTTTGCTCCTTCTTTAGCATGAACAGGATTCTTCAGCATGCTTGATGTGGAGACAACCCTTTATTAGTGTGGAGGATAGACTGGTGTTGAGTGCATGCTTGTACATAGTAGTAGGAGTCTAGAACATAGGTCCCTCATCAGTGCGAGCATGTGGACTAGTGGTGTTGTGGAGAGCAAGAATGGCAACACAATTGGTCTTCTACAATGTAGGCCATTCTATTCCTTAAACACACAGGCTTGTGATAGTTTGATATTAAAAAAGAGGAGGCCATGAGTAAACAACAAATTTCCATCCCTTTGGACGTGTGGATAGTGAGCAGCTAGGTGGTGATCCTTCCAGACACGTGGATGATCAGTTCGTTGCATGGTGTTCCATGTTTAAATGCCCAAAACTAATTATGGATAGCGCGTAGGCTGATGAGCGACTTGATCGACGAGCTGAATAGAACACTGAGCTGTGAGTTGGATGTGTGTCGATATAGGGCAAACATGGCAAACAATCAGCGAATTTCACGTGACGATTAGATGACCAGCTGAACGCCAACTTGGATCATGAGTTGGACGTATGGTGTGAACGAAAGACTTAATGCATTTTGATGTTAATTTTTCCCAAACGAACTATAAAATTTGCAAACAAATATACATATCAAATAATACATTAAATATGATTTAAATAATATACTTCTAAGTCAATAAAATCATGAAAATGATATTAATAACCAAAGTTATAATAACATCAAATTTGTTCTTAACTTCTGCTGAAATAACAATCTGCATGACATAAAATATACTAAAGGTAATAAATTATGTGCTAAAATGTGTTATTTAATCACCAAAAATGATAACAAAATGAGGCTTAACAGAGCTATAGACAGATACAAGTCCAAGACTAAATTGTTAGACAAATATAAAGATGTGGACGAAAAATATTCGGATGAATCATTGAAATTATATGCCTAAGCGAATAATTTATCCATTCAAGATACATCCCTAGTAATTGTTAGGGATCATGCTAAAAATACATTTAATTTGGCAGTGACTACTGGAAACAAAGTTGTTGAAATTAGGATGAAATTAAGAAATATCCCTGCTACCGATATGATACATCTACATAAACAAACAGGTGATATTCTTTATACTTATAATTTGAAAGTAACATTACAAGTGTTAAAATTACAATCAAGTAACAAAAAAGTAGAAATTTTACTTAGAAATGAGATGGTGGAGAACAAATCCCACCAGAGACAGATTAAGAAGTTACAAGTATAATTATCGGTGGTTGATAGTCAAGATGACGAGGGAGTTGTTGCATAGAAGTTATTAAATGAAAAAGTAAGTGCAATTCAATTGTTGATAAAAAAGCTAAGAATTCCATCTACTCAGCTTATACAAAATTCTAAGCTGATAGAGTTTGAGAAAGAAAAGGAAGCTTTAACTGCTGAATTGACTGATTGTAAAGAAAATTTATTGAAGTTTGAAGAAAAGGAAAAGAAATGGGAAAAAGATACAAGGATTTTGGTTGAAAATTAAAGGATTTTAAAAATAAAACAAGCAAAGATGTAAAAGGAATTAAAAGAAAAGAATAAAGAACGGGAAGTACAGATTATTTCACCTCCTATACAGTCTGGTACAAATTCCCTTTCCCAAGCTATGTCTCAGGTAAGTCTTAGAGATATGGAAATCATTAGTTTGAAGAACCAGAATAAAAATTTGTAAGACATAGCTACAAAAAGAGAACAAGAAAGAAAGGCATTGGAGAACACATAAAAAGATGGTAGATAAAAATAACAAATTGACAACGCAAGTGACAGGAAAATTAACCTTAAAGGGAGCTAAGCATATCATCTCGAATGTGCTTATAGTAGAAGCAACCAAGCTCAAGCCTTATTTAGATTACATTTTAGACAAATCAAATTGTTATGCAAACAACTAGAAAAAGTGTCATGGTAGTGAAGCAAGTATTTATAAAAAAATCCATAGACACAACTCAGAATGCAATTAGTTTTTTAAATAGTATGACAGAGGAGGACATAACGAAGGAAAATATCAAATATAGGATCTTAACCATTACATGGGAAATAAAAGTGGTGAGAAAATATCAATATTTGGATATAGTACAGGAGAAAATTGATATTATGAATGACCAAATTAAGGAATTCATTGAACTATTTAATCCATTGTTCAAAGGAGGACTTCCTTTCTTTTGGGAAGAGAAAGGAAGGATGTGGTCTCAAAATTATTATAATGGCAGGGTGATTAATTGCAGATTAGATCACATGCATTTTGATGACATGCAACAATCCTTGTCTGGCAAAATAGTTGTTGACAAATTGGTTGGAGATTTTGAGATGTTGTTTGATTNATAATGGCAGGTTGATTAATTGCAGATTAGATCACATGCATTTTGATGACATGCAACAATCCTTGTCTGGCAAAATAGTTGTTGACAAATTGGTTGGAGATTTTGAGATGTTGTTTGATTTCAAAGCTACATGTGCTAAATTGGCATATTTTTATTATGTGGAGAATGTGGAGCTCAGAGTGTTGGAAAAGGAAATGGTCAATCTATATTTTCCAACTGTCGACCAATGGAAGAAAGTTGAACAGTTTGGAAAAAATAAATACGAGTTGCACTAATGAATATTTTGAAGACAATTGAAAAGAAAAATGCATTTTGTAATTCATTTTGAGAAATTAGTTAGTTAAGGAGTTTAGTTTATTTCAAAAAACAATTAGAAGCAAATAAATATGTTTGACACATGTAAAGTTAGTTGTGCCTATTTTTAGAATCAGTTATTCAAATCATGAAGCAATGTTATGCATTTAAAAAACATTTGGTGATTAAAAAGGGTTGTAACCCGTGATATTTTGTGTTATGTACTTTGAGATCTACCATTAATAAAATTACAGAGCTGAATGTTGGCCTTTTGCTTCAAATATTCGTGTGTATTTCGTAGTTACAGTATGTTATTTCCCTTTTTATGTGCATGTATGTCATGTTAAAACTTTCCATTATGTGTTCTTTCATATTTGGAATGAGTGTGTAATAGTGTCAGAATTCATGGTGTTATGCTTTGGCTATTGTTTTAGATATTCACCAATATCTCTTACTAAAGTTGATGCAAAATTCATCTTTTTGGTGTTCTATATTGATGGATTGTCCTTATTTCTTATTTACTAGCAGACAAACAACATTTTGACTATGACCGAGTATTATATTTCCTTTGTAGAATTTTCCCATGCAACCCATTTTGTGATTCATAAAAATATTTGTGACTCCATAGCCCAATGTATACTTTCTTTTTTTCAACCACAAACACAATCTGAATTTTTATTTTATTTATACATCTAGCCTTGTTAAACAACCCGGTGAGAGATCCCTCTCTAGAAAGAAAGAAACGATCTTTCTTTCTTAAAGTGGTTATGTTTTTACCTTGAGATTTCCTTCTACAACCTGAGGTAAATTTTGAGTGTTAAAAAATTGGCATTTTTGTTGGGTAACAAAAATGCAAATCATCCCTAGGAGAGACAACAAAGATTGCAAGATTCGAAGAGGAAAGGATTTCTGTGGGAAAACAGAGATTCCTAGATTTGAAAAATGTTTTGCATTTACCCTGGTGACTCCACATTCATTCTAAGAAATATTTCAGAAGGCATCCTAGCTTCTAGGAGGTCACATACATGAGGTAACCTTTATACTGAGATATTTCAAAGTGTAGAAAACCCAGAAAGACTGTTTAGAAGTAGGGGTAAAAAAAACATAAACATTTCTCAATTTGGTGCATCATCTTCTCAAGAATTTGATAGCATTCATGATTTTGGGTGGGAAACAAATTTTGAAAGATCATTATTAAAGTCAAAATCTGAATATTATTTGAAAGATACACAAATTAATCCCAATAGATTAGAATCATATCTGCTTGATTCTCTCTGGAAAAACCTTCAGCATTCTGTAAAGGTTGAATAAAGAAACCCAGTTGTTCAAAATTTACATCCTTATATCCCACAAACTGTTCAAACACCTCCAGCCTTTGAAGCTCCTCCTTTTGTTCCAAATCCACCTAAACCAATGGCGGCTAGATTTTCTCCTTTCACCTTACCTGCTGTATTGCATTACCTTCCCCAAAATTACACCCAAAGAATTTCCTTGTATGATGGAGAGGTAAATTTTATAGCAAGACAACATGTTCATAGATTTGATGATTTTATTGACTTGGAGGAGGTTGGTGATGATGATGTTAAAATGAGGTTGTTTGCATAGATTTTGTCCAAAGAGGAAAATAAGTGGCTTAGGGATTTACCTGCTAGATCTATTCTCACATTTGAAGCTTTCTAAAATTCATTCTTAGAAAGATGGGATGATAAGAAAATTCCATTACAAGTTCTTTCTCAATATAATAATCTCAAGAAAGGAAATTTTGAGTCTATCCATGAGTTTTCTAGTCAGTTTATGAGGGTGTATAACTCTATTCCTGCTGATATTAAACCCCTAGTAGGTGTTGCAAAACTCCATTATGTTTATGCCTTAATAATGATTTTTCATTACTATCGAGAGAGAGAAAATCAATAATCCTTCCTATTATGTTTAAAGATGCTTTAGAAGTGGAGGCTAATATGATGGCAAGTGGACAGATAAAGAAGAAAGTAGAAACAGATAAAAGGAAAGTTAGAGAAGAAAATGTGCCTTCTACTTCGATTGCCTCTTCTCCTAATTATGCAAAATTTGAAATGATGATGAAGACAATGGAGAGATTGATGGATAGGCTTATTATCGATAATATACCATTGAACAGAGAAAAAAATGAACCTCAAATCACAAACCAAAACTTTGGAAGGCCAAATCCTCTTCCACTTCCAAAAAATAGACAGAGAGATATGAGGAATCCTAGAAATCCAGATGATCAACAGATACAACCACCTTTTCCTAAGAATTATGTTGAAAATGAAGAAGAGGATGATCATATTGAAGATAAAATTCACCATTTTGGTGACTTGGATTCTGAAATATACCTCACAGAGGAAGAGCATATTATGTTTTCTCAGGAGGATGACAATAATGACTTTGAGGAATTAGAGCAGTACCAAAGAGGATATTTACATGCTATAAATGATGTCCAAAGAAAGATTAAATTGAGAAATAGAGATGTTACTATAAATAAAGGAAGGTTCAATCAAAATAATCCTTCTAGTAGCCAAAAGAATACAGAAAATAAAAATGAAAAACAAAAATAACCCATTGTGTATAAAGAATCTGAAAATAAAACATAAAAAATAAAAGTGAAGCAACCAACACTTGTGGATGTAGAAAAAGTTGTTTCCACTTTTAATTTGCAAACGGAACTTTCAAAGATGAAAATTTCCATTCCTTTCAATGAATTATTGAGAAATAGGGAATACATAAATACAATAATAGATATGATTAGGAGTCAAGGATATTTTCAACCAGATATCCTAGAGTTGATAGATAATGCTCCTACCATTGTCTTTGGGTCAAAAATTTAAAATATGGATGATTATGAGCTCCCTCATTTTTATATAAGTTTAAATGTACATGATATTATTGTCACACAATGCTATGTTATATTCTGGTGAATCTCATAACTTAATGCCTAAGGGAGTAGTATAAAGTTTGGGACTGGAAGTTACTAGACCATATAAATATTTATATTCCTTTGATTCTAGGAAGGTGAAGTGTCTTGGATTTATCGAGGATATGGTGGTGACTTTGACAAAAATGTGATCTAAGACTATGGTAATGGATGTTGTTGTAGTAGAGAATCCTCCTAACACTAGTAGAAAATGAGAAATTAATGACTAAAAAAATGACTAAAATTAGGCTATAAATGACTATTTTTGAGTCGGTGACTAATAGTAGCAAATTTCCACTATCTTATAGCTAGTCATATTTCACTAGTCATTAATAGATTGACTTAGTATTCATTGATGTATTCATTGATAGACAATGATTTAATCATTGATAGACAATGATTTAGTCATTGATAGTCAATGATTTAGTCATTTTAGTCATTGTTTTAGTCATTGATAGTCATTGATTTAGTCATTGATTTAGTCACTAAGTTAGTCATTGATTTAGTCATTGATTTAGTCACTGATTTAGTCACTGATTTAGTCATTGATTGCAACCATTAATGACGAAATATATGACTAAATAAACTACTAGATGTTAACATATTAATGACTAAGCTAAATACGACTAAGATACAGGAAATTAACTACTAATAAAAGTATATATGAAAATTTATTTGTTTTTGTAGTCACAAATTTATGATAGGGCACAGAGGAATCGAACCATCAACCTCCTACCTATAATTAGGCAGGTGCTCTACCATTGAGATATAACCCTTTAAGAAGTTGTTATTGCTTGAAAATGATGATATTCAAACAAATTTATGATAGATATCAATATACAAACTACATAATTATTACTATTACAACTTACGAGTAACTAGTATTTATGATAAACTAATTCCTAAGAGCTATGTACAATTTTCCCTATAACTAAAGCTAATAAAAATAATACAAATACTCTTACCAAAGAGATTTAGTGATGAGTACCTATTCCCACTCTTCATCACTACCATTCTCATAGTCCAAAGAAGAGTCCTTCCTGAAAGGATTTCGAACCCCAATGCCATCACTACATAAAAAACAAAGAGTTAAAAACAAAACTTTCCCTCTTGTCTACTGCAATATTAAGAATCCATGAGCTTCAAGGTGTTTCAGATGTTCCTCACCATGGGCTTGGAAAAATTAAAACACAACTTGTTGCTTTGATAACTAATAAACTTAAAATTATGCAAAGTATATTCACCTTTTCTTTGAGAAGGTTCCATAATAAGCAGGTCTATGGCTGTGATCAAACTGCAAAAGGTTTCTTCTCTTATTGTGAAGCCTATTTTATTGTGATCAAACTGCAAAATTTTTGGTGTGGGGTTATATTTACAAGTACAAAGTTCAAGGTTCATGAATAATTGTTCAAAACCTACCATTAGTACAACATTATAACATAGGGTATGTTTCTACGGGAGGATAGAGGCAAGGCAGAGTAGATGGTAAGAGTAAGAGAGGGTCTAACTTAGCTAATTTAAAGAAAAAAAATCTAAATCTTGGCTGAATTAGAGATTGAATAGTCTCTTAGTAAGGGGTAATGTGTTGGTGAGTGAGTGTAGCACTAAGGCTTGATATTTCTTTTCTCTTAGGCACTGATTTTGGAAAGTGATGCTAAGAAGTCCCTAAGATGGCCAAGGGATATCTGACAATCCTACACGACATTGGTAATGTCCCGATGCAACTTAGGGACATCCCCTGTGCAGTGTTAGATCTTAAAAGATAGTCTCATCTGAAAATGGTTATCTCTTGTATTTAGATCCATAAAAATAAGTCTATATCCATAGATAACAAACTTGGAAAAATACAAAGGCTTAAAATGGCTGGATAAAATGAAAGAAAATCTATAAATGCCATATTAGCAAGAGGTAAAACATAATTATTAAAAGAAAATTACTAATATCCAACAACAAAAGAAGACAAAACTCACCCTTGGCCTCTGAACGACCCAAAAATGTGCTTCCCTCTGAAGTACTCTAAAATCCTTGCACCTTTGGGCCAGAAGCATTATTAGATAGTCCATTAATATTCAATAGTTAATGTCCATTTGTGGTTTCCAAAACATCTTTTCCATTTTCCCACTCCCTCTGTAATTGCCTAGACGATGCCGAATTGGGAGTGGAACAATGGCTTGATCTTTCTATAGAACCTTTTGACCTTGCAAATAAAAATATTGACTACTTGCTATTCTGAGACTTCCATGAACTTGATATTTCCTTTGACAACCCGTTGCATTTATCAGCCTCAACAAGGAGAAAAAATGCTAAATTGTGAGGACTATTTAATACACTATCATTTGAATCAAAATTCAAAGACAATATGTTTGAAATTATACTGTTTTCTCCAACATCTGAGCCATTCATATAAACTTATAGAAGGATATTAGACACCAAATTCTCCAATCATTCTAGCTTTCCAAAACCGACATTAGAATCTCTAGCAATTTCTGCTTTCTTGAGAATTTTAAAACCAGTACTTGTACTTCTATCAGTTGCATCTAACATAGAATCATTTTCAAAATTTTGGATAGAGCTTGTACTAGTATTTCCATCTTTTGAAACCGATCTTTCCTCTAGCATAGGTTCATTTTAACAATTTTGGATAGAACCTGCACTAGTCTTTTCACTAGTTGAAACTAACATGTACTAGTATTTCCAGCTTCTCAAACTGATCTTTCCTCTAACATAGACTCATTTTCACAATTTTGGATAGAACCTGCACTAGTATTTTTGTTAGTTTTTCATCACATTAAGCTAGCATTATGATCTTAGGATCTTTTCATTGAGAGAATAACAAGCACAGCAATAAAACATAAGCACATCAAAAGAGACAAGAGACACAAAGAGTTTTCCTGGGGGAAACCATAAAGGAGAAAACCCCGCAACTTCCTCTAAGATAGAATCAACACCAAAATAGTAAGAGATCTCCCAAAACAGTAGTAGTCTTCTGTCTTCTGTCTAGGCCCAAAATTTCCTTCTCCAAAAGTGTGCCACACTTGAGAGAGCAAGTGATGTATTTCACAAGTGATAAATAGAGAGGCTCTCCCTCACTATTTATATTCTTCCATTGACTTGAAGTGCACTCAATCATGTCGGCCCAACTAACAATTACTTACTCGATCCTACACCTTAATTAGTGTATAATAACTCAAGTGCCCCGAAACTATGGGGACTTACCTAATGACTTGATATGACTTGATTACATTATTAATCCTCTCGATCGGAACATCGAGGCATGACCACATGACTCAAATACATAATAGAAACATCCTGGAATAAACATCGGGTTACAATACATAAGATACATAGAAGAATACATTCCAAAGTTACATATACATCAACACTCCCTCTTAACTAGGAAGGTATTCTTTCGACACAATTTTTGGCACTGGTCTTCTTTTCTGTATCAGCTGGATCATCTCATCTTCAATTCATCTTCGTCTTCAAGTCATCTTCATCTTCAAGTCATCTTCACTAGATCTGGATCATCTCTCGATCTGGATCAACATAGAACATCATCACTGGATCTGGATCATCTCTCGATCTGGATCAACATAAAATATCATAACTGGATCTAGATCGTCTCTCGATCTGGATCAACATCACTGGACTGGATCTGGATCATCACTGCTGGATCATCACTCGATCTGGATCAACATCACTGGATTGGATCTGGATCATCACTTGATCTGGATCATCACTACTGGATCATCATTACTGGATCTGGATCATCACTCGATCTGGATCAACACTGGTGCTATCTCATGATTCTTCTCATCATAGGAAGTTCTACAGAGCCAGCCCTTTTTCATGCTGGTTGTAGGCCTTTCCTCATGTAGGTATTCTCCTAGCACTTACATCTGACCTGCTCGTCAAAAAGGCACGCCCAACACTCACATCTGATCATGTAGTAAACTACAATCCCATCAGAAAGGCCTAGCACTCACATTCACTAGCATGATAGGACACACCTACTATCATCTATGAAATGGCTCAGCACTTACAACCACTAGCATGATAGGACACACCTACTATCATCTATGAAATGGCTCAGCACTTACAACCACTAGCATGATAGGACACACCTACTATCATCTGTGGAAAGGCACAGCGCTCACATCCACCAGCATGGTAGGACACACCTACTACCATATGTGGAAAGCCTCAGCACTTATAATCACCAACATGGTAGGACACACCTACTACCATCTGTGAAAAGGATCCCCACTTACAATCACCAGCATGGTAGGACACACCTACTACCATCTGTGAAAAGGCACTGCACTTACAGTCACCAGCATGATAGGACACACCTACTATCATCTGTGAAATGGCACAGCACTTACAGTCACCAGCATGATAGGACACACCTACTATCATCTGTGAAATGGCACAGCACTTACAGTCACCAGTATGATAGGACACACCTACTATCATCTGTGAAATGACACATCACTTACAGTCACCAGCATGATAGGACACACCTACTATCATCTGTGAAATGACACAGCACTTACAGTCACCAGCATGGTAGGACACACCTACTATCATCTGTGACAAGGCTCAGCACTTTCATCCATCCAAGCGGGAACACATCCTGCTCACAATGATGGAAGGGCATGCACTCATATCTGATCATGAGGGGAACACATCCCAGCAATCATATCAGAATGGCCCCCATTCCTCCTCGACTGAGCTACCTGGTAACTGACCAGGCGCCTCCATTCTCCTAGAGAATGGCAGTTTCCCTTACATCCGACCTGCTCGTCGGAATGGCCAACACTCACATCTGACATGGAAGGAACTTAATCCTTTAGCCATGAATAGAATGGTTCAGCCCTTATATCTGACCAAGTGGGAACACATCCCTCTATCACATCAGAATGGCTACTCAGTTCTTACACTAAGTGTTCCTAGTAACTGACCAGGTGCCTCCATTCCTAGAATGGCAATTTCTCTTACATCTGTCATGCTCGACAGAATGGCCAGCACTCATATCTGACATGGAAGGGAGCAACCCTACCACCATGATAGAATGGCTCAGCCCTTATATCTGACCTAATCATCAGAATGGCTATGGATCTCAGCACTCATATCTGACATGGAAGGAACCAATCCTCTCACCATGACAGAATGGATCAGCCCTTACATCTGACCATGGAAGGAACCAATCCTCTCACCATGTCAGAATGGCTATGGGTCTCATCACTTTCTATGGGAGGAAGCCTTGATATAGAGAACACCAAGTCTCTCTCTAAAGTACTCAAACTTCAGCCTAGTCAATGGCTTCGTCAATACATCAGCTATCTGTTCCTCCGTTGCAACATACAGGAGCTTCACTGCTCCTCTCTGCACCATATCCCTGATATAGTGATACTTGATCTCGATATGCTTCGACTTGTCATGAAACACTGGATTCTCTGACAACTTCACGCAACTATGGTTGTCACAATGTATACAAGTAGCATCTAACTAGAGATCAAATATATCAGACAGTAGCTTCGGCAGCCATACTGCCTCACAACTAGCTGAACAAGCTGCGACATACTCTGCTTCAGCCATACTCAGTGCCACACAGGATTGCTTCCTGCTAAACCAAGAGATCACACCTGATCCCATACTGAAGCAACATCCCGAAGTACTCTTCTTGTCGATGGCACTGCCTGCCCAATCTGAATCAACATAACCTTCTAGGTTAATCTTCTAATTTGCATCGTACTTGAGCCCATAATCAATTGTACCCTTCAGGTACCTTAGAATATGCTTTGCAGCAGTCAAGTGAACACTTCTCGTATCTATCAGGTACTGGCTCAAGGTGTTCTCAGCAAAGCAAATATATGGTCTCATGTTCGTCAGGTACATCAATGACCCAATCATTTGACGATACATCTTAGCATCAACTAACTCTGATGAAGCATCACTCAATAGCTTCAGGTTCGATGCCATAGGTGTTGCCATCTCCTTGCAGTCCATCATCCCGAACCTCTTCAGGATCTCTACTGCATACTTCCCTTGTCCAAGGAAGATCCCATCTGTACTCTGCCACACCTCCATACCTAGAACAATAGTGCATCGACACATAACAGGAGCATCACTAGTCTTCCACCTTCAACCTTGGATCAAAGGTTGGAATCCACTTTACTCTCAGTAAAGCCTAGAATCATCAGTAATCTGCCCATCCTGTTGTACCATGTCGAACCTCAGGATCTTCTGCAATCACTCCCTCTGAAGCAAAGCATCATACTCCCTCTGTCTTCCATACTCTATGCACTGAAACATTCTGTACTGGAGTGACAAGTAGTATCTATCTAGGATCACTGGATACTAAGATCCTCTATCTTGAACTTCTTCAAAAATTCATCTTGCACCCATCTGTGAGCTTGTCATCCTCTATCAACCTTGTAGCAAAGGTTAAGATATTCATCAAGCTCATCATGTATGTGTTATCCCATGGGTGTCTTCTGAACTCGTACAAGGCCTTCTTTCATTTGCACACATGATTATGCATGTCATGTGACTTCACTTATATTAGCTGTAAATGTTTCTTCGTAGACTATGCCTTCTCTTCGTGAGAAGCCTCATGCTACGAATCTTTCTTTGTATCCCACAATGTTTCCATCTACTGCATGATGGAACTATGAACTTCTCTTCAGGTTTTGATACTTTGCCCTGACATCATTCTTCTTGAACTGGTCTTCCATTTCTTCTTAGTTACTTCTTCTTGTCTGGAAGGTTCTGCATCAATGATGTCACTGCATTCATCATATTATTCTTTGTCTTGAAATTTCGTCACTTGTTCTTCGGAACAAGTCTTCATTCTTCTTTGCATGTAGGTGATTATGTATGCGATCTTTCCTACAAGTCAAATGCATTTGTATGGTTAGAACATTTCATAAAGAATATTCATACTGGAAAATACTTATGCATAAATATATGATCATGCAACTACTTTAGCCAATACAACATTCATCCATATCTCACTGAAACTTTCTAGATGCCTTCCCTCTCTACCAGGACAACATTGAGATTGTGCACTAATCCAATATGTTATTAAAGAGGTTTCATTCTAGATAAGTATCAATGGAGAATTTGTATAGCCCCATGAGCTACTTACCCATCACATGCATATTAGTAGTATTCTGTAATTAATGCAAACATCCTATCATGCATAATACAATAACTAAATATAAACAAATGCATAACAAAATAATATAATGAAATGACAATTGAATACTTATCTTTATTCGTTTCGAGGGTAGACTCCTTCTTGAGCCTTCAGCTTCATCGTCTTCTTCATTCATAATAGCATCGTTTCTTATCCAAAAGCTAAGGTGGATAAGAAGTTCTTCAAGAGTTGAGTTCTTCATATTCCTCATTGCTTGAGGGATATTCTTTGGATGGAAAGAACTTGATATTCAGTTGCTCCCACCTTCTCTTCTTGAGCTTCTTCTTCTTGTGATTTCTCTTTCTAGAGTCTATTGAAAGTAATCACTTCCTTCTAGCTTACATTCCTCACATGAATGAATTCCACGATCCTGGGAGGCCATTCAAGGTGGCCATCACCACTTTTGCATTCTTCACTTTTTCTTTTACCGCTTCAAGTTGTTCTTTGATTTGAGAGACTCTTATGACTGCATGGTATCTGCATTCTGGATCTTCACATTCTTCAACTGGTTTCTTTAGGTCATATTTTGATTTTTGTTCTTCCCTTCAAATAGCTTGAAATTCTAGAAGACCTTCAACAGCTTTGCTTGCAATAGGTAGTGCTCTATAATGCACATGTGCAAGCCTTCTATGCCAAATCTCATTTGGCTCTACTGTTTCATGGATCAAGGCTTGTTCTGGATAGCCCTTCAATTTGTACAAGCCTCCTTCTTGTTCTCCAATCACTACCGCATCATCGATAGTCTTTCCTTTTGGCCACATGATGACTTGACCATCTATGAATGCAACCCGCATTCCTTTTACATCAATGCTGAAATCGAGAGAAGGTTCTTCTTGAGTCCTGGAACAAACAATACTTCTTTCATTGTTAGAGACTTACTAGAGTCTAGCTTGTATGAAGATTCCCCACTACCTTTTATTGGATATTGGTAGTCATCTCCCAGTTTCACCTTGTGTGGTGATTCATGTTCTGACAGTCTTATAAAGGATTCCTTGAATCCCGTCATATGTTTGGAAGCCCCACTTTCTATAAGCCAATCATCACTTCCATGAGTAATGTTACCTGTGAGAGCTGATATCAGAACATATTCATCCTCGCTTGAAGAATCTTCACTTTCATATCTGGATCTCTTTCTGGATGGTTCATCATCCTCTATAGCATGAGCATGATGTCTTCTTTGTCCTTGACCAATTTCTTCTTGTGAAAGGCCTCTAACCTCGTCTCCCTCTGAAACTGGAACCTCCATACTCATGTAGGTGTCCAATCCATTTTCTGTAGAGAGATCATATACTTCCAAGCTTGGAAGTTGTCAACTTCTGCAAGCTTGTCACCAAGCTAATGTCATATATCATATTGAAATGAGAACCTCAAATGGAAATAGCAAAGGATTAGATCTTACCGATTTGAGGTGTCCATCCTTGTCCCAGAATTCGCTGATCTAGGGTTTGTCGCAGAAACCCTAATTTTCAAAAATTGGAATCTTTCAGATATGATTGGACAAACATATATATCTCTTCAAATGGAGCTGTCCAATGTACTCCTTTTCTGAAAACAGTGGAGGGAAGCTCCCGGAACAGGAAGCCCTAATTTTCCAATTTCTTCTACAGAAATGCCTGTTACTGTTTCTATGATATATCCGAAATTACTGCTCATATATGTCTAAAATTTCACACTGAGGTAACCTCGCATGTCCCAGATCCAATACCACAAGTTTCATCAGAGTTAGTTTGTCCATTTGGGATTTATTATCCTTTTCCCAAGGTGACCTGTTACAGGACTGTTCAGAATAGCGAAGTTGTACGGCATGCCACATGTCCCTGGTTCATCTTCTAAGTCTGATATTTGGACCACAAAAGGTATAGTCTGTGCCCTTTCTGTAACATCTTTAGGAATTCCATTTGGACCTCTGTAGCTCAATATATTGCAGATCTCCCCAGATGTCATGTTCAGGGATGAATTCTGGAAGAGGATGGAACCCTAACTTGGAGAGAACATATCTCCTGGATTACAGCGAATATGAGTCTGATTTTTGGACACAAGATTCACCCGGAGTTTATATTTGGTCCCTGCAATTTTCAGCTTCTGATACTTCGCCAATCTCAGAATATAGCGACTGTACCAAAACTTAGCAGTTTTAGTATTTAGGGTTTCTCCTAGCTCAGGGTCAAACTAGGGTTTGACTTTCCCGGAGTTTCACCCAACCAAATTTATTGATCCAGGTCTCTAAAATTTGGTTTTGATGAGGAGAAAAATCCTATGCTAGTCTCACTCAAAAATTCATCTTCTGTAGAAATCCCTAATTTCCGCATCGAAGAATGAAAATGCTCGGAATCAAATTCGGCTTCGATAGAAAGATGCGCCCTAAGGAGGAGAGTTGTTCCACCTTACTTTTGCTGAAAATCTATGGAGGAATATCGATAAACTAGGAATCCCTAGTTCCTGTAGCTGCACAATGTCTTCTTCTCAGGTTAGCTCTGATACCATGTTAGTTTTTCATCACATTAAGCTAGCATTATGATCTTAGGATCTTTTCACTGAGAGAATAACAAGCACAGCAATAAAACATAAGCAAATCACAAGAGACAAGAGACACAAAGAGTTTTCCTCGGGGAAACCATAAAGGAGAAAACCCTGTAACTTCCTCTAAGATAGAATCAACACCAAAACAGTAAGAGATCTCCCAAAACAGCAGTAGTCTTCTGTCTTCTGTCTAGGCCCAAAATTTCCTTCTCCAAAAGTGCACCACACTTGAGAGAGCAAGTGATGTATTTCACAAGTGATAAATAGAGAGTCTCTCACTCTCTATTTATATTCTTCCATTTACTTGAAGTGCACTCAATCATGTCGGCCCAACTAACAATTACTTACTCAAGCCTACACCTTAATTAGTGTATAATAACTCAAGTGCCCCGAAACTGTGGGGACTTACCTAATGACTTGATATGGCTTGATTACATTATTAATCCTCCCAATCGAAACATCAGGGCATGACCACATGACTCAAATACATAATAGAAACATATCGGAATAAACATCGGATTACAATACATAAGATACATAGAAGAATACATTCTGAAGTTACATATACATCAACACTTTTCAGCAGTTGAAACTAATCTTTCCTCTGTTTTATGATTAGTAACTCCAAAGTTGTCACCGTCACCATTAAGGGTGCAAGTATTTACATACTTTTGATGAAGAGAACAATCTGGAGAAACCAGTACTTGTACTTCTATCGGTTGCATCTAACATAGACTCATTTTCAAAATTTTGGATATATCTTGTACTAGTATTTCCAGGTTCTGAAAATGATCTTTCCTTTAACATAGGCTCATTTTCACAATTTTGGATAGAACCTTCACTAGTCTTTTTAGTAGTTGAAACTAATCTTTCCTCTGCTTTATGATCAGTAACTCCAAAGCTGTCACTGTCACCATTAAGGGTGCAAGTATTTACATGCTTTTGATGAAGAGAACTAATATCCAACAACAAAAGAAGACAAAACTCACCCTTGGCCTTTGAAGGAACCAAAAATGTGCTTCCCTTTGAAGTACTCTAAAATCCTTGCACCTTTGGGCCATAAGCATTATTAGATAGTCCATTAATATTCAATAGTTCATGTCCAAACAACCTCTAGATAGCTCCAATCACAAGAGGCATTATAAATAAACCTCACAATTTAGCAAATTTTCTCCTTGTTGAGACTGATAAATGCAATGGGCTGTCAAAGGAAATATCAAGTTCATGGAAGTCTCAGAATAACAAGCAGTCAAGATTTTTAAATGAATTTAATGGACTATCTAATAATGCTTCTGGCCCAAAGGTGCAAGGATTTCAGAGTACTTCAGAGGGAAGCACATTTTTGGTTCCTTTAGAGGCCAAGAGTGAGTTTTATCTTCTTTTGTTGTTGGATATTAGTTCTCTTCATCAAAATTATGTAAATAATTGCACCCTTAATGGCGACGGTGACAGCTTTGGAGTTACTGATCATAAAGTAGAGGAAAGATTAGTTTCAACTGCTGAAAAGACTAGTGCATGTTCTAGTACAAGCTCTATCCAAAATTTTGAAAATGAGTCTATGTTAGATGCAGGTTCTATCAAAAATTGTGAAAATGAGCCTATGTTAGAGGAAAGATCAGTTTCAGAAGCTAGAAATACTAGTACAGGTTAGTTTCAACTGCTGAAAAGACTAGTGCAGTTTCTATCCAAAATTGTGAAAATGAGCCTATGTTAGAGGAAAGATCAATTTCAGAAGCTAAAAATACTAGTATAGGTTAGTTTCAACTATTGAAAAGACTAGTGTAGGTTTTAGTACAAGATCTATCCAAAATTTTGAAAATGAGTCTATGTTAGATGCAAGTTCTATCCTTGTTCAGAGACTGATGGTTAGTTTCAAAATTGTGAAAATGAGCCTATGTTAGAGGAACCTAAACTAGAACATTTCATCTTTAGACATCTTTTCTTCTATGAAATCAGTTTTAGATATCACTTCTTGTTCAGAGACTATAATAGCTCCTTAAATATTTTCATATAGTAGGAGGACAAGAGATGTATCGCCTTGCTTCTTCAGGAGATACTTCACTTCTAGCAGAAAAATTTCATAGATAGAACTCCATGCATTGCTAACTCAAAGCTCGTCATTTCTTACTTACAACCTCTAGATAGCTCCAATCACAAGAGGCATTATAAATAAACCTCCAATGCTAGTTATATCAGGCAGTGTAGGCTTCGAGTCACACAACCAATGGATAGAAAGAACCTCAAAACACCCTTGAGCATAGCTTTGGATATTGACAATAGACCGCGTTGTTGGTATTGGGCTTCTTCCTTTAAGTCCCTTGAACCCTCACTCATTTTGATCTTTTGAGCTCTCTAGGATTCAACAGTAAGAGTTTTTGCATTCTCCTTGCAGTCTTCTATTTCTTACATGAAGAGAAAAAGGATGGTGAGGCAAGCATTGGAGAGATGCAAATGAACCTTACTTGAAATGTCTATCCATGTGAATCAATGGAAATAGAAAAGCATATTGGTAATCAAATATTTATCATTTGATGAAACATACCCCAGAAACAAAAATTATATTGCAAGTATGACTCCATCAAAGATCCAATATGTCTTTGATACTTTTAAACAGAAGTACTTACTTTTTCTTGTCAATGTCTGGTATGTCACTCTTCTCTGCCTTCTCAACAATAGCCTGCAATATTTTAGGGGTAAGCCGGTAAGACACTCATTTTCTAGTAAAAAATATCAAGCAAGGTAGTAAAAAAGACCTATCCGCATTTATATCTATTATATTATTTGACTGAGAAAATATTCAATAGCCTGACATAAAAGGATTTCTTAGTCTTTCATTAGTTCATGAGTTTACATGAATTCTATCAGGGTACTTGTCACGGATTCGTCAAGCCTCTGCTTACCTCCTCTCTATCACAAATACCAAAGACAATAGTCATAACTTATTTTCTTAAAATAAATTAAAGCTTTCAGAATATTGAATATAGAACCCAAAAAAAACCTCTATATACAAAGGAAAAATCCATATCGAAGCCAGATGGCATTTATTGAAAGCAATTAATTTTAAAGAACATACTTTAGTAATGTAATATTTTATTTGCTTCAAACTTTAGAAATAAGCTTTTCAAGACCCTGAACATTTCTCACCTAGAATTGAAATAGCAGCACTGACAAACGCAAAAGTCAACCCTAAAATGGAATGATACTTGTTTAGTGTATATACAAGATGAATTTACACCATTGTATTTTAATAAAATAAATACCCTATAAAATAATCTACTAGATTTAGTAGATAGTATTTTGCAATACAATCTACTAAACCATTTTGTTTTTGTGGGTTGCTCTAGTCTATAGACTTTCCTTGCGCCTATTTTTTCATTGCAATAAAAGGCTGCAATATATCATACATACACTTTTGTATTATGATCAGAATAATTTTATAATAAATGACCAGATATCAGTTGGAAGTTGTTGGAAACTACTCAACAACATTCTCAAAATAAGTTGAACATAAATGCCTTCCTAATAATCAAGAGAAGAATGTCATAAATGTCCAAGGCTTACTTGAAATCGCTTGTGACTGCTGGTCATTATCTGTAATCTGCTAATGTGGCATGATCTAACAAAGTCAAAATAGGTCATCTCTAAATAACCCGCTTTACTTTTTGGAGAAATGCATTGGCATGTATAAAATGAGGGAAAGATCATAAAAAAGATAGGATCTACTGATGGCTCAGTCACTATTTCCTTATGAAATGTGATGTTAGGATTATACCTTTTAAATATAATAAATAGTTGAACCTAGTTACTACCACTTTAGAGGGAGAATCTACAGAAAGAGGCAAATTATTACAACAAAATCAATATTCTATTACTCTTTAGAAAATTTCCATGATACTGATGTTGAGCTAGCATTTTTCTCCTCTATTGTACATAGATCCTACTAATCCCTCATTTATTGTTAGTTGTACTTAGATCCTACATTCCCTTTGAATATAGACAGTTGGTTGCACTCTCAAGACCCATTGACCTTTTTGTTGGTCATTTGTTGTATTAAGAAAGATATGACATCTATAACATCCATCCCCATTTAATTCCTAAGGAATCACCCATAGGCCTATTAAAAATAGTGGGGCTGTACAAACATAATGACATACAAAAACAGAGTGACTACAGAGAGAGGGAGATAAAGCACAAGAGTTAAATATAAAGTTGTAAACCTTTAAGAGGCATAGGAGGATGCATACCCAGAGGATGTTCCTTCTTGAAGTTACTCTTTTCCCTTTCTAAATGTCCTTGTTTATAGATTGACTTTTTTTGTCCAAAGAAACCAATTTCACCTTCCTGCAAAACAAGCATAGGAATGAAAATAAGTAAAATGCACAAAACATGTAAAATTGCAAATCATTAAATAGTTTCCTTGGCTTGTGAGCATGAAAAATACATCTAGTGATTGAGACTTCCAACTGATTGCGAAATATATCATCCATGGGTAAGAAGGTATCAATATACCTAAGTACCTAAGGACCTATATTACAATCCAAGGCACTCAAAGCATGACCCTTTGAACAAGATACAGCGACAGGGTTATAGTGAATGGGATCTAGCTCAAGTGGTTGGGAGGAAGACTGTTATCCTCTCCACTTGGGTTCAAATCCCACTTATGGCATGTTTACAACAAGGATTTCTCCCTACTACATGCGTAGGAATGTCTCCCTTATGACTATAGGGCACAAGGGTAGGTTTCTGCTCTTAGAAAATAGTAAAAAATGGAATGAAATATGGAATAAATAGAACTGTGAATCGAAACTAAGCTAATCTAAGCAATAACATAAGCTAATGGATCTAATAGATAATGATAGAAAATAAAGAAGAGGAGATGAAGCACTATTGAACCCCTCTGAACACAGTGGGTTAGGGTTCTGCCTCCAAAACCTGCAAAATAAACCTAAGCTACTAAACCTGCAAACAATGGCAATGAAAAAACTACAAATAGAGATGAGGGTTAGAAAGTAAAAACAATAAAACAAAACATAAAAAGAGATTATACCTCACTTAGGTGGAAATGGACCACCATGCCCTAGCTCATGGGAGCACCTCTCTCTTGGCTGGGAAGCAATGGCTTGATGAGATGGAGATGGAGGAGAGGGAGAGTGGGTGGTTTGAGAGCAAGAGGTCTCAAAGCATCCATGGGTAGCATAACAATAGGCAAGTGAGGAGTGTTTTGAGAGTGACCCCCCACCCTCCTTTTATAGTTTTTCTAAGGGATTTTAGGGTTTTAAGCCCTTAGTCAGGGCTTTAGCCCCTTTTTTGGGCCTTTAGCCCCTTTCGGGGTTTTAGCCCCTTTTTGAGGGCTTTAGCTCTCGGGGGTATATTTTGGGCTCTTTTTTGGGGGTTTTTAGCCCTTTTCTTCATCCTTTGGCTCTTTTGGAGGTGTGGGGGTCAAATGGAAGGTCTTATGGAGTGAAATGACTGTTGTGAGATGGTGTCCTTGGGTGGTGTAGGCCATAGAGAGCTATGTGGGGGATTTTTCGGTTAATAGATTGCCCCCTGATGTGTGAGGGAAGGAGCTCAACATATGGCTGACGGACATCATAGGATTTGTTGTCGAGAGGTGGTGCTTCTAGGGCTGGGGCATGGTGGCTTTTGGTTTTGTATTAATTTGGTTCACATCAATGGGTGAGATACAATAAATGTGTGACATGTGTATGGATGAGGCGGGAATTCCCATGCTCGTGATAATGTCAAAAGAATAATTCGATCTATGCTCTAAAATACAAGAGCCGATCATATACAACTGATGTTACAATGCTGGTTGCCTCTATGTGAGGATGAATACAATACTGATCTGGTACATTGAACCCATGGCATTCTCATGGAATGCTATATCTTCATGACTAACGATTTGTCGGATCTGGTACATAGTTGTGTGGACTCGCTGATTGAGAGTTATAGTCTCTATGGTACAAGTATGCTGCATCAATCATAAAGGTATATCGAAGCATTGCTGGGGATTCTGATCACCGTCTCCAACGCAACTCGGAAATCACAAGGGACATAACCTGTTTAGGTCCCTCAAGTGGACTCACCAATGTGCTAGAGTCGAGTGACATCCATGGTCTTCGACCAAGTATTGTGTGGAACAAACCCTCTACGAATCTCAATGGTGCGATGATGGAGTTGAAGTCGAGCACATGAGAAAAAACCATCCCAAGAGGAACTAAGGAATCCTCTCAAGTGGTCCAAGGAACTCATCAATGATTTCAATGAAACCAAGGTATAGGGGCCTCTGGGTCTATCCCCTGGAATATGTGTGTTGGCGTCGATAGAGGGAGACCTGCCCTTGGTCAAGGCGATGATGTTTCCATGACCAGGAGTGCAAGGGATAATTGAAAGGTGTGAAGCAATCTGCGGACTAACTCACTAAACTGGGGGGGGAGGGGAGGGAAGGGGAAAAACTGAACAGGGGTAGGGGGAGTGGGAGACTCAAACTTGTTTTGTTCAGATTATGGCGGTAGGGAGGACCAGGTAGCAAATGAAACTTACTCAAGGGAATGGGATCATAGCTATAATACCGAGAATGTCATTATAGATGGGAAATACTTGGAGGAGGTGGACACTTTTGATACTAATGGGATCCAAGGAAGACACATTGCAGAGTACTCTGAACAAAGGCGACCCAATGTGGGAATGCTGCCAAAATGTTTGCTATGGGTTGGTGTCTAGGGACACCATTGTGGTACGATCTCATGGATTTTTGGCAAGCCCAAGAAGGTAAGTGCTCGATAGTGCTTTCACTTTTAGAGAGTTTGAAAGCATGAAGAAGACTCCAGTGGGGGCTCTTTTTTGTTGGTAATCTCCTGTGCCCAAAAAAGGATAAAAGTATAAATAGGAGAGCTTACCCATCCTGGAGGGGATGAGAGACTTCTTTACCATTGGTAGTCCAATTAGGCCAAAAAAGGTTAAACCTATACTGACAGGACGATCATTCAAATACTTTTACGAGCAGAACCGAAACCAAGTTTGCTCGATGATCTTTTCTTGTTGAGACGGATGGAAAAGAGCTTAATGACAACCGATGGTGAGATTTTTCGTAAAGTGCGTCCCCTTTGCCTGAAAAAGTACAAAAGTATGCAGAGGGGTATGGTCTTGGCTTGAGTGTGGCAAGGAGGTCCTTTTCATGAAATGGTCTACAGGGTCCGCAAAACGAGGTAAACGATATGATGTAGATGCCCTTTCCTATACTTTAGTGAGCGGGAAAGGAAGCAGCTGTGCTCGGCAATCTTTTCATTTTTTTAAGGAGTCAGAAAAGAGCTTAAACGAAACTCCAATGTGGTCGAACGACTACGGTGGTATGAGCGGTGCCCCCTGTCGGGACGGTGGACAGAGGTCCAAAGGTCATCCATGTAGTATGGACAGAGTAGAAGGCTCTCAAACATACCAATACATGCGTGGGATAGATCATGGCAGAGGCCTGCGAGGAGGTGCGGAAGAGGCATGCAAACTGATGTGGCTCTCAAAAAGAGGTCAAGAGAGCGTGTGTGTGTGTTGTGGTGGACGAACTTGACTACATGCAGTGTGAGTGCAAGTCCGGGGGCACTTATATGCCAAATACGTGCAAGAAAAGAAATTGTTTTGTGGACAGTGGTCCAAAGGTCCACGTAAGGTGCGGTGAAAAGAAAAGACAATATATGTGTTAAAAATAAAATAAAAGATAAAATTACAAACCTTGACGGGCGGAGGCCTGAGGACGCTTCTATGCCAAATACATGGAAGAAAAATAAAGGTGTTTGTGGACGATGGTCCAGATGTCCGCATGTGGTGCGGTGAAAAAGACAATTATAAATACAAAAACAAAAATATAGTACAATCCTTAATGGGCGGTGGCCCGAAATCTTGTATGAGTAGCGGTCGGGAAGTGTGATATGAGTATCGGTCCATAGACACTCGCATCATCATGTCATGGCTCATGAATCAAGGTGACTTGTGGGAAATGGTCCCGAAATTGGTTTATTAAACATGAGACGATGGTCTCAGAAATGGAAATTTGAGCCTGGAAGTGTGAGAGGTGTCTCGAACCGGTTCCAGGTGACTTTGTATTAGTAGCTGATGGTGCTGCCCCTGACTTGTGCTAAAAAATGTTGAAAACTAAGAAAGGGAAAAAACTACGCTATAAGGGACTCATAGTGGTTATATCAAGCATAGACTCTCTTGAGGTGGAGCCCATTGCACGGTTTCTTCAAGAGTCAACTGTCTGATTCAGCGAAGAGGTATGCCCCCTTACCGAGACGAAGGTCATTGGCAAGGCGGGATGACAAAATATGGTCTTTTATGGGAAGAATCGATTCCACACTATGGTTTAAAGGGAATGGGGTAAAACCAAAGGCGGTCTTACATATATCTCCATCATTGCGTAAGTGGTGCCAGGATAGATCAGGTGGATCTTCCACGATCGATGAGACATAAGACAAAATTGTGCTAGAGATCATGTAAATGGTATTGGTTATGGTTTTTGTGGCCTTTCCCCTAGTATCTGTTGGAGGAAGAGGGGCAGACCTAGAGAGGGAGGAGTCTTTGATGGACCTGGAGGTAGGTGTAACATCCTATCAATCGGATGGACATGAATCAACACATCCTGGGGCCTCAGAGGTACGGTAGGTGGTTCAAGGTACCACACAAGATCTCCCAGTCTGAAATCCTGTAGATGGAGGGTCGCCCAGGTAGACTTAGTCATGATCCTGGATGGTAGGAAAAAGAAAAGGAAAAGAATAAGAATCATGTTGATTGGGAATGAACCCGATTGTTTCCCTCGTAACTAAGGTTGAGGTTGCAAATGAGGTTGCGGCTATGGCTGCGGAAACAACGGAAGAGACAGGTTTGATGGACCGTCAGTGATGGTGGAGATAAGTGGGTCAGTTAAACTAGAGATCATGTAAATGGACATGGTGTCTGAAGAAGGAGGTGGTGGGTGAACTTCTTCGATCAAGGTGATCTCAGACTCAAGGGAATGGCAATGGAGGTCGGTGAGAGCCATTCAAAATTCATACAGGTATTGGGAATGGTAGGAGTAATGTCCATACAAGCCGCAAAGGGTGCAAGCATGGTTTGTCCTCAATTCCTTATTCCTGACTACTAGCACAGTTGGGAGTTCAACCACGGGGATGTTTTCATTCATATACATGACATCTAGATGTGCACGGATCACTAGGATTTTAGGGCAATCCTGAGTTGGATGGCCCTGTTGTTCATAGATGGCACAAGGTGGAACTTGTCGTGGTTCTGTGGTGGCTTTGGTGTTCTTTTCCCTAGCCATTTTGGGTTGGGGAGGTGCAGGTGTGGGTATGGCGGTTGGCGTATGCAGACTGGATGGGGGGTGGGACTCAACCGCAATGGGTTGCACCGGAGTTAACACAACCTGGGGCATTGCCGGTTGAGCTGGTGGACATAGATACCATACCGGGATCCCCAACATAAAGTTGGGTAGGCTTAAGGTGGCCATGACTGGCTTTCTCATGACACAAGGTTGGGGAAAGAGGAAGGGAATTGTGTGGACTGGAGATGAGGCCACATAACTCCCAGCCGGTTGCATGTGGGTGTGAGGTTGTGGTTGTGGCTATGTGTAATGCTACTGCTGCAGGTGATGTTGCGGCTACTATTGGCGTTGTGGCTATAGATGCTGTTGTGGTTTTGGTTGGGGCTGCGGCTACGGTTGTTGTTTGGGTGCAACGGTGCTTGATGAGACCATACACAAGTATGCAATTTCCTTTTGTGTCGGTGGTGGTGCCACCAACGGGAAAGGAACCGTCATGGTGGGATCGGTAAACAACCTAGGGCCCACATTCAACGGTGGGGAGGCTGGTTTGTTTTCAACCACAGTGTTGGTTACAGGGATGACGTTAGCATGTGCAGTTGCCCCTTTTGACTCAATGGTGGTGATGGTAGGGATAAGGTTGGCAGGTGATATTAACCCTTGTGGATCATGGTAGGTGAGCTAGTCAACCGTCACAATCTTCCCTTCATGGGGGAACATCATGAGGTGGAAGACAGTTGACGCGACGACTTGCATGGCATACATGTAACTCCTCCCGAGGAGGAGGTTGTAGTCCAGTTGAGCATTGATGACCTCGATGTCGATCAGGACTGTCTTCCCAGCTAACATGATGGGGACATGGGGGAGGATTCCTTGTGCTTTGGTGGGATGTCCATCATAATCCCGCAGAGTCATGGAGGACGGTTGCAGAATTCGTGATCCAAGCTTTTTCCAAACCAAGGTAGACATGATGCATGTGGATGCCCCCTCATCCACTATGCATCGGTGCACAACCAAGTTTCGGATGGACACTGGGATTTGGAAGGCGATAGTGGAGGGCATGCATGGCTCTCTGTTCTCTGTATCAAAGGTGATCAACTTGGAGGGGTCTACTGCCCCTAGAGTAGCTAGTAGGGATTTCCGCTATGCTGGGCACATTTTAAGTACCTCAAGAGTGGACATGGCGGTTGGCATTTGGGCCAAATCATCCACAACGCTATAGCTGACTCTAGCTTTACCTGTGGCATTATTGGAGATTCTGCGTATGGGGGGGTGTGGGAACGGGGGTAACTGGAGAGGTAGGTTTATTGTCTTAGACATGGATGTTGCTGATGAGTTGGCAGGTTCAGTGGTGGTACCATACTAATTTCTTCTAGTCTGTAAGTTGACCTCTTCAGTGTTCATGGTCATCAGGTGGTGAACAGCTGTTTCTCCCATGGGTGGTGCCCCTAGAGCATTTGGATTAGCCTGGGGAGGGGGAGTGGCTGCTACCAATCCTTGGACTGGTAGTGGGTTTTGAAGCACCATGGGAGCAGGTCCTTGTGGTGCTTGGGTGGGGGCATTGGCAACCTATTGGGCCTCATTTTGAATGGCCTAATTAGCGCGAGCCATGAGGGGACACTCAAATGTGTAATACCCATAAACATCACAGAGTGTACAAGGTTGATTTGTGCGCAATGATGTGTTCCGTCTTGGTGGATTCTATCATGGGGGGTTCTAGGCTGGTCGGTTAGCCGCAAAATTATTGGGAGGGTTCGGTTGATGACTGACTCCTTGTGGTTGGTTATTTCCTTAGTTGTGGGGCTGATTATTTCTAACTTGCCCTTGTTGATTGTTGGGGGCAGGCTAGTTGGGACGGTTTTGCTGTGCGAACACTTGTCCCAACGGAGCGAGTCGAGCGGGGGAGGGGGCTTGAACTTGTTGCATTGGTGGTGCATAGTATATTTGTGGGGGTGATGGTGCCACAAATGTTGGAATTTTCCCCACATACTATTGTGTTGGCCAAGCCATGGCCTGAGCTTGCTGTGGTGGTGCAGGTTATGCATAAGAGGTTGTTGCTCCGGATTGAGACATCATTCTAGCATAGTTTGGAGCTTGGTGTTGGTAATCAACATTAGCAGTGTTGCTTGGTTGCAGTGCAACGGTAGGTGGTGTTGGTCTAGGCGGTGGTTGTTGGGAGACTGACCCTATGATGCCGTCCACTGCGTGGGATGCCCCCGGTGCATCATGGTAAGAGGTACTTGGACGGGAAGTGTCTAAAATGACAGTGTACAAGTATCCAGACTGGGTGTAAATGAGATCAAATTATTGGGCCTTCAATATGGCCTCTTCTTCAGATTGGGGATGTTCAGATGCAACGTCCTTTGCGATGGGTGGGAGCAAAGTCTTAAGGAACCAATCCAAGAATATCCTATCATCTATTTGGATTTTGCATAAGCTACTGCGTCGCTGCCACTCATGGATATGATCAATGATGTGAGTGGCATTGTTTTGGTGACAGGATAGCAGGATCTCCACCCCCTCGTCATAGCTGACGGGGAGTTGGAAATATTGTAGGAACATGAAGGCTAGGGAGTTGAAGTCGGGGTACTTGGCTTGTGGCAGCTAAATGTACCATTTGGCCGCGGCACCTGTAAGGGTGCGTTGGAATAGCCTCAGCCTGATGGAGTCGTCTACGATGCTATTGGATGAGCACCATAGATGGAATGTCATTATATGATTTTGGGGACATTCCCCGGCTTTGCCTTTGAACTTTGGGATGTCCAATGGTAGCTTAGTTGGCATGGGTGGCCAGAAAGCTTGGTGGCGGATGGGGTCATTCGTTAATCTAGCCAAGTCAGGAAAGTTTAGACGAGCCATGAAGGGTAGATTTGACCCCAAGTTGATGTAGGATGGGACCGCACTGGGGGTGGGGTTTGCAGGTGCACAATGCCTCTGCATAGATGGGGGTGCTTATGGTGGCACCATGCCGAATGGGCCAATGCCCCCAAGTGTTGTGGGTGGGATGGTGTAGGTGGTGGGGGAATTACCCCCATGTGTGGAAGTAGGGGCAATGTGGGTGGTCGATGCACTGCGCCTTTGTGTGGCAGGGGGGACAATTTGTGTGGAGGGGCCATTTCCCCCATGTGTTACCACTGGGCCAGCTTGGCTGGTCACTATTAGTGGTGGCAATTGGCTAATGATAGTCTACATGACTGTGCTTGGACCACTTGCCACATTGTGGGTGATAGGTTGTGATGTGGACATGGGTCCACTTGCTAAGGTTAGGACAAAAAATGGATCCGGGTTTGCAGTAGCCATGGGGCTAGATGGTGCGGTGTGGAGGTCTAGTTCAAACTGATATAGGTCTGAATCAAAATCAGAGGCTGTGTGGCCCTCTGACGGTATGGGAGACCAGTGAGAGCAGCTTTGATAGTGCCGATCAAGTGTTTCGAATGGTGGTGGTTCGCCTCTTAGGTGTGAGGAAGATCGTGGAGGATCAATTGTGTTCATTTTTGTGTATGAAACTGGTGGGTATGAGATTTGGACCCTGGTTTCAATGGATTTCTATTGGCTGAAGGCGGTCTCTCGGCCACCAAGACTGCCAAAAGACAACGCTTGGCTTGTTCCTCATGGCTTCTTCTACTCAATCAGAAGGGGTCATTTCCCGTTTCGCTTAGAAATTCCTCTCAGCGGCCAGCTACTTTGAGGTTCCTGTGGTACTCCTCACAATGAGTTTCTGGGCAAAGCCCAAGTACTTCCCATAGTTAAAGCAGTCAAGGACTTATGTCCTCAACGACTACAAAATTGATTGAACTTAGTGTAAATTTGGTAAATTTTAAGGCTTACTCGGTGTCTTGAACTGAGTTGGGTTAATTATTTGGTATGGTGTGTTTGTTTGCTTATTTTTTCTAGTATTTGGTTTGCAATACGGTTTATGAATTCATGGTAGAGATCATATCATGGTTTTGTATGCAAACATAAACAGTAATTTGTAAGCAAGTATGGTGATTAACCGTGAATTATTGGCCTAACTAAATGTCTACCTCTCAATGATATTCTTCTTCAACCAAGAGAAGGTGCTGAGCTCTCAACACAATGGGACTAAGCCCATCCATATATCCTCAGGTCACCTCCCAAGTGCTAGGTTGGTCAATAGGGAGGATGCTTAGCGCCATGAGAAGCCCGCCTTCTCTACCCCCTCTACCTTCCAGGTCACCTGGTTTTAGTGGTTTAGGAAAAATACCATGGAGTGCCTAGATCTATACAAGCTTTCCCTTCGTTGTATCCCAGAATACCCCGAAGGGTGATGACTGGGTAGAGGAGGAAGGGGGGCAGCAAGATGGTTAATTTTAGGTTACTTTTAGTTAGTCTAGTTCATTTTATTAAACCTTAATGATTGATTTAGCATATACACATTGTTCATTGATTTATTTGTAGAAAATGAAAACTGGAATTAAAAGAGACCTGCAATGGTGGACAAAGGTAGCTGGGCCACACTAACAGTCCTATGAAGCTGCAAATTACTATTAATTAAAGTTAAAAGCAACTTCTGTGTGACAGGCCGCACATTTCTGACCAAATCCCGTGAGGGGGCCGCGATATTTTTCCAGAAATGAGAGAGGGGGTTGCACAAAATGCCAAAACAGCCGCAACTTGAGCTCCTGGGCTGAAGTCACACCTTTTTGAGGATTAAGTGCACCCTGGGTGCGCCTGTTTGGTGATTAAGTATGCCTTGTCTCACCTTTTCCCCTAATAAGAGCGACCTGCTCCGGAAAGGGGTGTTTTGGTGATGCAGGGTCAGATCTGGCTAACAGTAACTGGTATTAGGGTCAATATAACTCGGCTTGGCCTAGTAGAGGCTTTAGCATTGACAAAAACAAGAAATAAAGAAGATTTAAACAGATCTAAACTAAGATTTCCGAAAACTAGGGTAAAATGGAAAAAACTTGAAAACTTGAAATTTTTGGCCCAGGGATCTTGTGGGATCGACCTAGGGGAGTCGCCAAAGCTGTAGCAAGGATTTCTCCCTGCTACGGGGGTAGGAATGGCTCCCTTGTGCTTATAGGGCATAAGGGTAGGTTCCTGCTCTTAGAAAATAGTAAAAAATGGAATGAAATATGGCATAAACATAGTTGTGAATCGAAACTAAGCTAATCTAAGAAAGAACATAAGCTAATGGATCTAAGAGCTAATGATAGAAAATAAAGAAGAGGATATGAAGCATTGTTGAACCCCTCTGCACACAGTGGGTTAGGGTTCCACCTCCAAAACCTGCAAAATAAACCTAAGCTACTAAACCTACAAACAATGGCAATGAAAAACCTGCAAATACAGATGAGGGTTAGAAAGTAAAAACAATAAAACAAAACATAAAAAGAGATTATACCTCACTTAGGTGGAAATGGGCCACCATGCCCTAGCTCATGGGAGCACCTCTCTCTTGGTTGGGAAGCAATGGCTTGATGAGATGGAGATGGAGGAGAGGGAGAGTGGGTGGTTTGAGAGCAAGAGGTCTCAAAGCATCCACGTGTAGCATAACAATAGGAAAGTGAGGAGTGTTTTGAGAGTGACCTCCCACCCTCCTTTTATAGTTTTTCCAAGGGATTTTAAAGTTATAAGCCCTTAGTTAGGGCTTTAGCCCCTTCTGCCCTAACATTAGCCCCTTTCAAGGTTTTAGCCCCTTATTGAGGCCTTTAGGTCCTGGGTGTCTATTTTGGGCTCTTTCTTGGGGTTTTTAGCCCTTTTCTTCATACTTGGGCTTTTTTGGAGGTGTGGGGGTCAAATGGAAGGTCTTATGGAGTGAAACGAGTGTTGTGAGATGGTGTTTTTGGGTGGTGTAGGCCATAGAGAGCTACGTGGGGGATTTTTGGGTTAAGAATTTTCACTATTTGTGAGTTGATTGTTGACTAGGACTATTCATGATTCAATTGCTGATGGGGTTCGCAAATTACCAGTGCAATCTCATTCTCACTACAAGCTCAAGGGTGTGACAAATTGTATTCAAAGGAAAAAATAGTGACATGAGTGTGCAATTTATACCATCAAAGCCCAAATAAATACCCACTCATTAGGCTTGAACAAATTTCATACAAATAGTGGACCATTCAAACACCATTTTTTGATAAATGTTTATGAAATTGAAACACAATTCCAAATTTAAAATAATTAAAAAAAACAACATTTTACAGTACTTGAAAACATGATTCACATGATTCATAAAGTGAGAAAGGGGCCCACCTATAAATATAGACTAAAATATTGTCTTGTGCAATTTCAAGAACTAAATTATACAGAGCTTTCATTGATTTCTTAAAATAGAAATGCATTACATAGTTTTCCTAGAGACAAGAAAAGAAGTTTGAGAATCTTGAAGACCTTTTGCAAATATCATTTGCATATAAGGCCTATCAATTTTAACATACTGGAACAACCTTAACCAAAATTTGAAGCCAGAATAAAGTTTATATACATCAACACTAGATATAGTACATGTTTACGTTGGGCCCCTTGACCACACTGCAGGGACTTTTGGCAAGCTAGACATCGATCCTCAAGAAACTCATTAACCATGTTCATGAGATATGATCAGACCACCTCAAACAATGATCCTTCACAATACATAGATATGAGCTTGGCTCATGGGTTTAGATTATCCCTTCGGCAATTTGCAGAAGAAATCATGGTCACAATTTGCAGCATTAAGGCAGTTTTCAAAAGAAACCATTGTGCCAATAGGCACATCACCTCACAACAAGGGCTTTTGGAAATTTCAGGCAAGTGACTCAGCTCCAAGCTAGTTGATTGATTCAATCTATAAACATGTTGGTTTTGAATCCCTAGTCTTTGGTTCTTCATTTTTTCTGGTTCCAGTGGCTTCAATTCATTTCAGCATTATGGGTTTGCTGTTTGCTTGGTTTTTAGTTTAGACCCCCCTCTAGCTCTCTCTTTCTCTGCGTTCCTTGAGCTATCCGACATCAACCTTGGTTTTAATATGGGGGTTCGTTTTATTTTCAATATAGTCCTCCACTTGTTACCAATCTCGACGCTCAACCTTCAGCACTCTCAACCAACCTCCCCTTCATCTTATTCAACTCCCCAATTCTCAACATGGCTAGAGCAGCCCAAAGCAGAGACCCTCACAAGGGAAAGAGCCCTATTTTTGAACCAAGCATTCAAACCTCGAGACTTCTATTTCAGATCTACCCCAGAGCGCATTCAACATGAGATTTTGCTAACATTAAGTAATTGTTGGAAGTTTAAAAAGACTATACTCAAGATGTAGAAAACCATGAAAACATGGGCCCCCTTTTGTTCCTGATCTAGAATACCAAAGCCCAAGAATCCAAATAATTTTGTACCATGGTACTCTATTGGCAAATTAAAACACTTGGGCCTCTCTAATTTGTCTAGTTTTCTCATTCTCTATAACTTTCTTTGATTATTAATAGAAATACTTACTAGCTTATAAAAAAACATAGCACAAATTATAAAGTAAACCAGATATGTATGACATAATAATCAAATTTTCATAAAAAATATGACATGATAAATTAGTGATTATCTAATTTACATTGAAACACTAAATTCATTGAAATTATATATATTTTTTGTGTTTACTTGTGACATTTCATCAACCCATGGATGAAAAAAGACACTTTTGCAAACTTTGTTTGCATACAATATTCAAAATAGAGTTTTGAAAGCCATATTAAATAATTATTGATGTTTACTTGTGACATTTCATAAATCCACAGATGACAAGAGACCCATCTATGGTCCCCTTCCAAAACTATATCAATATAGGATATGCAAATAAGAGCTAGAAAAGGCGTGCCCATTACAAAGGTATATGGTGGTGATATGGTTCCTTATTTCATTTAGATGCAATTTGCAATAGCACATAGAAATATGTTTCTAGATTCCTGATTATCTTGACTTGATGCAGTACCCATTAGAACACTTTTCTCTTTTTCTAGGTTTTCCCTTTCTATTTTCAACCTTGCTTCTTGTCTAGCAATTTCAGCCTGTAAACATACACCACTCAAAGAAATTATTTTGTTTACATCATGAACAACAACTAAAAACAAGAGTATATTGCAGTCATAGATGCACTTAAATAGTCATTTTGAGTTTTCAAGTGCTAAAAGAAATTAGTTCACGATGAACAAAAGGATCTATAATTTGTCAATAACATTGTGTTAACTATCTGACTAATAGTTTCTCCAAGTAAGGAAATGCACTGATGCAATAAATAGTCAGTACATATGACCTAAATCCCAACAAAACAAAATTTACAACAAGTCACCATGTTGTAGTATATGGCCAAGCATACACTAATGATATCTATAGAATTATTTAGTAAAACATCATCATCACTTAGAACTTGAAAAGGAAAACCTGTAAGACATCACTGCAAATGCCAAATAGAATTTTTGACAGGTAATTTCAATGTACTTAAAATTCTGAGCCGCTGAAATGCTCTTAAAATCCCAATAGGTAATATATGTGTTCCCCATCAACCTTAACTGGCACATGTTAAGGAAAACTAACTATAGTTAGTTAAGGGCCACTGGAATCATGATTGTTCAAAGCACAGAAGCACAAGACACAGTATTTTGCACATAGCTGACTTGATTTCCTATTGTATTATGTTTTAACACATTTATAGTTCCTATTTCTTTTTAAAATTGTAGATTGAAGATAGATTGTATCTCTAGGAAGAAATAGCTCACCTTATAATAGATATATCTTATCTCGAAACCATCTATCCTATCATATTTTGTCTCTAATACTTTTATCAAAGTAGGTTTCCAAACTAAAATGGTCATTACCTCTTTAACACCCCTGCTTACACCAAGAATATTCCTAAACCTCTAAAACTACTCCTTGCTCAATGCTTTCCTAAAGATCTCAGCAAGCTGAACTTCAGTCCTGTAGTGTGCCACTTCAAATTTTTATTTTTGCACCTATTCTCCCTAAAAAGGTGATAATGGATCTCAATATACCTAGCCCTTGCAGAAGACATCATATTTTTTCTTAGTTAAATCACACTCTCATTGCCACAGTAGATGGGTGTGCCTTGACGTTGTTGAAGGTTAATGTCACAAAGAATTATCCTTCACCATATCACTTCACAAATGGGTATAACTACTACTTTGTATTATGCATTTGTGGAGATAAATTAAAAAGCTGGTTGGATTCATAAAAATACATGAAACTACTCCTAAATGCATGGTGAGGGAGCAACCTTTGGTAGATTCTATTTCATTGATGGAACATGCATCCTACCCAATCAGAATATATATACAGGACCAAGTTGAAGTCATGACCTTGCGCATGTTCAAGTCCAACAGAGTTTCTTTGAGGGACAGAGATTAGAAAGCTATCTTTAGAAAGTCCAACATAGACAATACCAGATGACATTGAAGTTGCATATGTTCTTTCACTTCTTGTTGTTTCAAAAGGGAACTCACCTAGAAGACAATTGTTTTCACAGCTGCTGCATGTTCTTGTGTAGACTGTTCAGAAGTTGGTGAGCCCTTGAGTTCACCAACAGATGAAACTATGTCTAGAGCACCTTCAACAATTTTCTCGACCTTTTCAATTATCATTGGATTCATGTTTCCGTCTTCTAGTGCATCACCATTTTCACCTTCATAATTATCAGATTTACTACATGGCTCTTTTTCCATGTTATCATGTTGTCTTCCATAGGGTTATGACAAAGAAAAATGACAGATATTAAATATGAACTCTTGCATAGCCTCGAGCTGGCCCAGCTTCCTTAATCCTCTAAATGTAATTTCTTTTAGTGCAACTTAGTATCTCAAATAGAAAAGGAAGAGTTAGTACATTAGTCTCCAAATGCATTCAAACATTTGAAAAAACAACAAAGGGGATCAAAAGTAATACTATGCAGCACTAGACATGTTATTCAATGTTCAATGTCCAATAAGATATATAATTTCCCCAAATAGAAATAATAATTTGTATTTCTTATCTCATTGTTTATGCAGTCTGTCAGGGAAATATTTGCTATGAGTTTGTTGAGATCATTCAGAATTATGATGTTGCATTCAGTACATTCAAAGGAGTAAATCCCCTAGAATACATTTTACATGCTTAAAAACATCTATAGCTAGTGATCCGATGCAATGAGAATACTTTAATCATGAAATCAGTAAGACTTCCAGCAACAACATGGAATAGCTAAAATCCAAGATCAATGGATTGCACTAATGTATTTATCCAGTACAATATGATAAAATTGCAAATAGAAACATATATAAAAAATTTAATGCCATCTACTCACCAATATAATGCATTCAAGTCAAGTGAAAAGGTTATTCTCTTTCCTGATACCCTGGATTCCTCTTGTTCTGTCTGTCTAGAGAAGAACATCTGTAGCTGCCATCCTCTACTATGAGATTTTCCTGAAATTAGACCCAAAATGAATAGCTTAAACACAGCAAAAAAACAAAAATATGTGCCAAGAAAATCAGATAGACAACATACCCAAATGTTTGTGTATTTAAAATACCATCTTGCATTTGAACCTGTAAACCAACTACAAATTATGTGGAAATGTTGCCTTTGGTAGCAGTCCTCTATCTGAGCTCCACTTACTACATAACTTCAACCCCTGCAACATTTCTATGAACAGTGATTGATGATGCAAGCTAAATGTAAATTCAATTTGAAAACTATGTGGAATCTCACACACAAATATAAGTCATAATAAATTTAACACCTGATTGCATGTCATTATAACTTTAACCCCTTATTTCATGTAACACATGGTTATTAAGTGTGAATTACATGGTTTCATGAAAAACTATTGATTTTTACATTCAATAGAAATAAAACAATACCAAATGCAGTTGGATGCCAAATTAATGACGAAGAACCAATAGAATGCACACCAAAGGGATTGAAATTCAAGGTTTAAACCATAAAGAATAGATTACGAGATGACCTCTCTCATATGAGCAAAATCCCAAATTATAATACATCATAATTATGTTACAATTTATAATCCTGGAGTCGAAAAGTTGTAGACATTGAAAATAGGAAATGGTGTCCACAAGTTAAATCCACTGTCCTTGCTAAGTCTACAAACCTTTGACCTTAGAGAAATAATCTATGTCTATCTAGAAGATAAAAATTATACTCATGACTCAAAATTGCAACTATACTTGCAAAGCAAATCTCTATCCATGGTATAAAAGATTGCAGAACATTTACAAACACTACCACCGATAAAAAAATTGCAGGTTTTGGAAGCCTTCAAGTTATGTTATTGAGATTGAGTCAAATTTTCCATAGTAGGCCATGGGAGTCTTCCATGTTTGCATATCTGGTGTGTTTTTCTTGACAAAGTGGTTGGCTCTCACTTTGTAGTTTTTTTTAAATTTGGGCAATCTCCAGCCCCACCATGAAAAAAATAGCATCCTGTACTATCCTAAACGAAAAAATAGAATGGTATTTAGGTTTCCTATTTTCAATTGAGGGCACCATGTTTTCAGCTAATGATCCCCCTGATCCGTGTTGTGCCAACAGCCGATTTTAAATATGCTCTCTTCTGAATTTTTTATTCCAAATAAGGATTATGCATATTCCCTCATTGCAATGGACTAGGAAACAATGTAATGTTAGTGCAATGATGAGTTGAAACTTATCTTGTTTCATTCTTAATACAAAAAGAATATTTTTTTTTCATGTTGATAGCAATATGAATTGAATCCTACACAATTATGAACATTATGCCATTACATCAACATGAGGCTTGAAATTCAATACGCGTGAGTAATATGTTTGATTACAATGCAGTTTGGGTCTCCAACTATGTTATATCAAACTAATTTTTCTTCAACAGAAAATTTATAATTACTCCATCGACTATCCTGCTAAATGCAACAACCAGATAGGATCTGTGATTGATCATCCTTGCCAAATTCCTATATATGATGCCTTTGAAATATCCAATGTTAAATGAAACCACAAACTATACATAAATGCACTCCCTATCAATTGACAATATTTCAATACACACTCTAAGGTCAGACAAAACTAACCCATGCTTGAATGTGAAGAAAACTACACATAATCTTTTCTTAAATACAGAAAACTACACACAATATTTTCTCAAAACTGTATCAGTGAATTGTTTCAGGCCAAGTGTCAAGTATCAGTGAAGTGTTTGAATTCTGGGAAAGAAACAGCCCCAGGTTGGTGACAAGGAAGATGATTAACTACATGCCAAAGTCAAGAATGACAAAAGGGTCATTTTGCCGAATTTTTCAACTGACAAAGATAATTTAGAGAAACTTCCAAAAGATTTTAAAAAATTGTGTAATGCAATGCAGACCTTCACCTTCAGGCATGTTTGGGATAAAAAAACAAACGATTCTAATAATGACTAAGAACTATTACAATCATAAGAGACTTATTTTTTGACGTGAAGCACTACATGATAGTTCCTAATACTTCCCTCAAGTCTCGACTCATATACAAGACAATAAGGTTTCTCTATTAGTATTCAATCCACCATTATCAAACCTAGATCGAGGCCTATTGGCTTTAGCACTGTAGCAATTACACTAAGCTTTACATTTATCCATGATCTTACCATCCCCAGAGAGAACAACAATGGGTATTCATAAAAATCATGGCCTCCAGTTATGGCAAGTAGTCAATGAGGATATGTTACCGAGGTTGCATATATTTGAATGGGGATGATTTGAAATTTAAATAGAAATAGTGTATAAGAACCAAAAAATAACTTTGGATATCAATATACTCATTCCAAGTTAAGCCATCTAAAAGTGATGAAAAATTATCACCTTTAATTGTGGGAGAAAACTACTACATTCACCAGTAATAAAAGATCTAATGCCCAAGATTTTGATAGCATTTGTCTCGGTTATGTGTAGTCATGAATTGAAACTTATATGGTTTGTTCGTAATACAACGAGTCTAGATCCAAATCCTAGGATCTATCAAGCACTAAGAGGGATCAAATGTCTCGAGGTAAAAACATTTTCTTAGGTATTGCAGGCAAGGATCTATCCGAGGAGAGGTTTGCACCTCTAGAAATTTGATCCCTGTAGATGCTTGATAGATCCTAGGATTTGGAACTCTCAATTTCTATATTGACCTAATCTGTTGAGAAAACACACTACTATTGTGGACTAAACAGAGATTTACTTCCATACTTTCTATGGAATAACTCCTAACCCACTCATACTGAATTTGACCTAATATGTTGACCAAATGCGCTACTACTGTGGACTAAACATAGATTTACTTCCATAATTTCTATGGAATAACTCCTAACCCACTCATACATTACATTAGAAATATTATCAGACTTCCATATGCTACCAGAACTGGCAGCGATTAGAAGTCAGCTCTGTGCAGAGAAGAAACTTCACTTCAAAAAACGACTCATGAATTAATGTTTACAAAGAAGAAGAAGCTAATTAAGAGTTCTAAATATTTTTTATTTGACATAGCATGTGAAATTTTTATACAGAAGAAGCACCAAAATCTGAAAAATTATATCAGGCACCAAAATGAATGAAGGTGTTATTTATTGAAGAAGAGTATTCAAATATCTAAATATTTATCCTTCTCGCCCTATACCACCTATCATTTAGATCGGGGCAGTAATGAATATATTTTTTTGTATTTGTTCCCCTGATAAATAAAATTATCTAATACAATAAGAATTAGACTCATAAACAGGAAGGGGGTCTATCACTCCTTCTGATTTCACGACTTCGCAGCAATGTTGGGCGCCCTCGCCTACTCTGGATCTAACTTCTTGATCCGTCTTTTGCGCTCCTCTTGCCTAACTTTATATCTTATAAGGAGTTTTCGGAAGATCAAAAGGAGTTTCTATCTAATTCAGTTCATGGATTTTGTTTAATGAAATTTTAATGTACAGAGAAGAAACATTACTTCAAAAAGCTTGTGGAATAAAGTTACAGAGAATAACTCAGATTTAATATTTCTATATATATTTTTATTTAATGTATCTTGTAAAGAAAATGAAAATGTACAAAGAAGAAACATCCTATTTGTAAATATATGTTGTAAAATGTAGGTCGGACAACTAAATGAATGGAATTGTAATGTATGAAAGCCGAGATACGAAATGCTTCTAAAGAATTAGGGTGAAGTAGCACCTATATTTCTAAATATTTCTTAGAAACTCAACTCATAATTAAACTAAATACATAGGAACCACTGAATTTCTATCCTTAGAAGCTCATGGATTTTAATTTAAGGAAAATGTAATTTAGAGGGGAGAGACATTCAGGATTGTAATTATGTTTTAAGATGCAATTCATGAATTAACGTCTGTGAATGATGAACTCAATCTAGAAGAAAAATTCATATTTCTAACTATTATTTAAAAGGAAAAGCCCATGAATTAAAATTAATGGAATTCTAACTGAAAGAGAAAAAAACATCAGAAATAAGGGGCTATATTATACAGAACAAAATGCATGGGGTTCGAACCCGCTCTAGCAGAAAATCCAATGCTCCACAAAAGCTATGACATAGGAAGCACTGTCCATGAAGCAAAGTAAAATTTATGATGTACGTTATTTATTGAAGAGAGTCGGTGCACAAAATAAATTTTGCATCTCTTTCTTCATAGCCATGACTTGGAATCACTCCATTCTTGTACTATCACAAAACTTTCAATATAGCCAGGTTGTTCCCAACACGATCTATGCGTTCAACAATAGATTTATTTAGTAGATAAATCAATTATAGGTTCCTTCATTAATCCTGGACATTAAAACACAGAGTTTTAATTGTAAATTTATTAGTTAAAGGTGAAGGCATTAAGCATTTCAATGTTGATCTATAAATCAATCAAATACAGGTGAAGGTGCCGAGCGTTAACATTCCACACAGGTGAGGGGGTTAAGAGAATTGGTAGAGCGCGCCCTCTTGAGAGCTTCACGCTCCAAAAGAATAAATTATTTATCTATTTGATTACAATGTAGTTTGGGTCTCCAACTATGTTATCTCAAACTAATTTGTCTTCAAAATAAAATTTATAATTACTCCATCGAGTATCCTAGTAAATGCAACAACAGGATAGGAATTGTGATTGATCATCCTTGCCAAATTCATGTATATGATGCATTTAAAAGATCCAATGTTAAATGAAACCACAAACTAAAGATAACTGCACTCCCCATCAAATGACAATCTTTGAATACATACTGTAAGCTCAGACAAAACTAACCCATGCTTGAATGTGAAGAAAACTACACATAATATTTTCTTAAATACAGAAAACTACACGCAATGTTTTCTCAAAATTGTATCAATGAAGTGTTTCAGGCCAAGTATCAGTGAAGTGTTTGAAGTCTGGGTAAGAAACAACCTCATTTTGGTGACAAGGAAGATGATGAACTGCATGCCACAGTCAAGAATGACAAAGGTGGCATTTTGTCGAATTTGTCAACTAGAAAAGATAATTTAGAGAAACTTCCAAAAGATTTTAAAAAATTGTGTAATGCAATGAAAACCTTGACCTTTGGGCATGTTTTTGGGATAAAAAAATAAACTATTCTAATAATGACTAGAAACTACTACAATCATAAGAGCCTTCTTTTTTGAAATCAAGAGCTATAAGATAGTTGCCAATACTTCCCTCAGTTCTCAACTCATATAGAAGACAATAAGGTTTCTCTATTAGTACTCAATTCACCATTATAAAACCTGCATCAAGGCCTATTGGCTTTAGCATTGTATCATTTACACTAAGCTTTACATTTATCCATGATCTTACCATCCCCAGAGATAACAACAATGGGTATTCATAAAATTCATGGCCTCCAGTTGTGGCAAGTAGTAAATGAGAATATGTTATCGAGGTTGCATATTTTCGAATTGGGATGCTTCACAATAGAAATAGAAATAGTGTATAAGAACCAAAATAGAACTTTGGATATCAATGTACTCATTCCAAGTTCAACCATTTATAAATGATGAAAAATTATCACCTTTAATTGTGGGAGAAAAGTGCTACATTCACCAACAATAAAATCTCTCATGCCCAAGATTTTGGTAGCATTTGTTTGGGTTATGTGCAGCCATGAATTGAAACTTATATGGTTTCGTTCTTAATACAAAAAGAACAAATTATTTTCATATTGATAGCAATATGGATGGAATCCTACATAGTTATGAACATTGTACTATTACACCAACATGATTGCAATGCAGTTTGGGTCTCCAACTATATTATCTCAAACTAATTTGTCTTCAAAAGAAAATTGATAACTACTCCACCACGTATCCTGCTAAATGCAACAACGAACTATGATTTATCATCTCTACCAAATTCCTATATATGATGCCTTTGAAAGATCCAATGTTAAATGAAACCACAAACTAAACATAACTGCACTCCCCATCAACTGACAATCATTGAAGACATACTGTAAGGTCAGACAAAACTAACCCATGCTTGAATGTGAAGAAAACTACATGCAATCTATTCTTAAATACATAAAACTACACACAATATTTTCGCAAAACTATAACAATGAAGTGTTTCAGGCCAACTATCCATGAAATGTTTGAAGTGTTTCTTACCAGTTATTGAAAAACCCATTACTTAGGAATCAAAATTCATAATAAAGAATCAAGATTCAGGATGCTAGACAATTATGAACATTCACAATGTGGGATGCTAATCAATATTAACATGCATAAGCTAAATTTTCAAATAAAACCCAAAAACCAACATGCAATTGTGGTACGGAAGTTTGAGATTTTGACACTAAAGTTGTAGAATTCATCACCCATCTCTTTAAGAGCCTCCAAGATCTCTCCAAGTATCTTCTATCCATGGATTGCATATTCCCATTAATTACAAATGGAAAGGACAAATAAAATGTCTATATGTGGGTCTCCTATCCAAAATTGGCAAGCTTTATTTAATCTCCAACAGAGCAAAAACCATGGCCCTATGTTGTAAGTTTAGAATGTCTACGGTATCCCTTTCATGTGCCAGAACAAATAGCTTCATCAGGAGCGGGGATAAGGGAAACAAAGTAAGAACCACCGAGGGCAGAGGAAAATATTATTGTAGAGCCAATTGACAAAGTAGCAGAGGTATGTACAAAGACAAGTAGAACAGGGGTGTACTCGAAAATAAATACCCAAATTCTGAACTCTCGGCAATGGTTTCTGAGCATCATAATTCCTAAAAGGGAATCAACAGTGGCCTAATAAATACCTAAAACACCAAAAACGCTTCTTAGACCAAATTTACAACTATTTTCCTCCCAAAACCCATCAAACCCAAAACACCAAAAATGCCTCTCGGAAGAAATTCACAACTTTTTTCCTCCCAAAACCTACCAAAACCTATCAAACCCTCCTCACTTCCTGCCAACCAAAAATATTTTGCACCAAAGGTCTATAGTTAATTGAAGTAGGAAATCTCCATGAATTCAACATAATTTTCCATATCTGGGTAATTTCGGGAGAAAATATCCATGAATTCAGATAATCCTCCATGAATGAACTCAAGAAGAGGTCAGTGGTATGTTTGGGTTTGAGCTGGAGGTATTATGGTCATATTCCAATGATAATTTTATTAGTTTACATAGTGTTGCATTATGATTGTATTAAGGTTATTTTATATTATATGCATTATGATTTTATGGAGGTTATTGTATATTATATGGTATATTAATTTTGTTTATTTTATATTGTATTATAAGTTTTATTTTATATATATATATATATATATATATAAATTTATATTACAATATATATGTTTGGAGCATTTATATTGTATATTTTGTTTATTTTTATGTGTTTTTGTGTTTTATATATGTTTTATAATTTATATATGGTAAGTTTTGTAACCATATAGTATGTAATATATTAATATATTTTGTGGATAGAGTTTTTTAAGCAAATGTATCTTGCCATTGTTATTTACCTCCATAGATGGCTAGATGTGGTTCCATGTAGTAGAGGTTTTTGAATTTTTGTCTATAATTGGTATTAATTGATTAGTCTGGTATTGATATGTTATCAAACATATCTATAGCCTCCTCAAAGTAAGCATTACACTATAGTACTAGGTCTAACTTGGGTGGTCTAGATCTCACTTTATTAAATTTATAAGGTATACAAAATGGCAAGGGATATTGAATGTAACAACATGGTTAGCATGTTCTTTTAATTATCCTGCACAAATTAACGTATGGGTTATGTTAATTAGGATTAATTCATCAAATACCCTTTGTAACACAAATCCATCTACAATGTTACAATTTACTAAATTTTAACACTGCATATGGATCTAGAGAGAATCTATCTATAGTGTCAAAATTTAGTAAATTTTAACACTTCATCGCCAAAATTGCAATTTTCCATTGTTGGAGTGACAATAAAAAAATGACTAATATAAATGGCTAGTTCATATTCTTCTAGCTAGTCATCTTTTATACCGTGACTAAATTGGTCGTTTATGTTAGTCATTTTTAACTCTGTCACCTATTATCTAGTCATATTTGTTAAATGGTGGCTAAATTAGTCATTAATTTTAGTCGTTTATAGTTGGGTCAATCAAAATTGCTCATATTTAGTAGTAAATCACTTTAAACACCTATAGTGACTAGAATTTTTAGTCACTTAGTAGCTAATTCCTCATTTTGTACTACTGTAAATTTGGTATATTGTTGTCAAGATCTTGGACATCTAAATTGAAAGGAATTTTGCAAATGGATATGTCCTATGCTACTATTCTTGTGTTTGGTGGGAACAAAAGGTTATATAGTGAGAAGATATCAGCTTATGTAGTTAGCATCCAACAAAATCTAGATAATCATCATAAATATCTTGTTGATACTGATTTAGGATCTTCCATTTTATTTAAAGTTGGCCCTCCCTGTGATCCTGAAATTCCTGTACCAAATTGATGTTAAGGAGGATGAAGAGTTTGCAAAAAGAGAAGACAATTTGGAACAAAAACAAAAAGAAGAAGGACTTTGGACCATGTATTTTGATGATCGGTGGCCAAAATTGGTGTTGCTGCTGGTGTATATATTAATTATCCTATCAAGGATTTTAAATGTCTTCCATGAAAGTTAACTTTTGAGTGTACCAATAACATGGCGGAGTATGAAGCTTTATTACTATGATTGAATGCTTTAAATGATATGGGAGAAAAGATCGTACAAGTCTTGCGATATTCGTAGCTTGTAATAAACCAAGTGAATGATAGTTATCAAACCAAACATCCCATGATGAGGGCTTATAGGAATGAGGTATGGGATATGTTTGGTAATTATTTTAACTGGACAAAATGAGAGTAATTCCCAGGATTGAAAACATGGTAGCCGATTCTTTAGTTGTTGCTGCTAGTAAATTTAAAACTCCCATTGCTTCCCAGAGAAAGTATAAAGTTGATATTGTGAATAGACCCTCTATACCAGACAATTCCAGATACTTGCAAGCATTTGAAGATGATATGCAATAAAAAATATTTTTTAGAGTTTTCTGGTGAATTTGTAAATACTCGGATTGACAATAAAAATGTTAATTTTGAGAACTTCCAAGATGATAAACAAAGTGAAGATTAAAAAGATGGAAACAAAAAGTTGAAAAATGCACTAAGGAGAAAGGACATAATCCAATTGAAAAGAAATTTTATCCCAAGAGGTCTGATTCCCTTAGAGAAGCTTTTTGACTAGAATGATGTTGCAAAATATGAAAAAGTGAATAGTGATGATAATGTTGTCAAAGAAAAAAATATAGGTACTGAAGAAAATCCATGCATTGTAAAACTGTCCAAGAATCTACCTGTTAGGGAAAAATAAGAATATATCAATATGATCAAAAGGTACATCGATGTGTTTTCCTGCAACTATGAATATCTCAAGGAGTATGACACTTCTATCATACAGCATACCATTCTGATTAAACCCAGTGAAAAACATTTCAGACAAAAACTGAGAAGAATAAATCTGATGTTATTGCCTCTTATTGAGAAAGAAAGTAAAAAATTATCCAATGCTAATATTATTGTGACTCTGAGATTTTCGAAATGGGTTTCTAATTTTGTTCCTATCAAAAATAATAATGGTGAAATCATGCTTTGTGTAGACTTCGGAAATCTTAACAAAGTCTCATTGAAAGAAAACTACCCATTTCCAAAGATGGATCACATTCTGCAAAAAATGGTGAGATATGAAAGGATTTCAAATATGGATGGTTTCTCAGGCTATAACCAGATCAAAGTGTTTCCTAAGGACGAACAAAATACTGCATTTACCACACCATGGGGTACATTCATGTATGCAAAAATGCCTTTTTGTTTGATGAATGTAGGGGCTACTTTTTAGCGCGCTATGGATATTGCTTTTGCAAAGGAAAAGGATAGGTTTGTGGTAGCTTATATAAATGATATCACAATACACTCTATATCTTATAGGGAAAATATCAAGCATCTAGAGAAAGTTTTTATGAAGTGCAAGAAGTAGGGAATATCATTAAATACCAAAAAATCTAATTTTGCATTGGAGGAAGGAAAATTGCTAGGGCATATTATTTCAAAGGATGGTATAAAAATAGATCCAGAAAGAGTCAGTGCCATTCTAAAGGTTGAGCATCCAAGGAGTAAAAAGAAATTACAGTCATTCATTGGTCAGGTAAATTTCCTGAGGAGGTTTATTCCCAGTTTTACTGAAATATTGAGGAATATTACTAATATGCTGAAAAAGGAAAACGAGATAAAGTGGTCAGTATATGCAAGGAATTATTTTAGAGATATTAAACAATCCATTACAGAAGCTCCAATTCTGGTAAGTCCATATGTCAATAAATATTTCCTAATTTTTTCTTACGCATTAGAACATACTATTGCTGGAGTTTTATTATAGAAGAACAATCAGAATTTTGAACAACCCATAGCTTTCTTCAGCAAGGTATTAAGGGATGGAGAATTAAAATATGATATCATGGAAAAGCAGGCATATTCTCTAGTAAAATATTTGAAATATTTCAGTGTATATTGTTCACTCACGTATTATTTCCTATGCTCCAAGAAATGTGGTGAATATTATTCTTACACAACCATATCCAGAGGGGGAAAGAGAAAAATGGATTGTTGTGTTGTTGGAGTATGAAATTGAAATAAATCCTACCAAGTTGATTAAAGGACATGGGATCGCAAAAATGATGACAGACTCTGATTGTAAATCCTTACGGCTCAATTTTTTGACCAATCACTCAAATAAGCTTGATACAGGGGTGCAATTAATGCCTGATTTTTCTATATCTCTTTGGTACTCTGATATTGTGTATGTTTTATAGAATTTACGAGGTCTTGCAGGATTAAGAAAAACAAGGGAGAGATTTGTGAAGTTGAAAGCTACTAATTTTTGTATCTTAAATCAATATCTCTATTGGAAAGATCCTGGTGGTGTGCTACTAAATTTCCTTTTGGAGAATGACGCCCAGAAAACTAAGAAGTGGTTTCAACAGGGAGATTGTGGGGGGAATAATTCATGGAAAGTGACCACAAAAGAAATTTGAGAGATGGTTTTAACTGACCCTTGTTATTTTTAGATTTTTATAAAGAGACCACTACATGCCACCAATGCCATATTTTTTATGGTATGAGGAAACTTGCTCCACTTCCTCTTAACCCAATATCTGTAGAAGCACCTTTTCAACAATGGGGATTAGACTATTGGATAAATTAATCCCAATTATTTAAGGTAGCATAGATGGATTTTAACAGCGACTAACTACTTCAAAGAGTGGATTGAAGCAATACCTACAAGGAGGGCAAGAGATGTAGTGATTATGGATTTTCTTGAAGAAAATATTTTGGCTAGATTTGGTTGTCCCAGAAGGATTGTGACATATAATGCAAATGATTTTAAATCTAGAAAGATGATAAGTTTTTTTCACAAGTATCATATCATTCTTAATCATTCTACTGCTTACTATCCGTGGGGTAATGGACTGGGAGAATCTTCAAACAAAACCCTGGTGAGAATTATTAACAAGTTTTTGGAAGATAACAAAAGATCTTGGAATACAATGCTGAAATATGCTTTGTGGGATGACAGAATAAACACAAAAGGGAAATTGGAATGTCACCATTCCAGTTAGTATATGGATCTTAGGTGTTTTTTCCAACATCTTTGGGAGTTCCAGTCATGAAATTAATGCAGGAAAAGCAGGATGAACCAAATCATATGCAAAGAAGAATAAATCAAATCATAGAATTGAATGAGTTGAGGGATAAATCCTATGATAAAGTGAAAATAAAGCAAGAAAAAATGAAGAACACTTTTGATAGGAAGGTCAAGGAAGAAGAATTCCAAATTGATGATTTGGTGTTGAAGTGGGATGCTCCTAGGGAAGATAAACATGGGAAGTTTTATTACATGTGGGTGGGTCCTTATATCATTACAACTTATAGAGGTGAAAAATAATTTACTCTATAGCATCAAGATGGGTCTCAGCTGAAAGGAGGTCCAGTCAATGGAAGGCTTCTCAAACATTACTTGTCCTGAGGGGAGGAGGTAACTTTTTGTATCATAGTTTTATATATTTATTTACTTTTCAAATAGTACAGATGGTGAGCCAAAGGATTTTAAGCCCGCAGAGAAGGCCCTAGGAACTAGAGGGGTATCCATGTTTCTATATTTCTTTATTTTATTTTTACTTACAAAAAAAACAAAAATAAGAATTTTTAGGTATGAAATACTAGGAACAACCCAATTGGTTTGGAACGTGTTCTATGGGGTTATTTTCTACCTTGCAGGGAGGATAGAATCCTAAGTGGAGTAATCTATAGCACTACTTTTGGGATAAGTAGTTGGAAAGGGATTAGGGAAGTGAAAGGAGGAATAAGGTCTGAAACAATTCTTATCATGTGAGCTTGAAGGGTGTTAATGAGGTTCTGCAACTATTTTGAAGGATCATTTCTAAGTTGGAAATACAAAATAATTGAAAGATTTTAGTTTTCATCTTTGAAAAATGTATGTGAATGAGAAAGTATGTTCCAAGTTATATGGTGACGGGAAATGAAAGGCCTAAATGCATAAGCTTAATAATTTTTGTATGGGTGGGAACAAGTTAACTTGTAGACATAGTTGTTCATTCAATGAATATATTTAAATAAATCTATGGTCCCGAAGAATTTCACAGTTTCAACATGCAAGAAGGAATAAAATTTCTTAAATCAGCAAAATGGAATAGATTTCTTTTATTTCAATGATGGTGATCAAAGGTTGAATCAACTCAACGGTGGAAATTCATTTCGCTAATATAACTTGCACAAAAAAAACTTTTCATATCTACGGAATCACTTAAAGGGTTTCATGTTTCAATGGTCAAGATTGATGATGGAGTAAGATCAACAGAGGAAATGAATTCCTCTTATCTAACATGATCGTAGAAAATAATTTTTCTAATTTGCATAATTGCTTAAAGGTTGGCATGTTTTGAGGGAGAAGATCTAACCGGGAATGAATCGATGGTGGAGAGAAATTCTGTTGATTCAAAATGCTCAGATAAATGAAAATTTGAAATTTGTGGAATGTGGTAGGCTCTTAAAGTTTGAACGATGGAGATTTAAAGAGGAATTTGATTAAAGAATGGAAACAATTATGTAACGTGAACTAGCAAGGAGAAAGTCAGAATGAAGATTTGTGGAATTGGGTATAGGACGCATGTTTGAATGGATCATATTAAAGGTTGATCTAAATCAATGACTGAGATTGATTTTTCATATTGAAAGTGTGAAGATAAATGAATTCTTGATTTTTTCAGAATGTAGTGGGGGTCACACTTTTCAATGTTCCAGATGAAAGCATGACTTATATCAATGGCTGAAAATGATTTCGCTAATCCAAGGTGGAAGGAAGGAAATTTTGGTAAGGATGCGGAAAGTGTAAGTGTGGTAAATAATCAAAGGTGTGAATTTAAGCTAAGATAAATCTACGGCTGAAAATCAATCTATGAACAAAAGATATAAGAAAGATAAAGAATGTGATATAACTAAATACAAAGGTTTAAGGAAAGTACAGATGGACTGCTAAAATTTGGGAAGGCTTCAGATCAAAGATGGAGATTTATTCCGATACTTGAAGTTGCACGAAAAATAAAGAAGGGTTAAAAAATGGGAATAAATTAGTGTGGTTAACAGATGATCAAAATCAAGGGCTCATATTGAAAGATACCAGATCTATGGGTGAAATTACATTTGGTTGAAGCAGATGCATAGTTGATATGAAGAATAAAATATTATAAGGATGAACATGTGGTCGCAAGTAATTTGTTTTTTATAAGCATTGGAAAGCGAGAGCTCAGGCTATGTGGAAAGCACCACCATGGACAAAAACTTTTGGACCATATGTTAGCTGACAAGGTAGGCTTTTATCTCTAATTGAACTAGTTTCTAAATGGCCGAGGTTGAAGAATTAGAGGTCCTGAATCTTGGGTATCATAAAATTGAATAATTTTTTGAAGAGAAAGATTTTGAAATATTTCACACTATATTGTTGAATGATACTACAGAAAAAACCAAGAAAAAGTTGAAAGTCCTTAAAGACTAGGGAAGTTAAGGCGCCAATAATTATTCACCCCAAAATTTCCAGAGTTTGTTGATTGGTGTGCCAATAATTATTCCCCTTATAAGGGGGTAATTATGGATGCATCTAGGACTAAAATCCTGTGTCCACTAAGTTCTCTTGTCATATGAAATACTTTGTTTATCCATGCCGATTTTGTTCAAGTATCTAAAGAGTGCAAAGAATAAACCCTAGTTCAATTTTTCTGAGATTCTTGAGAAGAAATAAAATTTCCTTAAATCCTGTTCAAAAATTGATAATCACTTATTAAAGCATCATTTTCCCATTGATTATAACATGTTTAATGAAGAAACCCAGTCTCTTTTAACCTTGGAAAGTCAGTTTTTAGGGTTGGATACCAATAAATACATCATAGAACCATTATTGAGCTTAGTGTTTACCCTTAGTACTTGTTAGGTACAGTCTGAACAATTGAGTCAGTCCATGCAGTCATCATACCTTAAGTTTGATGAGTATTTAGCTGAGAACATCCATTCTCAGTTAGTAAACTTCCACAAGACAAGATGTTTCAGATTTCAATCCTTTCGACTGAAGATGTTTTTAGCATTCAGTGAACACAATTTACAACTCCTAGAGATGGTAATAATAGATGAAATGAGCAAGGATTACATTAAGTTTATGAATTTTCTCATGGAATAAGTATACAATGCTTTCTTTCAAAAGAAATTTCACAGAGTGTCACCAGAGTTGAAGGAAGTGATACAATTTTCACCTCAAAGAAGAATAGGGGATTGGTTCCTATCTGAATATGGTACAATGATTAGGGTATATGGGTTTGTTCATCAACCCTATGTCCTACCATCATTTTTGACAATGAGAGCATTTGCATTGGAACTAATCCAAAAAAATTTAATAGTTGAGGATGAACATTTCTCAAGTTTTAAGAAGATTTCAGAGATTAAATTTCCCTAGATAGTAGGCCCTTTTGTCATTAAGAGCAAATCAACTCTTCCAATGATCGAAATCCTGTTCATAGAAATGGGATCTTCAGTTGAAGCTGCTATTAATTATGATCCTCACCATGCTATCTCAAATAGGAGATAGGCTAATAAAATAAACCATTTGAACATTCAGAGGTGGCAGGACTTTTTGAAGCAACGAATTGGATGGATTACCCCAAAGATATAAAAAATGGTGAAAATATGCAGAAAGAGTCAATTTCATCTATGCATGAAGAATGCTCTACTCAGCATGATATTTCTAGTGTAATTGCACCATCTATTCAAATTACTCCATTGTCTAGTTTTTCTAAAAAAACAAATAAGAGGGACTTCTTAGATGCCATGGATATTGAAGAAGAACATACTGCTAGAACACCCAAAAAGCAAAAGATTGAAAAATAAGGGAAACTTGTACAGGTCACAAATGATAGGATTAAGGGTAAAAGGAAGCAGATGAAGGTCAAAGGCCCAACTTTTGAAATCTAGGAAAATGCATTTGATAAAATTCCTAAAGGAGCTACAGAAAGATACAAGTGCAAGATTGAATTGTTAGAAAAATATAAATATGTGGAGGAAAAATCTTCAGATCAAGCATTGAAATTATATGTCGAAGTAAGGAATTTATCCAGTCAGGATACATCCCTAGTGACTATTAGGTATCATGCTAAAAATACATTGAATTTGGCAGTGACTACAGGAAACAAAGTTGTTGAAATGAGGATGAACTTAAAAAATATCCGTTCTACTGATATGATACATCTACATAAACAGATAGGTGATATTAGTTATACTGATTTGTTGAAAGCAACATTACAAGTGTCAAAATTACAATCAAGTAAGAAAAAAGTAGAAAATTTACTAAGAAAGGAGAAGGTGCAGAACAAATCCCACCAAACACAGTTTAAGAAGTTACAAGTAGAATTATTGGTGGTCGATAGTCAACATGACAAGGGAGATACTACACAGAAGTTGTTCAATGAAAAATAAAGTGCAATTCATTAATTGTTGAAAAAGAAGTTGAAAATTCCATCTACTCAGCTTATACAAACTTCAGATCTGACAGAGTTTGAGAAATAAAATGAAGCTTTAATTGCCGAATTAACTGATTGTAAAGAAAAGTTATTGAATTTTGAAGAAAAGTAGAAGTAATGGAAAAACTATACAAGGATTTTGGTTGAAAATGAAAGGATTAAAAAAACAAAATAGGCAGAGATGGAAAATGAATTAAAAATAATAATAAAGAACAGGAAGTACAAATTATTTCACCTAATGTACAGTTTGGTGCAGATTCCATTTCCAAAGCTATGTCTTAGGTAAGTCTTGGAGATTTGGAAATCACTGGTTTGAAGAACTAGAATAAAATTTTTGAATACATAGCTACAAAAAGAGAACAAGAAAGAAAGACAACGGAGAACAAATGTAAAGAGCTGGTAGATAAAAATAACAAATTGACAAATCAAGTGACAAGACAATTAGCCTTACAAGGAGCTAAGCAAATAATTTGGTATGTGCTTATAGCAAAAGCATCCAAGCTCAGGACTTATTTAGATTACATTTTAGACAAAGAGATTGTTATGCAAGAAGCTAGACAAAGTGTCATGGTAGTGAAGGAAGACTTAAATAAAAAAATCCATTGACACAGCTCAGAATGCAATTAGTTTTTTAAACAGTTTGACAGAAGAGGACATAAGGAAGGAAAATATCAAAGATAGGATCTTAACCATTACATGGAAAATAAAAGTGGTGAGAAAATATCAACATTTGGATACAGTTCAGGAGAAAATTGATATTATGAATCACCAAATTAAGGAATTCATTGAACTGTTTAATCCCTTGTTCAAAAGAGGGCTTCCTATATTTTGGGATTAGAAAGGAGGGATGTGGTCTCAAAAGGATTATAATGACAGGTTGATTAATTGCATATTAGATCACAAGAAGTTTGATGACATGCAACAATCCTTGTCTAGAAAAATAGCGGTTGACAAATTGGATAGAGATTTTGAGATGTTGTTTGATTTCAAGGCTACATGTTCTAAATTGGCATATTTTTATTATGTGGAGAATGTGGAGCTTAGATTGTTGGAAAAGGAAATGGTCAATCTAGATTTTCCAACTATCAACCAATGGAAGAGAGTTGAAATTTTTGGAAAAAACAAATACAAGTTGTGCCAACGAAGATTTTGAAGACAGTTGAAAAGAAGAAATCATTTTCTAATTCGTTTTGAGAAATTAGTTAGTTAAGGAGTTTAGTTTATTTCAAAAAAAAGTTAGAAGCAGATAAATATTTTTGACACGTGTAAGGGAAGTTGTTCCTATTTTTAAAATTAGTTATTCATATTGTGAAGCAATGTTATGTATTTAAACAACAATTGGAGATGAAAAAAGGGTTGGAACCCATGAGATTTTGTGTTATGTACTTTGAGATATACCATTAATAAAATTATAGAGCTGAATGATGGCATTTTGATGCAATGATTCATGTGTATTTCATAGTTACAGTCTGTTATTCCCCTTCTTATGTGCATGTCTTTCCTGTTAAAACTTTCCATTATGTGTTCTTTCATATCTAGAATGAGTGTGTAATAGTTTTAGAATTCCTATTGTTATGCTCTGGCTAATATTTCAGATATTCACCAATCTCTCTTACTAAAGTTAATACATAATTCATCTTTTTGGTGCTCTGTATTGATGGATTGTCCGTGTTTCTTCTTTATCACCAGACAAACAACATTTTGACTATGACCGAGTATTATCTTGCATTTGTATAATTGTCCCATGTAAACAGTTTTGTGACTCATAAAAATATTTGTGATTCCGTACCCCAATGTATGCTTTCTTTGTTTCAACCACAAAAACAATCTGAATTTTTATTTTATTTATACATCTGGCCTTGTTAAATAACCCAGTGAGAGATCCCTATTTGGAAAGAAAGAATACAAATTCCTTTCTTAAAGTGGTTTTGTTTTTACCTTGATATTTCCTTTTACAACCTGAGCTAAATTTTGAGTCTTAACATCTGCGAAGCATATGCAGCCTCACCCGAGATGTTTGAGAGACGACTACAGGAACCACATTTGTACAGAAGGAAAAGGGCTTGCGCATTGTGTTTCAATCCGTCCCAGTGCAATTCATAGATCTAGGAGTTGTGAATACAAGATTTATGAAATCTATTTATAATTATTAGCAGCAAATTCCAATATTGCCTCAATCATGATTCATATCAACTTAACAAAGGCATCGACATCCATAAACCAACTAAACACGTCAATACTTCGCATCATTCAGACATAGAAAATATCACAGATAGCACTATTACATATTTAACATCATGGAAGACAATAGTTTCGACATCCATGTACTTCTTATATTAGCTTAGAAAGATCATAAAACATCCCTTGGTCGAATTTCTCAGACCAAAACTACATCCATCTGTAGGTCGCATACAAGCAAAATACTAAGAATTCGTCTCATACAAGTGATTTCATGGTGTTATTCATCGAATATTTTTCTTTATCCTATTGAATCTAATCTTATTTCTATTTATAGGCTTGCGCCTTCACAAAATGGTCCACATACACCGACTCTCTAACTACTTTGGACCAAAAATTCTAACTACTTGTGATCAAACCGACCACACTTGTCGATAACTTTCTCCTTTGTAGTCAACTTTGCCACTTATTGATATCTTCTTTGTCACATCATGTGCCATTGATCGCCTTTCCAACAACTAAACATACACACATAATAATAATAACAATTATGGAAAAAATGAGGTTGCTTGGAATATTATTCTCTATTGGATAACATCCAAAATCCAAAGAGCAATCCCTCTACTCCTAGGACCAACAATTTGTTTTGCGGTGATATCCAAACCGCAATAAAAAATCGTGACTATATATAACCAAACCACAAATGCTTCATTCATCAAGTTAATGATCACAAACATGTGGCTGTAAATGGAGATTTTAAATTGCAAATATTAATACAAACATCACCCAAAATTTCTCAACTTCAAATAATTTATTAAAATCATCTGTTGGCAAGGGGTTTGGGACAAGTGAGTTGCGCACCATCATGACAGATCCACAAGCTCATGCGGTACTATGCAAGGGAAAACTGGTGCGATAAGTGGGAAAATAACTGTTTTTGAATATTTTATGTATATTTTGACCAAGTTTTGTTGCAATAGGTCAGTAGCGGTTAGAAGTCAGTTATTAGTGGACCCTTAATGTAATGGCATAAGCCTATTTATAGATCCATTTTGGAAATTCATAGAGGGAGAGAGATAGAGATAGAGTGTCATATATAAGTAGTTGTGAACAATTGTATTGCATGCACGATTGTAAGGGATACGATCTGGTGCGATCTGTCTTATGGAGATTTTCCTGTCTTGACTGCGATTTTATCTGGGCTTCTTTCTTATGTATGCAGTCTCCGATTTTGGAGAAGGACTATGTAATGTGGCATATTTGCACAAGATTAATAGATGATGTGATGTGTATGGCTCAATTCTTGTCTATTGTTACAGATCTGTTGTGATTCTGCGGCTCAATTTTGTTAAAATGACTTTTTATAGAAGTGATTCAGTGTCTTTGTGATATATCAATGCGATCTGTTGATTTTAAGTTGTTGTAAATTAGGCTTGATCCACTACGATGTTCCTTGAATAATGTTGCAATATTTTGATATTGTATGAGGACTGAATAAGTCATGATATTCCTCTGTTGGATCCCCATATCCTCCTTCCCCACTATCAGAAACTCGGTTCTGATAGATCTCCCTTGAACTCCTCGAGTGAGACCTCATCTGCTCCACAGACATTGCCAGGTAGGTTAAAACTTGTATGGGCTGGTGCTCATGGAGATTGTGCTATAGGACATCAACAGAGAGGGAACCCCTGTCGATGAAGCTTTGCTGGAGGGTTTCACCAACAAATGGTTATGTTGCTTGGACCGAGTTGCAAATAGGATGGGGATATTTTATGGCATCCGACTCGATCAGAGATCAAGGGATGGTTTGATTTGAAGTTGTGGGAGTTTGCTGAAGCTAAAAACTAGAATCCTAAGCTTTCGATAGGCCACTGGTTGGATAGATATATCCACGACGGTCCTCATGAATGGTTCTTTTGTGAATTCCCTATGCTCTTATAGGAATGGTTGAAAAAATTTTCTAAGCGGAAGACAAACTTTTTACGAGGAGAGTCAACATCCTGGACCCCATAATTAATCCAGACGCTACAACAAACCAACAACAAGGCATCGTTGGTAGTCGAGGTATGGTTGGATAGTATCTTAGAAGGATACATCACTAAGTTTTCTATTGATACTAATAAATATTTCAACAAGGTGAAAAGGACGTTTTTAAGAGGACCTCGTGGAAGGTTCCTATTGTCACTACAACTGTCGATTCAGCAACTAGTATGTGAAAAGGGTATCCTAAAGATGGACCAAGAGTAGTGGAACTCTGGTGTGTGGGGGATGTAGGCACCACAATAGAAAGGATGGAAATGCATAAGGGAATAAGGAGTAGATGGGCATGAGAGCTAGTGAGAATGTAAAGGTCATCAAAGAAATAAGTGGTTGTACGAGGGGAGGAGCAAGGTTTCAAAAAAAGAGGTAGAGGACGGGAGAAGGTCCTACTGAAGTCGAAGTGTGATACCATGAAGAATAACCACATGGGACAAAGCGACCTTTTTGTGACGATAAGGAAATACAGGCCTAGGCTACACCCGGAAGAACGACAGGATCGAACCCCAGCAGTAACATGTCTACTCCTCAATGCACTACTCCACCACAAGGAACGAATGTGCACTCTATGCCGACTTGCCCGAAGTGTCAGCAACAGTCTAGTAATGGAGCACCAGCAGGAGGAAGAAATTACAAAATGGTGGTAGACGGAATCAAATTGCCAATATTCAATGGAAATGGCACTAATGATCTAGAGCAGTAATGGTTCTTATGTGAAGCGATCTGGACTACTCGACAAACTATTGATGATGATGTCAAGAAAAGTCAAGTATCCACTACTCTAAGGGGCCACGCATTGGAATGGTTTATGAGATTCACATGGGTGCCTCAGGGAGGTACTGGAAAGACACTAGACGAGATCAAAACAGGGCTATTCAAGGAATTTAAGAAGCTGAAATCCGAAGCTCAGTACATTATTGAATTGAAAGAGATCAAACAATTCCCCAATGAAACAATTTGGGATTTTGATTAGCAATTTAAGACATTGATGGATTGGGTCAGTTTTCAAATGAGCGATGTTCAGCATAAAGAATGGTTTATTGCAACGCTTGTCCTGCATATCCCGCAACCACTAATGTAACAAAATATTGCGACGCAGAGAGACGCTCTGGAAACCGCGATGAAATTGGAGGCATCACCAGTAGGGTCAATCATCATTGGAATGAATCAAATTCAGGCGTAGTTGGCCAATTTAATGCTACAATTGCAAGACATCAAAAAGACTAAGGAATATCATGATGATCTTTGGTGCACCTGTTTCCATGCTAATGGACCTACCAAGCCTTACTTGTCCAACATTTCAGAACTATTTGGTGTCAAGAGCCTCGAGCCTGTTGAGTGGTGCTAGCGCACCGTGGTGTCGCATCTGCCAAGTTTATGGGCATCGACATGAGAACTGTGACTATATGCAAAAGATGGTTACCAAGGTAGAAAGTTTGTACTATACATTTTGTCGGTCAGTTGGACATGACGACAAAAACTGTTGTGCTTATGATTTTCTTCAGGGAAGAACTTATTATTCATACTTTGTGAAATGAGAAGAACCTCGAATAGTGCAAGCACAGCCGCAAGTAGTACAACCAGTAGCACATGTACCATATACGCCACCGCCTCCATTGCAGTTTGTACCTATGCAACCACAACAACAATTTATGGTGCAGTCGTAGTTTGTACCATAGCCACAGATGGTGGTGTAGCCACAATATAACCAGGCACCGTGACTGCAGTATAATCAGCCGCAATATGTTCAAGCCACACAATATGTTCAGCAGCAACCTAACCACCATAGCAACCAATGGCCCAACCACAGTTTCAGTAAGGAGGAGTCCGAGGAGGATTCCGTGGAGGATTCAGAGGTCGTGGAGGAGGATTTGGCCGCGGAGGAGGACGAGGTCATGAATCAGTCTAGTGCTATACCTATGGGGTATTTGGGCATTACCAGAGAAAGTGCCCTCATGCGCAATACACATATTTTCCAGCCAGTGATCATAATGTAGAAAGTTTCCCTCAGTTGATCACAAAATGGCATGCAGGACAAATTACCCGGTTACAGAATGCGTAGAATCATCCTGCATTCAAAGAACAGAACCAGCCGATAATGTAGAACTAGGTCCCACCATAGACTCACACTCAGAACCCAACTCAAGCACAGAACAAACCAATGAATCAACCATTGAATCAAAACCCATCTTTGAACCAGGTATTGAAAGTTACCACTATTCAAGTCGAGCCGCGGATGAAGGATGTTGATATTGGGATTGTCACTCATGTTGGTGCGACAACTAGAGATGATGGACCATGGCTACAAGTTCGACTCACTGGTAAGAAGAAGTTTGTGATTTGATATTGCAACAGAGAAAGATACCTTCTTCGATGCAAAGAACAAGTTCGAGAGAAATCTGGGTAAGTTACCAATTGTTGATATGCCATTATATTTTGATCCATCTACAGAAGCAGGACCATCGCAGTAGTATGGTACCATGCACAAGTTATTTGAGAGCTGTCTATCGCTGGAAGGGACTCGGATGCCCTTTTCAAGCTCAAGGTGTTATTACACATCCTAAATAAGATAGTGAAGGATTCCACTGTGAATTCCTTCCAAAAAAGGAGGATCGGTAAGGACATGAGGATGAATGTCCAGATTGGGGATTATGAGGTTGACTTGGTCATTTTGGACCTTGGATCAGATGTAAACATCCTAACAAAGAAAACCTAGCAATTGATGGGGAAGCCAATGTTGGGATGGTCACCGGTATAGCTACGTTTAGCAAATGAGGCAAAGGTTCATCCCATTGGTCGTGTTTCAAACTTGGTTGTCGACATTGAAGGTATGAAAACACGTTTTGACTTTAACGTAATAGAATTTGTAGGAGATGGTGGTTCCTATCCTACACTGTTAGGAATTGGATGGGCTAATGATAGCATGGTGGTTATCGACTTCAAAATATGTGTTATGACATTTGAAAACAAGTATGTCAAGGTCATTGCTCCTATGGACCCTCAGGAAGGACGACGATATATTGAACCCATAAAGGAGGAAGTCAAGAGAATTTGGGATCATGCTTATAACATCTCTGAGGACTATCTACACCCTACTGTTGATGGTGAACTTGGATGGCACAGTGGAAGTTCTGCGTCCTCCGACTCTGACAATGCTCTAGAAACTTGGCAGAGTCAGTTGCATGAGGTGTCATTTAGAAAATGTGGGTTGCTTACACAGTCTCCAACATGTTGCGACTGAGACTGTCGAGTTATGCATTTATGAAGGAATGCAGGGACTATCTAAGTTCTTCCAAGAATTTGAAGAAAAGGTGTTTGAACTAGAAAGGATATTGGCTCTTGATGTAGCATTGAAGGATACTTCGGCTCGATGGTCAGAAACACACAAGAAAATGCTCCATGACTGGGAGCAGTGTTGCAAGTTTATTATGGTCCGCTTTGGAAATACAGAGGTCTATCATGTTGGGAGATATGATGGAAAGAATGACCCTGCCCATCATTTGATTGAATGTCAAACATTATGGACATCATGACCCAGGGATGAGTGGGTTCACGCTTTTGTTCACACTCTACAAGAGATGCCAAGGTCCTGGTATGTGACAGCAGAATTGCGCAAAATCATTACCACTTAGGAGGAGTTGTCAGTTTGTTTTGTGCAAACGTTTAGCTTCCAGAATGCTAACCCTGAGGTATGTAAGGTTTTGCAGATTATTCACGACGTAGTACTAAAATTCATCCATGTTGCATACCTTGTTGATCGTCATGCACGTTTCTCTATCCAATCTAAGATGACGTGCTACAACTTATCTAGGGAACCTGAAGATGATGATCAGCTACGGAATGTTAATATTCCATAGTTTGAAGGAAGTCGTGGTGTCGCAGCTCCTAACATACCGATAAAATTGATGAACCGACCACTGAGGATCGAAAAAGTTAACATTGGGTCGACAAAAAATCCTAAATTTGCTAATGTCGAATACTATTGGGGAGAAGAGACAATGGCCAAAGTCACAGATCTATTGCATGAATTCCAAGAACTTTTTCCAACGTGATTCTCAGAAATGAAGGGGATACTGGGTGATTTAGGGGAAATGAAGATTCCACTCAAGCGAGATGCAAAATGAGTATGTAAGAGGCCATATAGATTGAACCTGCGGTATAAGGATCACGTAAAATATGAGATCGATAGGATGCTCAACGTTGGGATCATTGAACCTATAGAAGAATCAGAGTGGATAAGCCCGATGGTGGTCCAAGATAAGAAGACTAGAGAAATCCACATTTATGTCGATCTGAGAAAGTTGAATGATGCATGTGTGAATGATCCGTTCCCAACCCCTTTTACAAATGAAGTCCTGGAAGCCGTAGGTGGCCAGGAGGTATATTCATTCACATATGGCTTTTTGGGATATCACCAGATCCAGATTGTGAAGGAGGATCACCATAAGACCACATTTGTCACCAAGTGGGGCTGTTTCCAATATACCGTCATGCCATTTGGGCTGAAGAATGAACCTACTATATTCTCCCACATAGTTGTTGTTGTATTTAAATATTTTATTCAGAAGTTCCTACAGGTAAATAGGGATGACTAGACTATCTATGGCCTGGTTAAAGACCATCTGGACAATTTGCAATTGATGCTCGAACGAAGTAGGCAGCATCAGATTGCATTGAATTCCAAACAATGTATTTTCTGTGCACACTTTGGCATACTACTTGGGAACATTGTATGCAAAGAAGGTCTATTGGTCGATCCAACAAAGATTGCGCTAATCCTCAGTTTACCACTTCCAACAAATGTTAAAAATCTCCACGCGACACTAGGACATACAGGCTACTATCACAAGTTTATCAGAGGATATGCTACAATTACTGTGCCCATGGAAGAGTTGTTAAAGAAATATGTTGTGTTTGAATGAACTCTAGAATGTCAAGGAAGCTTCAACACCCTGAAGGCCAAGATGGCCTTTACACCAATACTAGTTTTCCTCAATTGGAATACAGAATTCTATGTGCATGTTGATGCTTCTTCTACTGCGCTAGGGGTTGTTCTTCACAGCCATGTGAAGTAGACTTGGATCATCCAATAAAATATTCTAGTAGAAAGCTATCATTTTCCAAATGAAATTATACCACAACTAAAAGGGAAGGAGTAGCAATGGTTTATGATCTACAAAAGTTCAGGCACTATCTATTGGGTGGACATTTCAAGATGTTCACTGATCATTCTTCTTTGAAATACCTAGTCAATAAGCCTTTGTTGGGGGGGAAAATATATAGGTGGTTACTTTTTCTCGAAGAGTTTGATTTTGAAATAGTGGTAAAGCCAGGACAGTTGAATGCTGGCCCAAATCATCTGTCACCCATTGAGAATGGTGAAGAACCAACCAATATTGACGAAGGATTACCAGATGTGCAATTGTTCCAAGTTGAAGTTGCAGATCATCACCATGCACCAATTGTTTAGTTTTTGTCTACTGGTGTCGCCCCAGTAGACATGTCGATTAGCCAAAAGAAGCAGCTGGTCATAAAAGCCTCTGATTTTCAACTCATTGTTGGGCAGCTGTATAAACTTGGACCGGATGAAATATTGCAACGGTGCATCTTACCACATGAGTAGAGTCCCATTCTAGAAGAAGCGCATGTCAGCATCCCAGGGGGTCATTATGGAGGACGTGCTACTACACGAAAAGTGTTGCATGATGGGATATGGTGGCCCATGTTGCATAATGATGATGCAGACTATGCAAGGAGCCGGGATGTCTACCAATGGGTTGGTAAACCATCCCGGAGGGATGAAATGCCACTAGTGTCACAGGTGACTCTACAACCATTTGATAAATGGGCTATCGACTTTGTGGGTCCTATCAATCTTCTAGGTAAGGGCACTGGTACCCACTATATTATTATTGCAACTAACTACTTGACTCAGTGGGCAGAGGATGCACCTGTCATTGATTGTACTGCTGCAACAGTAGCTCGGTTTATTTTTGAGAACATTGTGATGCGATTTGGGTGTCCTAGAATTATGATGAGTGACCAAGGAAATCACTTTGTCAACCAGATGGTAAAAGTGATAACTGAAGTGCTCCAAACACAACCTAAGAAGAGTACACCCTACCACCCGTAGGAAAATGGTACCATTGAGACCTTCAACAAAATTTTGGAGACAACACTAACCAAGGTATGTAACGTTAACTGCGATGATTGGGATTTAAAAATTCCTGTAGTTCTCTGGGCCTATCGCACTACTTGCAAAAAGCTAACCAGTCAGACACCATTTAAGTTAGTTTATGGGAAAGAGGTAGTCATTTTTATGGAGTATATCATTCCCAGCTTGCGCATTGCAGTAGCGATGGGTATGGATGATTGAGCAGCATTAGAAGAATGTGCTACGCAATTGATTCAGCTTGAAGAAGATCGTTTCATCATAGGATTCCACCAGCAGGTTGCAAAGGATCGACAGAAGGCATGGCATGATCACCATATTAAGCATAAACAGTTTGCGACAAGAGATTTGATGTTGTTATATGACAGCAAGTTTATCAACCATCTAGGTAAGTTGCAAATGCACTAGTTAGGTCTCTATCTTGTTCAGTCCATTACATCTGGTGGTGCAGTTCAGTTACAACAGTTAGATGGTGCCATGTTGCCAAAACTCATCAATGGGAGTCGCTTGAAGCCCTATAGAACGAGGCCGGTGATGCGCACCGCTTGAGGGTTTTCAAAAAAAAAATTGATGAGAATTTTAGTTTAGCAGTGCAAGGCGAGCCTTGAGGGAGAGGCTGTGCAAGGTTATGATTGTTAGCGATAGTCGGTTGACCATTTGCGATAGCTGTCAGGATGTGGGGTGGCCAAATCAGGCAATAAATGCAGGTAGTTAAACTAGTTGGCTGGTGGCACTTGTTGAAGCGACCTGCATTAATGGATGATCTGACCGTTAGAAGCATAATATCATCAACAGATTGGCGTCATTACTACCTGATTTGGAAATAATGATGAAGTTAGATTTTGTAATGATGGATTTAGAATTGGAAGTGGCTATAAAACACCGCATGGGTTACATCGGATGGCATTGTTTAGTTGCAAAGAGCAGAGATAGAAGGTGAATTATGTGCAAGTATTGAACAGAGTGTTGAGTGCAGTATAGTTCAAGTTGTTAAGTGAATTTTTAGGATTTGAGTAAGGGATGATGAATGGCCTTGACGCTATTGAATTTTTTAGTGAATATGAGTCTCTCGTTTGGCCCACAGCTATGGAAGTTGAAGTCATGAGTATGCCAGTGGGTTCATCCTCCATCCTGAAGTGGAAGCAAAAGATGTAGAGACCCAGTCCTACACCACCAGAGAAGAGGCAAACTCGAATGTCTACGAAGGTACGGGGAGAAGGCACTCCACAGAATGGGTCGTCGATCTCAAGAGCTATTGAGTCCATGGCACCTTGGGGTGTCTTGGTGAATGATATTTTTGGTTACTTTTCTCCTACGTGTCTAGGAGCTAAGCCAGGGTAGATGTCGAAGAATCAAAAGTACCTGCCTAAGTTTTCGTTGGAAGGGATGACATGCTCAGTCGACAACATCCATACGTTGATTAGGCTCAAGTTCGATGATCACGACTTGAGTTTACTTAAAGATGTCTAGGACGAGCCATATGAATCTATCCATATGACGCTTGGTGGTCCCATTCAACGAATTCCAAAACCATGCACTAGGGGATTAGAGAAGTTTGGGTTGTCGGGGCTCATCAATATGCCCTATTTTTTCCATTTGAATGAAGCACACACATGTGTGAAGCAATTGTTGGCATGTTTCCATGGAGGGATGCTTTGGCTAAATACACCAATCCCTGTCACCGTCGACTTGATTTCTAGTATTACGGGTTTTCCTAAGGCTGGGGAGGACCCAACACAATATATTCGTGGGAGAGATACGGATACGTGACTTGAAAAGTAGCTAAAGGAGTGCTTCGGGTTACAAAGGGATGGTCGTGCTAATCACATTGACAGTATCAATTCACACACAATGTTCATTGGTGCTAGAATTTTGGCCAGCAAGGTTGTTCACGGAAATCGACCGGTTCAATGCGATTCTGGGGTTGTTGCCTGTGCCTAGAAATGTACCGAGGGGGTACAGATGAATTGGTCATTATTTATGTTGAATCATTTACTTGAGGATGCGCTTGCTGGTCAGAAGGGGCGGCCTTTTTTGTATAGTTGGATTTTTATTCTCATGGCTCTTCTTTCTTGGATTGGACTAGAGGACTACCAATCGATGGCGATTGAGGCAGTCAAGGTTTTCCACAGTGCCCGTTATCAGAACCTTTGGTGGGTTGAAGAACCCAGTCGCTAAACAAACTACGCTATTCATTTATGAATCTATTGGGAAGCACTATAGACTGTCACTATCGTCATTGCTAGAGTTTCTCCCTACGCCATGGCTAAGTATCGATGGATCCTTCAATTTACTTTCAGAACCCATTCCATTCATATTCAGTCTATGTGGGATATTGATCGATAGTGGCCACCATTATCTTATAAGGTCACCAAAGAAGAGTTGGACACTATTTTTCAAGATTTTCCAGGGGACTGGTGCGTCCTGGTGAGTCAACAAGAGTTAGATAATGAGCTACCCCCAGAGGCCCCTGAAGACCCTGCCCCACCGGAACTGAGCACCCATGACTCCAAGAATGAGTCATTGATAGATCCTGAAGATATTCCACAGAGGATGTGGGAGGAGACATGCACTAAGTGGCGGCAGGAGTACGAGGCTAGCCGTGGTTCCAAAATGGCGATGGAATACCAGCTACAGCGGCTTATCAATGCCATCATGGATTCATCTACGGCTACCACTACCGTGATCCATGAATCTAACCACAAAGAATTTGGTGCGGTAAGAAGTAGATTAGAGTCCATTTTTTATATTGTTTCCAAGCAACCATTGGTGAGACCTTTGCTACAGGACAACCCATCGATTAGCACTGAGCCCTAGGTTCGTGTTGAAATATTGTATATGTATCTTTTGTGGTCCCCGATGGTCCTACCAGGAGAACCACTTGTATTATCTTGTACCCCGATGCTTCTAATCGAAATAACTAATAAGAGTCATGTGGCTGTCCCCTCTAATTGTAAAGGTGGGTCATTAGCACCCCAGTGTGATTACTTGAGCCTACATGTGTAACTCGAGCCTACATGATTAACTCGAGCCTACATGTCGGATGAGTTAATTGAAGTGAATGGATGAATATAAATAGAGGTGTAGCTCTCCTCATTTGAACACACACTCTCACTTGTGTAGCGCATTAGTGGAGAAGAGAAGTAGCTGGAGAAGGAGGAGGATCAGGCTTTGATCTCCTTGCTGGTTTTATCTTTTATTCTTTTGGGGACACCTATATTGAGGAAGATTTTGCTGGGTTTTTACCTTTAGGGTTTTCCTAGGATAAATATTTGTGTTCCTTTTGTATGGTTTTGATTGTATATCTTTCAGTGATCATGTTTATATGCTTTTGTTATGAAAATGAAATGAAATACTGATGTCTTAGTTAAGCATATGAAAATTTAACATGGTATCAGAGCCACCCTAAAAGAAGACACTGAGTAGCTACAGAAGCTAGGGCTTCTTAATTTTTGGTTCTCTCTCCACAATCGATCAGTAAAAGAAGGCTAGGCTGACTCTCCATTGAAGGGCACATCTTTCTGTCGAAGCAGAATTCGATTCCGAGCATTTTCAGTTTTCGGTGTGGGAAATTAGTGCTTCTTGCAGAAGAGGAATTTTTTAGTGAGCCCAGCATAGGATTTATCTCCTCATCAAAATCAAGATTTTTGGTTGGTTGAAACTCCGGGAAAGTCAAACCCTAGTTTGACCCCGAGCTAGAAAAACCCTAAATACTCAAACTGCTACGTTTTGGTACTTTCGCTATATTCCTATATTGGAGAAGGCTCAGGAGCTGAAATTTGCAGAGACCTAATAAAAAATCCTTGTGTACATTGTGTCTGAAATTCAGCCTTATTTTCACTATATTCTTGGAGATATGATCCCTCCAAGTTAGGGTTCCAGCCTCTTCCAGAATTCATCCATAAGCAGGATACCTGGGGAGAACTGCTGTAGCTTGGGATACAGAGATCCAAATGTAATTCCTGAAGATGTTCCAGAAAAATAATGGACTTTAATTTCTATGGTCTGAATTTCAGAACCAGAAGATGAAACAGTGACACGTGGCAGGCCATACATTAGTCAACTCACCTCATTCAACCAAGTACATTAGTCAACTCACCTCATTCAAGCACATATCCTGGTAAGGTCAGTTTCTCATTCCACAAAATTTCAATTTTTTTTGTAGTTCTCTAGCAAGATGAATTCAAGCACTAAGCTTGAAGACAAGCTAGAAGGCATAGAGAATTTTCGAGCATGGAAATACAGGATTGGTCTCATTCTCCAAGAGAATGATCTTGATAAGTATGTCAAAGAAGAAATGTCAGAACCTGAAGAAGCTGAAGCCAAGGAGAAGCACATAAAGGATATGATTAGTGCACAAATAATTATTGCTAACTCCATTAAGGATGACTTGATTCCTCTAGTGTCATCCAAGAAGACTCCAAAATAAATGTATGATGCCCTTTCCAGAATGTTTGAGGGAAGGAACATCAACAAGAAGATGAATCTAAGAGCTCAACTGAAGAGCATCAAAATGAGTCATGGAGAATCCATCCAAGACTAATTTTCAAGGGTTTCCCAGATCAAAGAGCAACTAGAAGCTATTCGATATAATCTTGATGAATATGAAATGGTCATGACTTCCCTCAATGGTCTCACTAGACCCTGGGAGTCTTTTATTCAGATGATATGTGCCAGAAAATAAAGCATGAAGTTTGACATTGTATGGGAATACTGCATTCAAGAGGAGACTAGAGTGGAAAATAGAGAATCCTTACTAAAAGCAAATGATCAAGCCCTAGCCACTCACACTAAAAGAATAAGAGTCCAATCAAACTTCAAGAGAATAAATTTCAGGGAGTCTCATCCTCCCAGAAGAATCCAAAGGGTAAGAGAAAATCCTTCCTTTAAAAACTATTCTGATTTTGAATGTTTTCATTGTAACAACATAGGACACATTTCCTGAAATTGTCCTAAAAAGGGGAAATAATATAGAAATAGGATCAACAACAACAAAAGGCACCATGCCCATCTAGCAGATGAAGAAGAAGAAGAAGAAGGACCCCCAAGAAAACAAGCAAGAGAAGAAGATGTAGAAGAGTATGTGCTATTCTATGCACTCTCTAGATCTATATCTCCTGGAGAAGACACCTGGCTTATTGATAGTGGTGCTTCAAAGCACATGATGAAACAAAAGAAAACACTATCCAAACTTGAAGAAAAGAGCTCTCCTCAGAAGGTATCCTTAGGAGATGACTATCAATATCCGATCAAAGGTGTTGGTGAAGCAAGCTACAAACTTGATTCAGGTAATCCCCTAAAAATGAAGGATGTATTATATGTACCTAGTCTAAAGAAGAATTTACTAATTTCTATCTCAGCTTTATATAAGAAAGGTTTCAGAGTTTCTTTCATAGATGGCCAAGTAGTCATGTGACCCAAAGGAAAGAATATTGAAGATGCAATCATTATTGGTGAAGAAGAAGGAGGCTTATATAAACTAAAGGGGCACTCAGAAACAACCCTAGTGCATGAATCCACTGACACTAGTGAACTATGGCATAGAAGGCTTGCCCATATCAATTACAAGGCTCTACCTCATGTGAACAAAGTAGTGACAGGATTACCAGACATGAAGATCAAGCATGAAGGCATTTGCAAAGGATGTGCAAAGGGAAAGAACATCAAGAATCCATTTCCGAAAGTGAAACAAAGACAAAAGGTACATTGGAATTGATTCATTCAGATGTATGTGGTCCAATGTCTTCTACATCTTTAAGTGGCTTTGAATATTATATCACATTTATTAATGACTTTTCAAGAAAGACTTGGATATACTTCCTGAAAGCAAAGAGTGAAGTGTTTGAAAAATTCAAGGAGTTCAAACCCTTGATAGAGAATCTCTCAGATAAGAAAATAAAGACACTCTGATCGAACAATGGTGGAGAGTATACCTCAAAAGAGTTTGAAGCATTTTGCAAAGACTCCAAAATAAAAAGGGAACTAACCACTCCCTACAATCCTCAACAGAATGGGGTTGCGGAAAGAAAGAACAGAACCATCATGGAGGCAGTAAAGACAATGATTTATGATCAAGATCTTCCAATGCATCTATGGGAAGAAGTGGCAAGAACAGCAGTGTATGTATAGAATAGAATATCCCACAGTTCTCTTGGTTTCAAGACTCCAGAAGAGGTATTCACAGGAAAAAAGCCTGAGGTAAGTCACCTCAAGATATTTGGTTGTCCAGTATATATTCATATACCAAAAGAGAAAAGAACCAAATTAGATCCATCTGGAAAGAAGGGGATATTTGTTGGATATTGTGAGGTATCCAAAGCATTCAGAATATACATTCCTGGATTCCATCGCATGGAAATCAGTCGAGATGTGACATTTGATGAAGAGGCAACCCTCAATAGTTCTAGGAAATGCCAACATAAAGAAGTGTATGAAGAAGAGACATCTCCCAGAAATAAAGAATCTACATGTCTCCCTGAAGATGAAGCTCCTGAAGAACTTGACATAGCAGAACCACAAGAACCTCCCATAATGGAAATAACAAGAAAGAGAAAGCCTGCTTGGACAAGAGAAATTATACGAGAAGAATAAAGGTAAGGAGCCCCTGAAGGCTCCACAAGGGAAAGAAAGAAACCTAATACCTTCTCCAACTATTTAACCTTGATGTGTGATCTTGTAGAATCAAGAACCTACAAACTTTGAAGAAGCGGTCCAGAAGAAAGAATGGGTAGAAGCAATGACTAAAGAATATCAATCAATAATTAAGAATGATGTATGGGATATAGTACCCAGACCAAAAGGAAAGAGTATAGTATCCTCCAAATGGATATACAAAGTAAAGCATGCAGCTGACGGAAGTATCGAGAAATATAAATCAAGATTTGTAGCCAAAGGTTTCTCTCAGAAAGAAGGAATTGATTATTAAGAGACATTTTCCCCAGTAGCACGGTATACTTCGATTAGAACTATCATGGCACTTGCATCCATGATGAAGTGGGATTTACACCAGATGGATGTGAAAACAACTTTCCTAAATGGAGTGATCGAAGAAGAAGTATACTTAGAACAACCTCAAGGATTTGAAGTTGAAAATAGACATACACACGTATGCAAGCTGAACAAGGAATTATATGGTCTTAAACAAGCTCCTCGAGATTGGTATGAAAGAATAGATGGTTTCTTGTCGAGCATGGGATTTACCAGAATTAAAGCTGATCCTAACCTTTACCTAAAGGTTGTAGAATATGAGCCTGTCATCGTGTTACTATATGTGAATGATTTATTCTTGACAGGGAATGAGAAACAGATTAAGGAAAGCAAGAAGAAACTAGCAAAAGATTTTGAGATGAAAGACCTTGGGTTAATGCACTATTTCCTAGGTCTGGAAGTATGGAAAAGTTCAGAAGGAATCTTTCTCAACCAGGGAAAGTATGCAGTAGAGATATTGAAAAGATTCAATATGTTGGAATGCAAAGCCTTCGCCACCCCCATGGATTCCAACCTAAAAATTTTAACTGATGACTCATTAGAGTTAGTGGATGCGACTCTCTATAGACAGATCATTGGGTCATTGATGTACTTAACAAATACCAGACCAGACATTTGTTTTGTTGTGAACACTTTAAGTCAATATCTAGTTCAACCTAGACGGGTTCACTTGGTAGCCGCCAAACATGTGATGAGATATTTGAAAGGGACTATAGACTTTGGGCTATACTATGATAATAGCCATGAGTACAGATTATATGGATATACAGATGTAGATTGGGATGGAAGTATCTCATATAGAAAAATCACATCAGGCGGTTTTTATAGTCTGGGATCTGCTATGATTTCATGGTTTAGCAGAAATCAATCCAGTGTTGCTCTAAGCACTGCTGAAGCAGAATATATAGCAGCTTGCTCTGCTAGTTGTGAATCCATATGGCTTCGGAAGTTGCTGTAAGGATTATTCAATCTAGAGTTGGACACTACTATAATTCTATGTGACAACCAAAGCTGTATAAAGATGACAGAGAACCTTGTGTTCCACGACAGATCAAAGCACATATAAATTAGGTATTTCTACATTCGAGACATGATGCAGAAAGGAGCCATAAAGCTCTAGTATGTGAGTACTGATGAACAGGTTTCTGATGTGTTGACGAAACATTTGTCCCGAGTGAAGTTCAAATACTTTCAAGACAAGCTTGGTGTGGTTTGAAAGGGTCTTCCCTGAAAGGGGGAGTAATGATGTTGCAGTGGGATTGTATCATCCCTGAGCACTTGCCCAAAAGTGACCCAGAGACCTCGGTCTTCGAGAATGAAGAGGGATTGTATCATCCCAGGACATATGTCCAGAAGTGATCCAGTGATTTCAGTCATCGAGAATGTGGTAGGATTGTATCATCCTTGAACTTCGGTTTAGAACGGATCCGGTGAACTTTGGTCATCGAGAAGGTGGTAGGATTGTATCATCCTTGGAATTCAGTTTAGAACGGATCCAGTGAACTTCGATACTCGAGAAAGTGTGTTGATCTTGTAATTCCTAGAGGAAGGATTGTATAAGTTCCACAACTGTGTTGATCCCGTAATTCTGAAAGGAAGGATCATTAGTAACTCCGTAAAGACCTAAATCCCGTAATTCCAAAAGGAAGGATGATTGACTTCATCCCGTAATTCCAATAGGAAGGATTGTCTAAGTTCCACAGATGTGTTGATCCTGTAATTCCGAAAGGAAGGATCGTTAGTAACTTCGTAAAGACCTAAATCCCATAATTCTGAAAGGAAGGATCATTGGTAGCTCCGTAAAGACTTGATCCCGTAATTCCAACAGGAAGGATTGTCTAAGTTCCACATATTTGTTGATCCCGTAATTCCAATAGGAAGGATTGTCTAAGTTCCACAAATGTGTTGATCCCGTAATTCTGAAAGGAAGGATCGTTAGCAACTCCGTAAAGACCCAAATCCTGTAATTCCGAAAGGAAGGATCGTTAGTAGCTCCGTAAAGCTTTGATCCTGTAATTTCGAAAGGAAGGATCGTCTGAGCTCCACAGATGTGTTGATCCCGTAATTCCAAAAGGAAGGATCGTTAGTAACTCCGTAAAGACCTAAATCTCGTAATTCCGACAGGAAGGATCGTCTAAGTACCATAGACATGTTGATCCCATAATTCCGAAAGGAAGGATCATGTTGATGTTTTGATGATGATGATGTTGATGTTTTGATGATGTTGATGTTTTGATGATAATGATGTTTTGGTGATGATGATATTTTCATGATGATGTTTCTGATCAAAAGATCAGAGTATGACAATGATGTTGTTGCTGATCGAAAGTGTTGAAGATGATGTTGCTGATCGAAAGGTCAAAGTGCTAAAGATGATGTTGCTGATTGAAAGGTCAAAGTACTGAAGATGATGTTGCTGATCGAAAGGTCAAAGTACTGAAGATGATGTTGCTGATCGAAAGGTCAAAGCGCTAAAGATGATGTTGCTGATCGAAAGGTCAAAATGTTGAAGATGATGTTGCTGATCGACAGGTCAAAGTGCTGAAGATGATGTTGCTGATCGAAAGGTCAAAGTGCTGAAGATGTTGTTGATCGAAGCAGTCAAAGTATTAATGATGATGAAGACTGAAGATTGAATATGAAGATTACATAATGTTGAAAAGCTTCCAATGATTTATAGATGTATTACCTTGATGATGTTGATGATGTCCTCTATCTCTCTCCTACTATTGTTGTTGTTGATGTTGTTGTAGAATACCCTTGTCGTTAAGGGGGAGTGTTGAAATATTGTAACTTCGAATAATATTCTATATGTATCTTTTGTGGTCCCCGATGGTCCTACCGGGAGAACCACTTGTATTATATTGTACCCCAATGCTTCTAATCGGAAGAACTAATAAGAGTCATGAGGTTGTCCCCTCTAATTGTAAAGGTGGGTCATTAGCACCCCAGTGTGGTTACTTGAGCCTACATGTGTAACTCAAGCCGACATGATTAACTCGAGCCTACATGTCAGATGAGTTATTTGAAGTGAACGGATGAATATAAATAGAGGTGCAGCTCTCCTCATTTGAACACACGCTCTCACTTGTGTAGCACATTAGTGGAGAAGAGAAGTAGCTGGAGAAGGAGGAGGATCAGGCTTTGATCTCCTTGCTGGTTTTATCTTTTATCTTTTTGGGGACATCTATATTGAGGAAGCTTTTGCTGGGTTTTTCCCTTTAGGGTTTTCCCAAGATAAATCTTTGTGTTCCTTTTGTATGGTTGTGCTTGTCTATCTTTCAGTGATCCTGTTTATATGCTTTTGTTATGAAAATGAAAAGAAATACTGATGTCTTAGTTAAGCATATGAAAATTTAACAGTTCGGAATGTGTAAGTTCCCCCAACTGTGATCGACATCAGCAATGAATATTTGTACCAGCAACTGCACTCGATCTAGAGTGTGATGTTGGATATGAAAAAATTGTCTACTACAGCGTTGTTTGAGTTGCATCATGGCGCCATATTGGAATTGGAGGCAAGGTAGACAGATTTGACTGATGGCTTTGTTTAGTCCTGGAATACCGCTGCGAAGCTGCAGAAGGAAGCAAAGGAGATGCAACAAGTCCACATGCAGTAGGCTGAGGAGAAGTTACAGGAAATCAACCAATTGAAGGCAGCACGGGCCGAGTTGCAGTGGAAGGCTGCCGAAGAAATTACCGACCTCAAGAAGGCACAAGACCGCCTGATTATTGAGTAGGAGTAGCTGTGTGCAAGGTGTAGCAAAGTTGAGCAGGTTATTTTTGATGCGTGCCAAACATGTTTGATAGCACCTCACTGCTCACCCCAGTCAAAAAGGACAAGTGATTGGGGTAGAATTTGGTTTAGCTTTAGGACACTAACTTTATTCTCCAGGCCCAGGTGCAACCCACAATGCCACCGGAGCAGGTTGCAGAGCACAAGACCTACATTGAATAAATTTCCACTCAGTTCAGCACCATGGATCAAGAGGCTAAAACTATTATGGAGACAACCACATAGTTTTGGCAAAGTATTGTTCAGGATGAGCAGCTTGATGAGCTGACTATGCAGGTGGAAGAGACAGAGGGTCAGTTGACAACCCTGAAGACATCGTTGAAGGCCATGTCACTGATGTTGCAGATCACCCAAGCCACAGTGCTAAAGTATATACAATAGCAAGCTACGAAGGCACAAGAGCACCAGCAAAAGCGCCATGAGCATCTCGATGAATTCCAAGAAATCGATGGCCAGTTGGCTGGTAAATTTGTCTACATGCTCTAGGCCATCCAAGAGAAATGAGAACTGGTTGACAGCAAGGCGAGTGAGGAGCACCCCATTTAGCAGACTATGACTAATTGTCAGAGTATCTCTAGTCAAGTCTAGCTGCAGGTCCGTGAAGTTGCGCAGTAGTTTGAATATTTTAAGGACAAGATGTCGGCAAACACCCTGTCGACCTGACGTGGCTCAAGAGTGAGAAACAAAACTGTGTTGGGGGCCTGTTGGCAAGAAGTTTGGGACAAGTGAGTTGCTCAGCATCGCGGCAGCTGCACAAGCTTACACGGTACCGCACAAGGGAAAATTGGTGCGATAAGTGGGAAAATAACTGTTTTTGAATATTTTATGTATATTTTGACCAAGTTTTGTTGCAATAGGTCAAAAGAGGTTAGAATTCAGTTATTAGTGGACCCTTGATGTAATGGCATAAGCCTATTTATAGATTCATTTTTGAAAGTCATAGAGGGAGAGAGATAGAGATAGAGCATCATATATGAGCAATTGTGAACAATTGCATTGGATGTGCGATTGTAAGGGATACGATCTAGTGTGATTTGTCTTATGGATATTTTCCTATCTTGACTGTGATTTTATCTGGGCTTCTTTCTGATGTATGTAGTCTCCAGTTTTGGATAGGGATTATGTAATGTGGCGTATTTGTGCAAGATTAATAGATGATATGATGTGTATGGCTCAATTCTTGTCTATTGTTACAGATCTGTTGTGATGTTGTGGCTCTATTTTGTCAACATGACTTGTTATAGATGTGATTCAATGTATTTCTAATATATTAATGCGATCTGTTGATTTTAAGTTGTTGTAATTTAGGCTTGATGTGCTATGATGTTCCTTGAATAATGATGCAATATTTTGATACTGTTTGAGGACCGAATAAGTCATGATATTCCTCCATCAGATCCCCATATCATCCTTCCCCACTGTCAGAAACTCGGTTCTAACAGATCTCCCTTGAACACCTGAGGTGAGACCTCGTCTGCTCCGCAGACATTGCCGGGCAAGTTAAAACTTGTCTGGGCCGATGCTCATGGAGATTGTGCTGCAGGGCGTCGACAGAGTGGGAATGCCTGTCGACGAAGATTTGTTGGAGGGTTTCTCCAACATCATCACAAGTCTAAAATAATAATAAGTTGGATTAAGATGAAAATACCAACACCACAAAAAAAATAGTCACATTAAATAATTTAAAATCTCCATAGGTTACATCTAATGTTTCCCTCTCTTGAAAGAGGAAACGATAGGTTACATTTAATGGCTTCCCTTCGAGAAGGAGGAAATTGAGGTTCTTATTTCAATTGATTCATCCATTTTACTCAAATCTTGCTAGAGTCGACTTACCAATTCTGTATTTATCCTAAAGGATGATGCAATAAAGGGCTTACTCAAAATACAGTTTTCTAATGGATGTGCTTTCAGATTATAATCCTAAAAAAAAATCATTATTGTATTTCCTTTCGTAGATTTCATTGAGAACTTCTCACAAACTTTATCCATGTATTTTTGTATCTATCCTTCTTTGTATATGGCAGATCTCTCTAGAAACCAGAAAAAAAACAGGCCCTTGAATTGTTTTTCTTTTTCTTTTTTAGTACCTACACTCCAAAAAATTTCAAACATTGACTTCCCCACTTTGACATCACATTTAGATGACCAAATCCCAACATCAAATTCACTAAGATATAGATCCAAAAATCGTATTTCATTTGTTCGGTGTTCATATGAAGTTTCTTTGTTCATAAATTGAAATTATGCACATAAATATTGCTTCTCATAATATATTCCAGAATAGATTTGTTTCACCAAATTAGGTAGAAAATAACATGTCTCTTACCTATCAATGACCGACCATCATTTAGGTGTTGAGTAACAGTGCTAGAGCTACTATGTTTTTCCACCAAGACTTCCTTTCTTGGTTCATTATTATCCAAGGCTCCCATCTCCAATTTTCTTAGTAGGATAATTTCCACATACATTGTCAATTCCTGGTCTCGTTGAGGAAGATCCACATGCTTAGAAACAATCCAATCATCTTGATCTAGAAATTTTCATGGAAGTGTATGCACTTTTTATAACCTTTTTCAAGTATTCAAGATCACTATCCTTGTTCATAATTTAGATAATTTAACCAAGATATTTGAAAAATCAATTATTACCTTCTTGATTTTCAAACCCTTGTTGTACATTTTGTTCATCTCATCCATCTTGTACACATTGTCCATTTTGTTCATATTTTCCATATTGTCCACCAATATGGTATTTCTTTGTGGATACTCCATCACATTCAATGTCATCATCGGATATTATAATATTATTCGACGATATATGAGTGTCCTCTTTATTTAATTCTTTAGTAGAAATGGAATTTGAATGAATTATTGAACATAAAGGACCAAAAAAGTAATTACAATGAGATAGTACATCTAAAATCATTAATACAAATACCTTTATATGTATTGACCAATTCATGATAGAAATTATTCATAAACAAAACTTGTTGTATTGTCTCCAGAATAGAAATAATTATTCTCTTTGGTGAGTTGATCAATGAACGAATAACTCTACCTCCTGCGTATAATGAAAGAAATTTATCTCGAGAAGAGACCAATATGGAAACCGTGTGATCCCAAGAGTCATGTGTCCTTTTATTTGCAAAAACATGTCTTTTCAAATATCAGTCGTAAACTTAGACAAAGGTAAATCAATCATTGGTAGGTTATAATCCTTCCAATCCATATCCATCTGAAAAGTATAGAAAATATCCTCATCCAATCCAATTCCCCAACATTGTATAACAGAGAACCATATAAATAAGTATTTGAGAAATCTCAAAGAAATCCCTTGGTAGGATTCTGCTTAACCACTTTTTTAGATTTCTTCCAAAATTAAGTGAACGCTCTAGAAACCATACAAGAATTTTCCATGTCATCTAAGAAAATACAAGTGAAAGTTTTTTCATTTGCTTCTAAGTAGTACAATAATGCAAGCATATCTACTTGTGTCCATGCACTAACACAATTACACATATCAACAATAACAAGTTCGCAGCTATTTGTAGCAACAAAAATGGCAATGTATCTTAGTGTGTTAACCAAAGATGTAGGATAACAACATAGATAAGAAAATTGTGAACTATATTTAATGGAGTCAATGGAAAATTCCATATCCTCTTCATTGATATATAAGTTCAATATTTTCTCGACATCTTTTGGAAATTTTGAACCCTTTTTATCTTCCTAATTCTTTCTCCTTTTAACTTGCTAAATGAAGCATAAAATACTGGACAGTTGCTGGAAATGATTTGGATCAATTTTATAGAATTTAATCACATTATTGGCAGTGAGTCCCTTCGCATGAAAATGATTAACATCATGAACTTTGAAATATTCGCAAATTATATTCCTGTCTAACCTCCCATCCTTGATATTTTTAAGAAATTAATATTTTTCCTAGCAAATATTTTTAACAACTGATGTGCTGAGCCAAATTGATCCTTTGATTATATTTTCCACCACATCAGTCATTCCTTTTCATTAAGATCGTGCAATGATCTAAAAACATTAGATCCATGATTCTTTTTTTATTTTGAGCAAAATCAATTTCATTGATGCTCTTGGCTGAGCATGGAAAGGGAGCACTTTTGTCAACCTCGAATACAAACATCCATTTGTCTTACAATCAATAAGATTTAAAAACAAGAGTCGTATTGTGTTTAAGGATGTCCTTTGATTCAAAAAGAAATATAATCCACACATTCACCTTGGAAATCCTACAATATTATAAAAATAAAGATAAAATTTAATTTGGTAATTCTAGAAGATAGGTAGAAATTTACAGACATTAATTGCAAAGAAGAAAAAAAATATACATGCCATTCATCATTAGTAGCATGTCCGTTTCCTAGGAAGGATGGCCTACTATGGTATATACATTTCCCCCTTTCTTTTACAACTTGAGAAATGAAGGGAGTGTCTACAAATTCCTTGTTTGATAAAAAAATTTGTTTGCATATTTTGTTGATAATGTTTGAGGGAACATCTTGACATAGAAGATGATTTTTCTGATGACAATATATTGAATGGATTGTGTGATATTTATGAGTTTCAATGATTTTTTCCTATGTTGAAATAGTATGCTTCTCGTCCAATATATAGAAATTTACAGATGGAAAATTAATTTCCTCTTCACTTGTAGGAAGATATCTCTCCTCGGTCTCCTTATGGAAATTCAATAGAATAACATCTCTCAATGCTTTTGTAAAAGTCGTGACAAGGGATGAAACCATCAGTTCCACGAATTCATCATCAACATTTTGATATTGCATACCCGGAGGTGCAATAACACATCTTGTTACATCAATATAAAAAAACTTTATCATTGAATAAAAAGTATTTGGCATGTTCTTGTTATCCGCCTAAATGGCACCTCTCCATCCGAGTGCCGACATTCCTCATGTTGGTACACAAAAGGACATCTATGGATTGAGGTTTGCCCGGGGTACTATAAATTGGCTTGTTGTACAATACATTTTTCCCCGTCCAGCTGTTTACTTTGACATTTTACTATGTTGACTTGTATTCGCGACTTTCCTTTTATGCAACTCGCGAATCATTCGCGAGTGTCTCTTATAGCAAGTCGCGTATGTTTGTATTCGCGGGTTTCTCTTGTAGCAAGTCGCTAATCATTCATAGTTTGTCCTTCTATACACCCACGAATATGTCCCTGAATATTTAAAAATAAAAACACGCACTAGCTTGAGATTAGTTAAGCATTGTTCCCTTAATTACCTTAATTGTCTCAACCTCCTCAACTTGCGAAACTGCCTTATTTCCTCCATATAAATATAGGCCTTGGGGAGGGTGTTGGATAGACAGAATTAGAGAGCAAAGTTATGCTGGTGGATTGTATACAGAAGTATTTGGAGCAGTGGAACTCAGAATCCTTTGGCTACAGAGGAGTCCTTGTCTCAGGCGTTGGGTTGTGACCTGAACTCTTTTCATTATTGATAATAAAGAGATTACTTCTTCCATATGTGTTTCATGTCTTGTGGTTTGATAAATGTTTATATTTCAGTATGATATGTGTTTTATCTAACCTGCTTATATGTACATGAATCATCTTGTATCTGGAAGAGTGTTTCTTGACAGGTGAAAGAGGAGCAACCTTGAAGACTTTGGAAGTGGAACAGAGAGGAAGAGGATAGCAAGGATCGACATTCATTTATCAAGTAAGTCTTTCTAATCCTCCTATTTCCTTTACTGCAATTTAGAGTCAATTGTCTGCAAGTTGATTGAGTATGTTGGTAACCCCAGACCTATGGTTATTAGGTGTATAATCCTGTACAACAGAACTGGCGACTCCGCTGGGGAAGCCTAGACTGCTATAGATTTTTCTGTATCCTGATCAGTCTTTGCTTGGAAGTTTGTCTGTGATCTTTTGTCCTGGTTTATACTTGCTTCAGTATTCGAAAGTCTTGGTTATTTTTCTTGTTTTTGAGAAAATTTTTATACCCATTCGTGAGTTGTCCTTCTAGATAGTCGCGAATGCAGGTTCACATTCGCGGGTTGCTATACTGGACAGTCATGAGTCATTCGCGGATTTCTCTTATAGACAGTCGTGAATACTCCTAGAAGTAGGGATTTTTTAAGTCAAAGTTTGCTTGTTATTTTCTTTCTATAATCCTTGTTTTCTGAGTGGATTTTCCTTATGAATGTTGTGTAGCTTGTTTGAACACTTTGGGTGATCACACTTTGTGCTTTTTCGAAATCCCTTGAGTCTTTTTGCTTGGATTATTTACTACTTGCACGCTGAAGTGGTTGGCATGTTTGGGTTATGGGCTAATTTGTCTTTGCCTAGATCTGTGATCAGGGTCTTGGACTATGTTTTCCAGTCTGTCTTTTGACAGTGGCTAGTTGTCATTTGCCTTTATAAGTCTACAGTGTTTTTTGTCATTGTGTGCACCCAAGCTAGGGTTCCTAGCCTTCCTTTGTTGGTTGTCCTTTGGTTCTGTTAGCTTGTTTGCTTCAGTTTGCTGTTTTATACAGTTTATTTAATTCAAGTTTACTCAAGTTTAGCGCATTTTAGGTGCATTGTAGTCTTTGAGCAGTTTGAAAAATGAAAAGAAAACATTAAAAACTTTTGCATTTGATTTGCATATAGTAGTTTTGTTTTCATTTTTTGAATATAATCTCAAAAATTACAAAAAATATACTCTTAGTTTTCTTTTGCATTTATACAAAAAAAAAAATTAAAAATATAAAAAGACTTGATCTTTTGGCCTTCAAGTTTTTGAAAAATAAAGAGAATAGTTTTTGCCTTTTTGCATATCATATCTCTTTTCTTAGTGGTTTTGTTTCAGCTTTGAGTCAAAACAACACCAGTATACCATTCCATTTCCTCTTGAGTAAGAAACAGCCCTTTAAAATGAACGTATAATTTAAAATTTACTAGTAAGTTTTGTTTTTCAGTGGCCTTTCACCTACTAGATTAGGCTAGACTTGTGGGCTAGGAAGTGTAAACTTCCCACAAGTTATAAAACTCAGACATAGTGGACCTTTCACTAGGTAAATCCTTGACTTTATCGACTGTATCTGGGAAGCTCCTCTCAAACGGGAGTTAAGCACTAGGCTGCGTGGAGGCTTGGACAGAGGAGATAACCCTCTGAATCCTTGTCAAAATGTAACTCAGGACTTTTACGCATCTGGGGATTCTGTCTTAGACAGAGTTTCGGGCTCAACTACCCTGCCCATGAGTACGAGTTCGGCTGAGGACTGTCCCCCCAGATTTTTGATATAGTTAAGGTAGCCTTTAGTCTCTTTGACATATAGGGTTCATACACAGGTACACCGAAAGGTTATTTCTGGTTGACCTAGGAAGAGCTTGGAAGGTAACCCCGGTAGAAAGTGTGGGAGGGCGGTGGGTGATTCCTCCACTTGTGCCTAAGAACATCTACAGGGACGCCAAGTAACTGTCTATCAACTTTCTTCTGGAAAGTATATCTTATACCTGTTTGTCTGCTTGGCTTTAGGAATTTTTAGTGAGTGATGTGTGGTTTGTTTGTACTTAGTGTGCCTTTAGGTGTATGCTTTGTAATTTCGGTTTCCTATTAACCTCAGACTTTGTCTCTTGTTTTGAAACTATGGCTAGCACCCCTTTGAACACCAACCAAGAGATCCCCATGATGGGAACTCCTTGTAATATTCCTCTCACAGGGAATGTTGGTGTTCCCTTGATGGCCACCCTGAATCTTCCTGGATTCACCCTAGGGCTACCGGTGTGGTTGTTTTCCACTCCAACTATCCTGAATGCTCATGATGCTTCTCAAGTAAGCTCTTTATATCAAGAGCATCAAAACACTACTTCCCCTTCACCTGTAGTTGATTCTCCTCCTCCTTCTACCTCATGCGATGAAAGTACTGATACTAGTAACCGGCAGTCTAAAAGGAGTAAAAGAAGGAGGAATAGGAAGAAAGCACATAAGCAATGGGGAACCCATTCAACCTCTGCAAGTCAAGTTGAACCTCACCACCTAGCCTCTATGGTTCATGCTCGGGGCACCTATCCAACCTCTGCAGGTCATGTTGGATCTAAGCACTCAACCTCTGCAAGTCAAGTTGATCTTCACCATCTAGCATCTGTTGATCATGATGGTGGGATCCTTCCAACCTTTCCAAGTCATGTCGGATCCAGTCACTCAACCTCTACAGTGCATGCTGATGGCACCCATTCAACCTCTGGTTTTCAAGTTGAACCTCCCCATCCAACCTCTGTTGTTCATGTTGGATCCATCCACCCAGCCTCTGTTGTTCATGCTGGGGCCACACACTCTACTGCTGCAAAGCATATTGATCCTAACCATCCAACCTCTATTGTTCATGTTGGTGGTGCCCATCCAACCTCTGCTGGCCATGTTGGATCCAGTCTCTCAGCCTCTATACTACATGCTGAGGACAATCTGTTAGCCACTGCGAGTCATGTTGACATTGTTGAAAAGATTACCCGTTCAAAACACAAGCCCAAGTTTCCTTGTAAGCTTTGTGAGGGAGACCACCTTACTTATAAATTCCCTTATATCACGGAGGTGTGAAGAGTTTGGATTCATGGTCATCACATTTTTGAACATTCTGAAGCTTTTCAACAACCAACCTCTCTTAGTCAGGTTGGATCCAGTCACCCAGCCTCTGTATTTCATGTTGGGGGAAAACTCTTAGCCTCTGCAGGTCATGTTGAGAGCAAACAGTCAGCCACTGCTAGTCATGTTGACACAGTTGCGAAAACTGGTTGTTTGAAGTGCAAACTTAAGTTCCCTTGTATGCTATGCGAGGGAGATCATCTTACTCACATGTGCCCTGCTATCGCAGAGGTGCGAAGAGTGTGGTCCAAGACTCAAGATTTTCCTTCTCCTGAACAACCTATAGTTTCTCAACAACCTACTCAACCTTTGGTTGATCAAGTGGTCGAACCAATCATAGATTTGGTCGATCCCACTCTTCTTTCAAAGAGTGATCCTAATGTGATTGAACCAATGTCATCTTTGGTCAATCCCACTCTCCCTTCAGAGAGTGACTTTCACAAAGCGGTTGAATCGATTCCAGTATCGATCAATCCCACTCTTCCTTTGGAGAGTGAAGTGTCTACTAGTCACATTTTCTTCACTGCCAGTTCAAAACTTACTGAACAAGGAGGCACTGAACTTGCTTCGGATAAACCCCCACCAAGCTCTCGGATTGCTTCCTTTGATTTGGATAGCCTAGTTGAGCCGCGCCTTCCTTCCAATGCACCTTTCCAGATAAAGGTCAAATTTGAACCTTACATGATTGCTCGTTGTATTGTTGATGAAGGATCCTCAGTTAGTATCTTGTCTGCTCATGCTTGGAGAGGCATGGGATCTCTCGGCCTTGTGTCGACTGCTAGTCAGTTACTGGCGTTTGATAGAAGAACTTGTATAGCCTTGGGAATTCTTGCTCAAACACCTATTACTTTGGGTGGGAATACTATCTTAGTTGACTTCATGGTGATAGAAGACCCCTTGGACTTTAATATGCTCCTTGGACGTGATTATGTCTATGCCATGCAAGCTGTGGTGTCAACATTCTTTCGTGTGATGTACTTTAATCATGGCGAAGAAATTGTCACTATCAATCAGTTGGATTTTCTTGATCCATCTCCTAACCCAACTAGAGACCAAGTCTTTCCTTTATTGATTCCCAGTGTTTCTATAGACACTCCCCCACCACAGGTGAACTATGTGGCCTCTTGTCCTTTGCGTTCAATTGCTACTGAGAAGCAGCCTCTGTTTCCATGCTTACCTTCTTGGGACTTGGTCCCAGCAGTTGATCGGGTGATTCATCCTATACAGACTGTAGAGCATGCTCTCCACTCTGTCGATCCATTTGAAAGTTTAGATATGTGTCCTATCTCGGATGATCTCCTTCCTTTGGATGAAGTCTTCCTGGAGTCTTTGATACAGTCTGACCTTCTTTTGGATGTTGGTTCAGTTGTGACTAAGTCTAACCTTGATTTGCCTAGTAAGCCTGAACTTTCTTCTTATGTTGGTCTTGTTGAGTCTCTTGACTCTTCCCTTGAACCGCAAATCAATGATCCTGATGAGTTTGATTTTTCTTATGAATTTTTCAACTCCTGTGATACTAAGTTTGTTCCTACAGACTCTATCTCCCTTGTTGATTTTTGCTCTCCTTCTGAGGTTGATATTACTGATTATAAACCCTCGAGCCTTGGTGCTATAGAATCTTCTTTGGTTGATTCTGCCTTGACTTTACCTTTTGTAGAAGATAGCAAAGTCACATGTGTTTCTTCCAAAGTGACCTGCATCGGATATTTTCTTTTGAATATGATGATGATGTTGTTGTTTCTTGGAGACAGGATTCTTAGTTGGATTCACAACTGTTTACTAGCCTCACCTTGTTGTTCAAGTTGTAATTTCATTTTCATGTGCCCTACTCGCGCTTATGAGCCTGATACTGGCTTCCATGATTTTAGCTCGTTGTATAAGCCCTCATCTTTGTTCTCATCCTCACTAAGCCTTGTATCATTTTTCCTTTGCAAATTGACACCTTTTACCTTGAGGAGACGTTCCCCAAGTGTCCTTATATTGCTCGCTTTCCTTGCATTATGCATAGGTCTATTCCTTGCGCTTGGAACTAGTTTCGCCTATCTATGACACTCGTCTCCTTTCATTTAGAGCATTCTTTCTGCTCTCCTTCGAGCTCGTTAAAAATAGTAAGGAGGCCGCGAGAAGACTTTTCCGGACTCATTAAAACTTCACAGGAAAGATTTTGAGTTTCTTTAGGCCTAAGTCTGACTCCTCAAAATAGACTTGACTGCCGAGTAAACTTGTCCATTCAGGCTCGTTAAGAATATGTGAATGGGCATCCACATTGGTGGTAGGTTATCTCTTTCTCGGACCATGTGGAATAGTACAAGAAAGGATCACTCTCTTTTCTTTTGAATTGAGAAGAGTATTCTCAAGCATAGGTTTATCTCTTTTCCGGACCTGAGGGACTAAACATATGGAAAAGGAACCCCCGGTATGAGCTTAGTTTTCTCTTTTTCATGCTCTGGACCAAAACATGAAAAAGATTCCGAGTGTACTTTATGTCTTTGTCATGCTCGTTAAACCCTCAAGAAAAAAGCATCAAGTTTATTGTTGTAAGCTCCATTTCTCGTAATCAAATGGATCTTTCCAAGTGATCTTTCCTTCCTTCACACTCGTAAAACTCAGGCTATATGCTGCTTTTGAAGGAGCATTGGGTAGGTGGTAATTTAACCTTTTTCGGACCTTCCTGACTAATTACAAAAAAGGTGCGCCTTTTCTTCTTCGGAAGTTAAGAGAGTTCTTCTTTGGTTTGTTTTATACTTTTTCGGCCTTAGGAGACTAAATTGTATGAAAAAGGACCCCCTTGGAGTCTTCTTTGTAGTTTTCAGACTCTCTAAACTATGAAAACACCATCGACCATGTACTAGTTCGGTCTCGTAAAATCCACAAATCAGTGTTTTATCAAGCATTCTTCTTTCTTTTCTTCAAGCTTGCCAAAAATGAAGATGGTCTCGAGTTTGCTTTCTTGGACTCATTAAACTTTACAAGAAAGAGGGGACACTATCAAGCATTATTTTCCCATCTCTTCAAGCTTGTTAAACAATGAAGAGGGAACTGAGTTTAATTTCCTAGATTCGTTAAAATTTAACAGGGAAGGTAAGGAAGAAGTTTTCTCTTATTTTCAGTAATGGCAGCATGTCATCCTTGAACATAGCACTCTTTGTTTTCCGATATCCATGTTTCAGTGTTCAGTTGTGTTCATCTATCACTTTGAGTTTCTAACTCCTCCTCTTGTCTGTTATACCTAGGGAATCTGTTCATGTCTCCTACATGACAGATAAGTCTAGTTGTTCTCTTTATAAGTTATATGCTGCCTTGGGTCATCTCTGTGTTGTGCTCACTGTTCAAGGACTCTTCCCAATGTCTGATCTATCACCTGATCCCATCATTGTTATATCTGTTATCTATTTGTGTTTTCCTTCTTTTGCCCAGTTCCTAGTCACTCTTGTGATCCGTTGGAGGATCTATTGCCTTCCTTATCACAGCATGGTTCCATTTCAGTACTTCCTGATGACGAAGACCTAGAGTTTTGACGATGGTACCTCAGGATTCAATTTGATCATTAGTGAATTCCTTTGCTTCAGTTGTCAATTATCATCTATTGGTTGACAAACCGTTGAATCCTTTCCATGTTCGACTTCAGCTTCCCTTATTCACATGGCTTGGATTGTACTGGTTCTTTGGGATCCTTTATGAAGACCTTAGTTCCTCTTTGATGGACTAAGTTGCACAAGATTATGTTCTATACATAGCTTCTTTATCTTTGAAGACTCATTCTTGTATATTGTGGCTTTGATCCACCTTTGTAATATACATGGTGCTATATGATGTACTCAAATATTGTAAAGGATCTAGTGTTCCAGTTAATTGAACATATCATCCTCATATGTAACTTTGTATATGACATTACTATGTATTTTTTTCAGGTACTATCTCTGTTCCATTGGATTTCTGAGTTCTCTAATGCTGATGTTTATAATGTATTTCAGCCATCGTTTCCCCCTGACTTCACACATTAGGGGGCATCTGTTATCCGCCTAAATGGCACCTCTCTGTCCGAGTGCCGACATTCCTCATGTTGGTACACAAAAGGACATCTATGGATTGAGGTTTTCCCAGGGTACTATAGGTTGGCTTGTTGCACAATACATTTTTCCCCATCCAGCTGGTTACTATGACATTTTACTATGTTGACTTGTATTCACGACTTTCCTTTTATGCAACTCGCGAGTCATTCGTGAGTGTCTCTTATAGCAAGTCGTGTATGTTTGTATTCGTGGGTTTCTCTTGTAGAAAGTCATGAATCATTCGCAGGTTGTCCTTCTATACACCCGCGAATATGCCCCTGAATAGTTAAAAATAAAAACACACGCTAGCTTGAGATTAGTTAAGCATTGTTCCCTTAATTACCTTAACTGTCTCAACCTCCTCAGTTTGCGAAACTACCTTATTTCCTCCATATAAATACAGGCCTTGGGGAGGGTGTTGGATAGACAGACTTAGAGAGCAAAGTTATGCTGGTGGATTGTATACAGAAGTCTTTGGAGCAGTGGAACTCAGAATCCTTTGGCTACAGAGGAGTCCTTGTCTCAGGCATTGGGTTGTGACTTGAACTCTTTTCATTATTTATAATAAAGAGATTACTTCTTCCATATGTGTTTCATGTCTTGTGGTTTGATAAATGTTTATATTTCAGTATGATATGTGTTTTATCTAACCTGCTTATATGTACATGAATCATCTTGTATCTGGAAGAGTGTTTCTTGACAGGTGAAAGAGGAGAAACCTTGAAGACTTTGGAAGTGGAACAGAGAGGAAGAGGATAGCAAGGATCGACCTTCGTTTATCAAGTAAGTCTTTCTAATCCTCCTATTTCCTTTACTGCACTTTAGAGTCAATTGTCTGCAAGTCGATTGAGTATGTTGGTAACCCCAGACCTATGGTTATTAGGTGTATAATCCTATACAAAAGTTCTTGTTGAACTTCTTTTGAGCTTTCGAAGCTTTTAGTTTCTTTCTGCAACATCACTTTAGAAGGAATTTCTTTGAGTGATTTGAAGGAATATTTGCTCACATATTTTTCAATATGGTTGAGAAATGTTATTCGAAGGTACAATAGAATTTCTTCATAGTCAACATTTGTCAACTTTTTCCAATATTCATGTAATGCAACATAGATGAGGTTTTCTCAGCAAAAATTCTCTTCTTCCATAATGATACCATTCCCTCCTTTAAAGATAACACACTATTAATTGTGATTCGATTATATTCATCATAATATTTCAAAACCCATCTTTGGTTTGCACAGGAAACTATAGTTGAATCGGGGCCACTCTTCATTAGATTAGGTCAAAAATTACAAACCTTAAGATCGATCTATAAAAAGAAACACGTATCTCCCTCACTCACTTCAACATGAACTCATAACAACTTGTCAGAAATGGAAATACTTCCTCGTTGAAGTACAATATATATAATTATAGGTGCAAATTATTTGGTTCATCCATCTTAACATACCATCCATGCTTGAATAAACCAAGGTTGTGATCTTTCATCAAATCAAGCATCAAGATTTCCTGGTACCGATCAAGGCTCAACAACACAGACATAATATTTTATCTATAGAACATAAAATATTGTATAATTAATATAATAATTTATGTATGATGTTGATAGTGATCAATTAGTGTGTGTTTGTGTGTATTAGATGTGCACATGAAAATGTTGAGGTGATTGATCGATGGAGAACAAACCATCACTCATTTATAAAATCAATTGATTGATTAAGAAAAAATATGCTAGGATTATCCATGTGTGATCGAATGTACATTTGAAAGTATTTTTAAAAGGAAAATATCATAGAAGGAGAAATCATTATTTCAACCTAACTATCATTTATATTTTGTATTTTTCTTTAAAGTTACTAATCGGGGATATTACAGGAAGTCATATTTTAACTAAGCGATACTCCTTACCATTTACATGGAAATTTAATGTGGTTTGTCAAAAATATATCGATGCCATAATGACCAACCATTCCTTTCTCAAAGTTACATATATGAAAGTTATCTTGATAGATCCTTTAGAACCAATTCTTGATAAATTTATAAAACATGGAGGGACATGTGTTCGTTGCTAGGTGCACTATTCTCAATATGTATAATATAATAGAAAGAGTCGATCGACCCTTCATATGTCCAATAGTATACATATATCAATAATACAAAAAGGGGTGGTTGACCCCTCTTGTGTTCATATAAATATATATAGGAAGTTTCTAACTACACATTATTGGTTAAATATTATTTTTATTTCTATAGTAAGAAAGGGGTAGGCAACACTTGTTTTGTTCACTTATTTTGATATTTCCATAATACAAGAATGGGGAAACTCTCCTTATTGTGTACACTTTTCTTGATATATATACAGTAAATGAAGGGTCGGCACCCTTCCTCTGTTCAATAGTATTCATATATACTCATATTTCTTGTGTTCATGATTCTTTTTATATATACCTTGGTTCTAAAAGGGATGGTTGACCAATCCCTAGTACTAGAAGTTGTGTCCAATATATCTAAAATATAGGAAGGATCTTCCTATGCATCCTACACTCAATATTCCATTTATTTATCTCTTAATGGAAGGTGCAGTCAATGCTTGTGTGGTTCAGTTTTATTTATATTTAATTCATAATGGAGGGACAAACGTTGGTTCCTAGTTACACTATTCTAGATATGTACAATAAAATAGGAAGAGTCAGTCGACCCTTTATATATTGCAATAGTCTTCAAATATAAATAATACAAGAAGGGGAAGCCAACCGTTCTTGTGTTTATATATATATATATATATATATAAAGTGTCTAACTATACATCATATATTAAATAATATTTTTAGTTATATCATAAAAAAGGGGTAGGTGATATTGTTTTGTTCACTTATTTTGATATTTCCATAATACAGGAATGGAGAGATGATCCTTATAGTGTACACTTTTCTCGATAAACATATAGTAAATGAAGAGTCAGCCAACCCGTCCCTTATTCAATAGTATTCATATATATTTGCATTTCTTTTGTTCATGGTTATTGTTATATATGCATTGGTCTTAAAAGGGATGGCCGACCCATCCATAGTACTAGAATTCATGGCCAATATATATAAAATATAGGAAGGGTCAGCCTACACATCCTACCTTCAAACTTCCCTTATTTATGTATTAATGGAGGGTGTTGTCGACACTTGTGACGTTAACTTTTATTTATATTACCATAAAAAAATAATGGATAGACATTCTTTCTAGTCTACATTATTTTTTCTATATATACAAATAAATAAGGGTCAGCTGACACTTCCTATGTTCATTATATTTCACTATTTTATCACAAGAAGGGTAGTCTGATCCTTCCTACATTTATTATTATTTCTATTTCTATTATAATGTAAGGGGTGTCTGACACATGGTTTTACTATTATTGTTAATGTTTTACTAACATGAAAGGACAACCCTGTTATCAACCTAAATGGCACTTCTTCGTTTGAGTACTGACATTCACTATGTCAAGAGACAAGGAAAATTTGGATTGAGGTTGCCTAAAACACTATAGATGTGCATGACCATTGATGCATAGTATTCAAACCAGCTTCATATATTTGTATTCTAATTTTAGGGTTGCAAACGCACCTATTTGCATTGCAACTCATGTGTCACATGCGACTATTTGCATTGCAACCCACATGTACATTGAACACACGAGTTTCCTTTGAGAAACAAGCATGTCATATGCGCCTTTCTTATATACATACTCGTGTGTACCTTAATTTGACATTAAAAAATATAAATCATGATTAGATGAGACTAGTTGGGCCTTAATCCATAACGATCCCAACTGTCTCAACCATCCTAACCTTCGAAACCACTCGATTTCCCAATGTATAAATAGAGGCTTGGGATGGGGCTAATCAATCAATTCTAGAAGAGAAAAGTTATGCTTTTGGTATCCTTCAGTGTCTTGGAGCAGCAGAACTCAGTGTCCTTGGTTGCAGAGGAGTCCTTGTGTTAGACGCTGGGTTGTATTCTCACCTATTCATTGTTTGTTAATAAAGAGATTTCTTCTTCCAATATTTGTATTATGCTTTTCTCATGTATATCGGTTAATGAATGATTTAAATTATGTTATTAATATGCATTTCATCTAACCTC